>CM068824.1:6330880-6565880 GCA_028554795.2 Sinohyriopsis cumingii
CAACATTTATAGGTGGTCATACATACACTGTTTGTACCTGTCAGTGTTTTTTTTTTATATATGTGTGTGTATGTGTATGTATCCACTTTCTAGTATAGTTTTTTTTTGGTAAAATATATAGACCTTGTAGCTTTTAGTTTTCTTTTAAGTCTCTTTACTAAGAATGGTTTTTGTCTCCAGAAATTGAGAACAATCCTCTTCAAATTCACATTTACAGAAAAATGTTATGTTGTAAACACAAAACAACATTTGTGTTTTTGTTTCTTTCTCTCACAGAAATGGGTAAAAGCTCGTTGCATATGGCATAGGATTTGGTCTTAGCTTTCTTTCTACCTAATCGGAACAAAACGCGTGATTATATGTATTTGTAACAAAATACATTTTATGTATAATGAATGCAGTTTCATATATTTAATATGGCAATATATTAACGTATCATTCCATGTTATTTTGATTGGTCTAAACAAGCCCAAAACTTACTGCACATTTTGCTGATTGGCTACAACCGTGGGAATTTTCCTTACCCTACTTTATTCGGCATTTTTGTTTTCCTATTACTATCAACATTGACAGCCATTGATCGTATCGACTGCATAAGGGTCATTGCGACAAAAGACTACGTCTCTCGGAATATGGCCAATATACCCAACATGAACACGGTATAAATAATACTAATGGTATTAGTAAATGGTAGAGGGGTGGGGAGGGACACCTCTAACAGGGACCAAACCGTTTGATAATGAGAATTGTGGTACAAATTTTAACTTACAGGACATCATTATCAACATTTTGGCGGCCATAGATGCCTCCAAACCACATCATTTTCTACCCGGTAAAATAGATCCAGCGGGCTAATTTTTTTTTGTTATTATGCGATGCAATTCCGATTCTTATTCAAATTTGTCTTTGTCTTTTGCACTGTTCCAAATCAAATAATACAAGTATCTGGTCATTTAATCAGGAATGTTTGAATCCATTAATTATCCCTTCACATGAATATACAATAACTAGCAAGTTTATGAGTAGAATTGGCACACTTTAGATTAAAAATTTTTAAACATTTTAATCGGTGTATATGCTTAGCCGTAGTTTGCAACGATATCCAGTGTTGCAAAACAATAATCTGTGTAACATGTTCTAGTCTAAGGGTTGTTGGTTATAAAACTGCACATTATTAAATTCAACTAGCGTCTGGGACTAATTTATGCCAATTCGATATCGCCGATCTTTTCTAGGCAGGTTCATCATTCGGTTTCTGGGTGGACATGTTTAAATCACCTAGGCAGTATTTCGATAAGCAGAAAAAGCGTGAGTTCTTAAATGTTTCCACCCCCCACCCCCCAGATTACTTGACTTTCGTATAAGAGCTGAAACTCAAGTTTGTTGAATTAATATGTAAACTGAAGATGTTGTCATTTACCTTAATCAGCTCGTGGTATATCTTTGGGTACAGCTGCATGGTGACGCTAATGTATATTACGCTGTCAGCGTGCATAACTCAAATGTTAAATTCATTGCTTGTTGTAGAATCAAAAATCTTGTATGCATTGACTAAACAGCGGTAGACCCCAAGTTCAGTCCCATCTTTCGCATCAAGTTAATTAATACATTAGCCCTCTACTCTCGGCAAACCAGGATTTTCCCCTGAAGGCATCTACGAGACCAGAATATTTTTCGACATCCGTAATCTGCCCCTTATTTCTCATATTCCTCTCGGTGACATTCACCAAACTTTCTCTCGTGGGTGAACCGAGTATTTAGCCAAATTCTAGGTACAGGAATATGAATGTGATGATACCTGCTTCACTGTGCATATGTTTCTCACTAAAATGAACAACAACAGTTCAAAGAAAAGAACAATAAGACCAGAATACTACTTTCAATGGCGTAAAGATTTATTAATTAAGGATTTAGACTTTTAACCAGAATGTTGCGCTGGCGATTTGCAACATAAATCAGTCAGTTTAGTTACCATGGTGTGCCCTTTGGCAGGGTTTTTTTTTCTTCTGTCTTAGACATGGTATAAGGTTCGCATTCAAAGCATTGATATGCAGTAAAACACCGCAACAAAGCAACAACAATAACAAAAAAGAAGCAAAATATTCAGTGATATTTTTTTAAATTACAGAAACAGACTATAGCGTATGAAAATGAGTGTCTTGTATCGGCATTTATTCATATTAAATATGCAGCATATATTCGTTGGATATAATTTATGTTCAAACTTTGCAGGTCTGAGGCCTATTTAACGTGCGGATAAACATGTTAAGCAAGTTGATTTTTTTCACCTATGTCAGAAGGGACTTTCTCCCTTCAGATTTTTGGGGCCCCGAGTGGCCGAGTGGTCTAAAGCGTTCGCCGTTACGGATCACTGCCATCTCACCTCTGTCTGCGCCGGTTCGAGTCTCAGATTCAGCCAATGTAGATATGTGAGAAAGCATGCCAGTAGCTTCTCGTGGGTCGGTGGTTCTTTCCGGGGTTTTCCCGGGTTCTTCCTCCACCATTAATACTGGCCGCCATATATGGCCTATCGTGTGCTGAAAAATGGCGTTAAACTCCACAACAACCAACAACCAACCCTTCAGATTTTTTCTGGTAATTTGTCTGAAGACTTACGGTCCACTTCATTTAACGCAAACACGGAAAATACGAATTTCTGGTTATTTGAAAATTTGTATGGCATTGATTTCGTTATGGAGTCACGAATTTAGCTCACATAATCTGATTTTTTTATTATTTGTACTTTGAACTTTCCTTAAACAAGTTCAGATTTCAAATTAATTTTCAATTCTTTTGTAATGTTTTTTACCTTTATCAGCTTTGTTGAAGTTTAAACTTGGCTGAACATTATTCTACAAAGCCATTAAATATCGGAAGCTTTTTCGTTCAAGCTAAGATATCAAACGAGCTCTTCAGTCTCATTAGAAGGCGGGGTTAAGTATGCCATATTTGTCTTCGGTCTTTCTGCGGCACTCTTTTTCGTGGCGGAGCCGGAAAAAGAGGTAGACGGCGAATATGAGACACAGCAGCATCAGGATCCCAAAGACCAGGACCACGATCCAAAAGGTGTACGTCTGATAGCAGGTGTCCATTGTACCCTTGATGTCGTTCGTGCCTGTGAGAGGAATATTGGGATAAATATTACAAATTTTCATAATTTTAATAGTTGAATGTTCAGACAAATATTCCTTCTCTTTAAAACCGAATTTATATACATTTTCCATGGGCAGGATTCAGTCAATCAAGTTACTAAAATTGAGGAAGGTTTAATAAAACAATTAAGCTACCAATCTCTTTATACAGTGTATGCATGCAGAAAGATCATTTGCAAAAGCCTTCTTATAATTACATAGCGCCATTACTAGCCTGTAAGTCAAATCGACTTGTACACGTTATAGAGTTTTATCTACCGTCAAATAATGTGACGGTAGATTAAGGTATATATTGTTTGTGCTACAGATTTCTCAGATTAAACAACATTGACCCAGATGTGCCGGCACATCATGCGACTGAAGATCTGTGTTTCTGCAGTTCGCAAAGTGCTGTTAAATGACATTGAGCTTTATCAAGATATTTAGGACGGATTATCCGTTGTGTAATATCTAATAAAGTTGTTTCCCTTCATATGCCAATGTAAATATTTATAGATCGTACGATTTTGATCACCTGTCCTTATGATAATAAGCTGAATCTTAGGTATGAAGTGTCTGAAAGGTTCTATCATTTTGCTCAAGTTAGATAGATGTGTCTCACACAACTTTGAAAGCGATATAAACTCAGGACCATCACGGAATGTTATCACCTTCTAATGATTTTATCATGTCCGAACAAATCTGTATACCACTGCAGCATCGCAATAGATGTCAGAAAAGCACGGGATCATGCACATAATGTATGTTATAAATTTATTCGTTAGGGATATGGATATTTAGTTCGAGGTTGTATAAAAATTGAACATGTATGAGGCCTGAGGTACTCTTGAGCTATTCCCGAAATGATTATCATTTTCAAGATGGAATTCTCCTTAAGTAACTCACGCTATGACCTCTACCATTTCCTGGATTTCCCGAACTGTTATTATTGCCTAGTGCTAATATCACTTGATCTATACACCTGAACCTTGGTCTGCGCTTACTCCAAACAAAGAGATGGTGAAGCTGGTGCCAACACTGGTCACATTTTGCAGGTCGGTGTCTTCGGCACTCCTACGTCGTCTTCGTCCAGAAACACAGACATTGGCCTGAAATGGAATTTCTACACTGTTAGAACACTTGGGGCTGTACGTTTCCCTGACTTTGTTATTTACCACCTCAATTGCAAATGTAAATACGGATCTAAGGGAACGTTGACAAATCATAATAGTAATGCGACATACCTTGCATGATATAGGAATAACTGACTATCACACTTGACAGATTCTCAATGTATGTATGTATGTATGTATGTATGTATACCTCAGGGTCGTCGCATTTACTTTGGTCATTGTATAAGCACTGCACAATCACAGCTTCTACTTTCAGAGTTGTACTTATTCCCGTTGGTTTCATCCACAGTGCTGTTTCAAAAGTGCCACTCTTGATCACGTAAACACCGTCAGCATCCACAGTAGCAAGTCCGTCATTTGTTGGAAGAGTACTGCTGACGGCATCCTTAGCAAAATTTTGGGTGAGTCCGTAAGCCGGTGGCGTTTGTTTACATCTGTAAGGTTGAACGTTTGAAAGGTAAGCCAAGTCGTCTCGAAGAAATGATATATTACGGTCGATTCAGTTAAAAGGAGTTGAAAAAAACCATAAAAGTGTGACCCATTTGCATTTGTAGGTTACGATAGAATCTGGTTAAAACATTAGTAAATATAATATAAGTAAACGTTATTGCTTTTCCTGTTAATAAGGAATTCATGACGAAAATATTTCTATGATATTCAAAAATGTATGTTACCCGTTGTCGATGGCCACCACGTTTGGTAAAGATGTTGAATCAGTTCCCCCATAAAAGATCAATTTGTTTACGTATATCCCCACTTGTTTGTTTTCTGTTGAAGAAAATACACTTTTCAATCAATCTGAAAATGACGTCATAGTCTTTTGATTCCTCTTCATAATATATTTTAACAACAAAACTAAACGCTGGAGATTATAAAGTTCTCATCTGCGCAATTTTACTGTGCAAAAAAATTATTTGAGTGTAAAGTATTAACAGAACGTTTATAGTTTAATATAGTATTGAAGCATTTATTCATTTCTTTATTATATTATATCAGAGGTTCATAGTGCTCAAGAGAGAGAGAGAGAGAGAGAGAGAGAGAGAGAAATAGAGAGAGAGACTAACGGGAGTTTGCATAAGTGTGCTTCAGTTTCAAGTAGTAAGAGCCGCCAAGCGTCAGTTGGCCGCCAGAAGTTTTCTTTGTATCATCTGTGGAATCATAGACCTCGAGCGCAAGCTGAGATTTTAGACCCAGATTTTTAACCGGTAAGGAACTGAAAAACAAAATGTAAACATCAGGATAACTTAGATATTGTACTTGGAAGACAAGATTTTGAACTTGTACAAGAAATTACAAAAACTTAGAAAATCTACGTTGCCCCATCCCCTTCAATTTGGATTGTTTCTGATTTGTATGAACAATGCTAATAGTTAATGCTTTTAATTTTCGCTGAGTTCCTCCATAAATAGTTTAATGATCACAATTTATTTCCATGTGTGCTTTGATATTTTGCTTCATTATAGAAGCTATGTTAGCTAGGATTTTGCAGAGCCTGAACTTAATGACGGCATGATTAATAATTTATCAGGTTTTCATAGTTCAGACATTGCTCAGAAAAATTGTCGATGTACTGTGTCCTTTTCTTGTTCCATCAAAAAATTTGCAATATATTTTTTAATTGTATTTTTTATTTTTTTTAAATTTATTTTTAGTTGTTGGAGGCTGAATTTAAAATTAATGCAATGGCTGCATTTATCACTGTTTCACATTAGGTTTCTGCCAGTTTCCCTCAAGGAACATGTTTAAAAAGTGTTCTTCGTGAATGATCCCTCAAGAAATATTGTAAGTGTTTCTTCCAGATTGAGTAGATGCCCGAAGTCGTACTGCCTTACATTGGTTTCGTACACTGTTCTTAAATGCCATTTCATTAGGAAATACAGGACGATTTACAGAGTTGCTTCGATGACTACATGGCGAGTGATTTGCATATTTTTTACTAATTCGAATCGGGACCAATTAGAGAAATTGTTTTAATTTTCTTCACAAGAATAAAGTACGCTATTCCGAGTTGAGTTCGATTACCACATCGTAACTGCTGTGTATGAAATATATTCTGGATTCCCTAAGGGAACAAAGTGATTTGCTGGTTTCGGTTGATGTTCCCTCAGAACATACGTCATGTTTTGGGAAGCAAAATTAAGTTAATGCTTCATATAACGTTTTCACTGAGTTCACACAGTGACCAAGTTAATAGTACTATTCTCCATTACTATTCCCTCAAGAAATATAGGTGTTCTAGTTTCTGCAAAACTGAGCTTACTCACTGCGTACTCACTGCTTCCAGGTTAGGTTTTTACAGATTATCCAGGAAGCACTTTGGCAATTATTTCTATATTCCTGTTTTGTCAGAAAGACTTATGTTTGTTTTTACAGAAATTAAATTGATGGCTGCAAGATCCTTTGTACAACTATTTGACTGACTTGTATAAATATTTGACAAACTTGTATTAGGAACCAATTTTACAGATTTTTCTTCGTCACTGTTTCTGCAAAAAATGAAAAATTCTTGTCTGTTTGGAAGGTCATGGCTATTAGGGTACGACTAACACAACACTTAAATTTTCACTTTCCTTACTCTTGGTTAATAACAAATTCTTACGCCATTCTCTTCGCAAACATTTTTATTTCAATGTCGCTGGTATTTCATTGTTGATAGTATGTATGCATTAGGAAGATAAATTCAATATCGGTTCACTAGTAATATCCAGAAGAATGAGAATTCATTTCATCACACGTGGCTGAAGCAAATATAATTACAGCAGTCACCCATAAATATGTTCTGTTGATGTTACACAAGTAAAAAAGATAACAAAAAAGAGTAAACTAATATATAAAAAGAAAAATAAATAAAACAAGAACTGCATGCTAATATTAGTGTTATAATTATTTAACAAGACTAGTCGTAAAAGTAAATAACAGAGAATTTTATTGTAATATTTTAAAACGATTTTTTGCATTGTACCTTTTCATTTTTTTTAGTGTCGTGCTATGCTTTTTGCTGCTTGTAATTTTGAATTTTATTGAATGTCGTGAAGTGTTCTTTTCATTCTATTTTTATTTGAATTTTACTAAATATTTTGCAATGTACTTTTCAATGTATTTTTTCCTTCTTTTTTTGGTTGCATTATACTGAGTATTTTGCAGTTTTCTCATTGTACCTCTGAACTTCACTAAATCTCTGGCAACGTTTTATTCATTGTATATTTTGAATTTTACCGACTGTTTCTAATATTATTGTATTTTTGATCTTTCACCTTTTTGAATGTAATTTTCTTTCCTCTATCGAGCCTCGAGGACTCGGCTCAAATGACCCGGAGAGTATCATTAGGACAGAACTTTTAAGTAAAAGTATTACGATTGAAATTCATTCTAAATTGTATTAAAAGTAATTTTTCATTAATATATATTGAAAATAATTTTCCACTAAAATATATGGAGATAAAATTTATATATTTGTGTAATACAACTGTATGCTATTTTATAAAGATCGCACTTTACGAGCAGGTGCAGAAACCCATAAAATACATTTCGCTCGTAACTAAATTTCAACAATTGTCTGCACAAAATACATTTTGCTCGTATCTAAACGTCATAAATTTAGATTTGGGGGAAGCTGCTGAACAGACAAATTATTATATCAATATTGAATGCGTTGTGCAGATGGTTCACACGATCACCCTGGGAAAAGTTCAAGTGTCATGTTCTCACTAGACTGAGCGAACGAAAAAAACTATAAATAGCGAATCAGGCTTACGAAGAATTAGTTCGTTGATCGATTCAGAACATCTGTCTTTTTCTTACAGGTAAGAATCGTCTGTGGTCGCAAACTTCTTTAAAGATTGTGCACTTTTTAATATTTGTTTTAATATTTGAGACTTACATAAAGTCCATATTTTCCAACAATTTTGTGAGTTCTTTATATTTTATATAATAATATAATGGAATTTGTAATTGTATTTTTTGTATGTATTATTAGAAAAGATGAATTCGCTACCAACTTCATGTTTAGATTTAATTTTGAAATAAAAATTTCTTTAAGTAATATTGAGTAACATTTAGTAACCTATTCCAAATTAGTATCCTATTTTAAATTTAGCACAATACATTTCTTCAAAATGATTGTCGCATTAATCACAATTATTAAATTTTATACTCACTGGATATTATGAAGTTAATCGAGATCAAACTATCTTTATACATTCCAAAAGAGAGAAATTATACAATGAAGTTGGTAAGCACGATGGGAAAGTGTAAGTTTATATGTATTTCTTGTATTTTAAATATAAAGGCTTTATAAATGTATCTTTAGAATTTAGTATTATATATATATATATATATATATATATATATATATATATATATATATATATATATATATATATATATATATATAAAGTTCGTTGCTCGAGTCAGAACAGCTTTGTCTTTTCCTTACAGCGATTCCGTACCTCATTCCCCAAGATGTAGCCGTATATCCACGGTTATTGGTGACACCCTTGTTGTAGAGCCTGAATTCCTTCTCTCTCTCTAACCATGAGCAAAGACATTTCGTAACTTATGAATATGATAAAACACCCATATCATAACTAGATTATTAACGTTACATGTGATTTCCTTTCTGAGTTATATCCGGAAACAATTTGATATACTGTATTTCCATTATTGTTTTCTCAGGATATATAGAAGGTTTCTCGCAAAGAGATTTGATGATGGTAGTAGTTACTATTATGTAAAAAATATTTCATCGAGGTCTTTCAAGAAACAATATGTCGTTATCTTCTCTTAATATTCGCTCGAGAAATATAATAAGCCTCGCATAATAGATTTTGATGGCCGCGTGGTTTTCAGGGAATTCCCCCGGCTGTTTTTGATAGAATGGTATATACATCTGATCTATGTCTGAGTAGTGATTTCCAGAAGGAAAAATGCTTCGTTAATATTCAAGGTGGTCCGAATGGCAGCTATAGTGATTTAATGATTACTTAAGTGTCGAATACAGTGACTTATTGCCAAACTATTTTTTATTTTATTTTGGCCCTTGGAAAAGGAATCTGTCGATTCCGAGACCGCTTGGGCTGGTTTCGCATCAATTTTGCACTGTTGTCTCCTAGTTTTTCTTTCATATTTGTTATCTGTGTGTGTTTGCGCGTCTGTGTGTGTGTAACTTACCTTCATGGTGAAGTATGTTCTCACAAGATTTTGTCATACAGTTACGCATAAAATCATAAATATGCAACATAAATTTGACATGAGTTTTTAAAAAATTTTATGTAACGGGTAAACTTATATATACATTTCACCTTGAGAAATATTCTGGAGGTCTATAAAATAACCTTAGGACCCTGCCTCATTTGTTTTGCGCCTCCTCTATTTCACTAACTATAATTAGAAACATAACTTTTCTCATAGAAAATACGGTAATGTTAGTTGTTACAAATTAAGTTTACAGAATGTGAAAATATTACCGATTAAGCCAGGCACATAAATTTAAAACACTTGAAATGATGTGAACAACAAAGCAGACATGAATTATTGTACTGCTAGGCTGAGTACCATGTTCCTTGGTGTCATTAAGAAAACAGCTTCAGAGAAGACTTTAAGAGAGTTTTATTTTCTATAACCGTGTCCTTTCATTATTAATGAGGTCTAAGATAATAATCACTGAATATACGTTGTCTTAGATATTATTCACTGACAGTAAGTTGTCTTAGTTATTATTAACTTAATATACGTGTACTTAATATACGTGTACTTAGATATTAATCACTAAATATACGTTGTCTTAGATATTAAGCACTTAATATACGTGTTCTTAGATACTAATCACTGAATATACGTTGTGTTAGATATTAATCACTTAATATACATTGCCTTAATTATTAATCACTGATTATACGCTGTCTTAGTTATTATCAACTTAATATACGTTGTCTTATATATTAATCTCTTAATATACGTTGTCTTAGATATTAATGAATTAATATAAGTTGTCTTAGAAATTAATCGCTTAAAGTTCGTGTCCTTAGATATTAATCACTAAATCTACTTTGAGTTTGATATTAATCACTTAATACACGTTTTCTTAGACAGCAATCACTTAATATACGTGTTCTTAGATATTAATCACTGAATATACGTAGTCTTAAATATTAATCACTTAATATATGTAGTTTTTATTAATTATTAAGATATGTGTTGTTTGATATTAATTACTAAGATGTGGGTTGCTAGATATTAAATGATATATATTTCTAGATATTAATTATTAAGATATGTGTTGTTACATATTAATTATTAAAGTATGTGTTGCTAGATATCAATTATTAAGATATGTGTTGCTAGATATTAATTATTAAGATATGTGTTGCTAGATATTAATTATTAAGATATGTGTTGTTAGATATTAATTATTAAGATATGTGTTGCTAGATATTAATTATAAAGATATGTGTTGTTATGTATTAATTATTAAGATACGTGTTGTTAGTATTAGTTATTAAGATATGTGTTGTTAGATATCAATTATTCAGATACGTGTTGTTAAATATTAATTGCTTATGAAAGAACACTCGTAACATTGTGCTCTTTCTATCCCATAAAACTTATTCCGTGGTATTATTGTACTAAGCACATCCTACTTCACGAAATGAACGTGGTACATGTAATATACTAAATATGGGTCGGGCTTTATACACCACCAGACAACATTAGAGAAGATTGGTTCCTTAGAGAGAAGCAATAATAAAAAGATTATCACGCAATAGTGAAGATTTTTATAACCACGTTGTTGGGATCAGCTTTTGTGCATTTCCATTTAAATGCGACATCTGTACTAAATGCGTAGCCATTCGTGGTTTGGATGAGAAATGTAAAGGTAACTTCCTGTAAATTAAGAGGATATCACAAGTGTGAGTGTTGCATGCAATCAAGGAAATGGTAAAAATAAGACGCATTAACAAGCCCAAGATTATTTCGATTCGAAGTGAAATTTTATTTAGAACCAAGTACGGATTTTAGGAATATTTTTTCCATTGTAATAACAAACTTCACTGAACCGCTGCAATGATAGATTTTTATCTGGTAATTTCAGTTTATTTCTTCTTCTGATATCGTATTTTTAGAGAACATGCAATTACTATACTTAGAGTTTTCCTTGCCATCGTTTTCTATGCAAATAATATGCAAAATTTAATATTGTACATACATCTTTACTGCCGTCAGAATCTATATCTTTAATCTTGAAGGCATTTCCACATGCCGTGGGATTGAAGGTGCTGCCAGCGGTGTCCACCGTGAAAGTGGATTTGTACTGATCAGTGGTGCCGACCTGGGCTATCGTACAGCCGGCAGCTACTGTGTTATTTGATGAAAGAGCTGAGATCTGGTAAATGATATCGGATGCACCTTTCTCCACCACTATCGTCGTAGAGAAGCCGTTAGTAGCATCATAAGTGCACTCAGCCATGTCTGAAACAGACAATTATTACAACCGATAATGTAATAATTAACGACATGGTAAGACTAATCGATACCGCAATAAAAGTTGACAGGCAATGTACTTTTCAATTGATTCCATTACATTCACTGTCAGTTTAATATTAATTTTTACTCTTTATTTCAGTATTGGTTAGGAGTACATTTGTCAACAGCGTTATTATGTCGTTTTGAACAGCATACTAGTTCATGTTAACACAGGATGCTTAGATTAATAAGCATTTATCAAATTAATTTGAAACTGATTGGCACACTAAATAATTGTATTAGTTTTGAACGTGGTTACGCATATTCTCATTCACGATAGTAGTTAATGGGGACGATATACGGACAATGTGAATTAGCATTACAAAACACCCTTGGACGATATACGGATAAGATTTATACGGACAATAGGATTTAGCATTAAAAGACCCCTGTGACGATATACGGACAAAGAATATACTAACAAAAGGTTGAGACTGTATACGGACAAGGGAAACTGAGGTTGTTGTATAAGTACAATAGGAATGGAACAGGTATTGTGACGTCACTGTGCTGAAGCTTGTTAACAGTGTAGCAAGGGGCTGAATTCAATCGGACCAAACAAAGGGAAATAAAACCCTAAAACGCACGGAGGTAGATAGAGATATATAACACATAAAATATACAGACATTGATGGATGAACATCAGTTTATCATACAAACAATTATACACCCGACTAAAATAATTTTAGTCCAGAAAGCAAATCTTTTCTAGGCATATGAGTGGCCCTGTAAAGGGCCTTTGTGGTTTTTTTTTTTGTTAACATCATTCCGTTGACAGAGAGGACATCGCACAGGTATTCTCTTCTTCAAACTTCTTCTGACTTCTGGACCGTAGATGGGGACTCCCTTCAAACAGCATTGTCTCTCGAGTTAAATTCTTCTTTTCAAAACGCTCGTATTGGTGATCCGGTGATGATTTCGATGATACGAGAGTAGATGATTCAACATTAGCCCACATCTTGTGACTAGAACATGTGAAGGGAATGCAATGAACTGCGGATGTTTATAATGGAAGAGCGGATCGAAACAGATTGAGTTTTTTCACCAATCTTAACTCGCGTTACAAAATTCAGTCCCATTGTGGAATCTGTATTCCAGTCCGAAGAGAGCTGACTGAGGTCGCATTACATATAAAGAAGCGCTAGAGTCTGTACGCAGGGACAAAGTATTCAAACATGAGGGAAACTCAGAAGACGATGAATTGGGGTGCACCGGTTGTGGAGACGAGAAACGAGGACATAGCAGCGGCTACCAAAGTCAACACAGTCTTATTTCCAGAAAGACCGATTTTAATTGGGATTTAGTTGATTTTCTTTCATCTTCGCAAGAATTTGTTCCAGTACCAATACCTTCCCCACCTTCCCCTTCTTTACCATACGTTGAGGATTTAAAACAGACAGAAAGAAGAATTGAAGAAATTTTTACAACAGCAGAAAGAAGCAGAACAAACTTTTCTCCTTCAACAGCAACAGCGAGAAGTAGAGGCAAGAAGGAAACGACCGGAAAAAGAAGCAGAGAAGAAACAATGTCTAAGAGAGAAGAAGGACAGTTAAAGTCAAACTGTGACGGTACTCTTAAATATTTTAGCAGTGTTAAGGGGTCTGAAACAAATGTATCGTACTTCTTTAATAGACCCAAAAGAAAAAGACCTTCCCTAGCCAAGCAACCCAACCCTATTACTACGCATGAGATATCACCCCTAGTAATTTATACCAAATCATAGACAAGAGCCTTGGTCGTGGCAAAGGCTTAAGACAGTTAAAACGGATTACGTCCCGTTTCAGGGTTTGTGTTTTTAAAAAACAAAGACCTATCGGTCCTTTTCAGGACCACCAACTTCTCTCGAAAAGAGATACAATTCACTTTGCCAAAATCAATTAAAACTCAAAATCCTTTTTTTTTCATGATGTACGTGTCTGAATGCGTGACTGTAGGTCCTTATTCTAATAAGTCAAAACCAGGAGGTACTTACATTTTCAGTCTGGTCTATTCTGGTACATATCTTCGGCTTGTCTGAAGAAAACTTTCTAATGACACATCGCAAAGCTCTGATCAGAAGTTCGATCTGTGTGGGCTCTTCTATCGGTCTGGTCGGTTTGAGAGTGAAATGAATACTGGGAGGTAATACACCGACCCTTTATATAAGGACGACTTTGGTCTGACATGGATATAGGGACCCGTGGAGTTTTAAATGTAGTCATTTGATTTTTTAAGTCAGGATGAAACGATAGCATCATTTCGTGGAGAAAGGAGAAGTAACAGGCAGAAACGTGACTTATCGCCTCGCACAGTATCTGATCTTCGGCTCAAATTCATGCCAGTGAGCCAGAAGCCACACCCAGAGAATCTATACCAAATCAAAGTCCACCAATAACGCCTCAAAAGTACTTCCACATTCGAGAGACTAAAAAGCGCTCCTCTAGTAAATTTAGAACGACATCCTATACGTTCACGGTGAAGTATAAAGATTTCAAATCCAACGTACCGCTTGAGAAAATAGAACAGTTTAACATGGAGGTGTGGGATTGTTTGTTAACCACACTGAATGTCACAGGATGAAGCCGGGTTGGGACTGGATTAGGGAAGCCACCAAAAGCAACTGCGTTTACAAGATGTTTATTTATAAACGCAATTTAAATATAAACGAATCTGACACCATTATAAACAAAAAGATAAGGAAAATTATAAAGTTCCTAACATGGAACTATCATCAACAAATAACTCAACGAGAGAAAAATTCAAACCATTAATTTAACGAATGGAATTTCAAAACAAACTTGAAATCCTATCACCGATCAACAAAATAAAAGTGACCTACACCCCAATATAAAGAGTCTTGAATGTATCGTTCAAATAACGATTTAGAAAAAAATTATGAATGTATCGTTCAAATAACGATTTAGGAAAGAATGTAATTATGTATCGTTCAAATAACGATTTAGAAAAGCAGGTAAATTTGAACGTATCGTTCATAAAACGATATTGAAAAGCAGTGTAAATTACGAACCTATCAATCGTTCACACAACGATATAGCAATAGGAATGTATGAAATTATGAACCTATCGATCGTTCACATAACGATATAGCAACAGGTGTAATTATGAACCTATCAGTCGTAAACCGATATTGAAATAGGAATAGGAATGAATGAAATGAGGAACCTATCGGTCGTTCATATAACGACATAATAGGAATGAATGACATTATGAACCTATCGATCGTTCATATAACGACATAATAGGAATGAATGAAATTATGAAATGCAATTGTGGAAATAACATGGAACACTAAATATCGTAGCGCCCATTTGACGACCAAGATGTTAACTCCGGTTCCAAGCGCTCTAGTAAATGGCCAGAGAAGCACCCATGCATGGTCCTCTCCTCTCAGTCTGCTGAAGGATCCCTCACATCAGAGACCAGATGGTCGCGAAGACCTGGTCCCTCGTATCGAGAAAACCAGTCCACTCTTCCGATCCAACGTCACCAAAACACAGCGTATACGTCACACGAAACCCCACAGAATTCTGTGACTCCACATCAAACGATGTATAAGGCATGTCAGGCATGTATAAAGCAGCTCTACAGCTAGTGACTCCACATCAAACCATATAAAAGGCATGGCATTTAGGCAGCTAAAATTGTAACAACTAAACCGTGTAGTACATATGACACGATTAAGTACTTCTGCACAGATACATGTTGCGCATGCGCGCACATGAATTCGTTACCCTTTACATTAATCGTTTAATGCAAACAGCGTGTAATTAAATTCAATTTGTCTGTTCAGTTGCAACAAATAGCTAACTCGAACCAGACTAAAGTATTTCTAATATGGCGTTGTATAACCTAGGTATTGACTCTCCGTAGAATTTAGAATAAATATATGTTTCCTGCTCGTTAGCCACTGCATTCAATGAATATGTTTGCAGATACAAGTCTTTTTGAAACATTAATTAAAGTTCTAAAACATCTAAAGTATGAAACCAATTCTGTCATACAAACGAATAGTAATAAAGAAAATTTCATTACCTCTACAGCTGCAGATTTGCTTCCGTAAAGGGGTAAGCTTCCTGACAAGACTTGACGTAATGTGATTTGGTTATAGAGAATTTGCTTTATATGTACACTAGCTGTGACATATGCGCAGCTAGGTACTTAGGTTTCCCGCTGTAGGCAATTTGCTCGTGCAGGGGTCTGAGTTTCACTCAGGATTTCGAAATAACTAAGCCGAAAAAATATTCCACCCTCGGGTGACGCTGTACGCGGCAACGAAACCCGAGTACATTTTTGACAACATATACATATTGATATAACTCCTACACAATTTCGTGACACTGAAAAGACAATGTGAAGCGAAAGAAGACGATCGCTTGAGACTTTCCATTCATAACAACATTCCCCCGTTTGGATCGAATTTAGCAGCCCAGCCGAATTGACACCTTTCAAAGTCTTCGACGAGATTCAACACGTGAAACAATAAAACGAAGTTTCACATCACCGATGAAAAAGCGACACTGTTCATGACCCACGTGTCTCTTCCCCAACGGGACCGGACAACGCGAAAAAGAGTTATTGGAAGATGACCATCGTAGCAGTTATGGTAGCCTCGTTCAAATTAACAACCCTCAAGACCAGATGTGATTAGCTCGTGCCATCGTGGTGGAACGAACGTATGCCGACAAGAATGGTAGAATGGAAAAGAGCCTGGCAAATTATTCAAAAGTTGAACCATGCCAAACAACGAAGTGAAGCAGAGCCCCTGTTACAGCAAGCGGGACTATCCAAAGACACACCCTGTGGCATTCCTGTACTGCAAAAATTGCAAGACGTCTTGGCTTCACGATACACCTTGAACGTGTACCCTCAAGACGTGCGCAAACCTATGTTGGTTCGAGGCAAAGATTTCAAAGACTGAAAATACATTCACGTCTACCATCACGATGAACATTTCGATGCCGGATTCCTGGGATACGGTTATTACTGTGAGAAATGTGACTTTCGATATAAAACCGAGAGCAATACAAGCATTGCAGATTGAAATGTGAGACACGCTTGGCCTCTAAGCCCTGTCTTGACCTGTCTGGAGGAAGGACAACCATGAGTGCATTGCCCAGCTTATCAGCGCACTTTTGTCAGCCCTACCTGTTACCAACAACATCTAAAGACGTATGGTTCACAGCAAAAAAGAGCTTGTCAACTGCTGAGATTGCGCTACTACTAATGGACAAGGCATACGTACCAACAATATCAAGGCACACGTATGTTCAGGAAAGAAACGATGTCACATTTGTCGCCAAATCAAGGACTTGGCACTAGAGTGCTACATTTAAAAATAGCATTCTAAACAGGAAGAGGACGATGATCAGAATAAATGGAATTTCATCTTTTTCGATTTCGAATGCATGCCAGATACCTGTTTTCACATCTCTAATTTTTGTGTGACTCGTCGAGCGTGCTAGAAGTGCATCCAAGCGTCTATCTATAGCCATTGCCATCGCTGCAGCAAGATTCCTGGAGGACGTACAAAAATCTTTCGCGGACCGAACACTCTGGCCGATTTCGCCCGAGACCTGGAGCCAAGAGGACATCGGTCGTTAGGGAGATTGTCATCGACATGCCACGGTAATGGTTTACAATTTCTCGGGATACGATGGACAATTTCTTTTGGGATACTATACGTAAGTACGTACCTAATGTCTTAAAGTGAGTTTGAACGGGCCAAACACATTTCCATGCATGTGGGCAGAGTGCAGTTTAAAGATTCGATAAGTTACTTGCTCATGCTGTTGAGCTGAATACCTAAAACGTTTGGAATGACAGAAACGGCCAAAGGATATTTTCAGCACTTTTTCAATACCGATGCCAATCAACACGCCTTCTACCAAATTTGCCTCAGGCTCACTACTACTACCCAGATAACATAAACACCGAACAACAAGAAGCGTTCTACGCTTGGTACCACCTCATGTCTTTGACCCCTTCGACTTTCAGGAAGAAGGTTAAAGTATTGTCGTTCTCACGTGGAACTTTTACGGCGTTGTTATGGAAAATTTCGAGAACACGAAGGGATCGATCTTTTGAAAGAATCCTTCACCGTTGCTATAGCGTGTTCCTTAGTGTACCGCACATCGATTCATGCACATAACACCCTGGCTGTCATCAGCACTCAAACGACGAACTTTTTCAAATGTCGATACTCGGTCTAAGCCCTACGCCTGCTACATTAATTGTGCGACAAGGAAAACAAATGGATCCAACATTCCCGCATCGGACGAGGTGAAAAGACCATCGAAACGTACTCGGTGGATGGTTGTGACTCAGAAAACCCCAAGATCGTGTACGAGTTTAACGGATGTTTATTTCACGAATGTCCCTCTGCTACCCTGAACGTAACACTAAAAATCTGTTTTCACAACGGACCATGGGTAACTTGTGCTATGCCATTTGTCAGCGGCGCTTTAAGTTAGAACATCAAGGATACCAAGAGGGGAAATGTTGTAACACGAGTACGATCTCCGTTTGAAAACCGATCCCGAGCTTAAACGCATCGTGGAAAGTTACAAGCTGGGAACCTACTGAACCCAACGAACAGTTTGTACGGAGGACGGAAAAATGTCACCTGTTTGCTGTACCACGCCGACGAGGAGAAAGGAGAAAAAAACAAATACTTGGGCGTGGGGTCCTGTATCCATAAGTGTGCAAATAGTGTCGCTTTCGCATAGGGCCCCGCGATTGCTGACGGTACACATCGACCTGGACAACATTCGACAATACGAAGGCTTGATCAAGTGCAAAGTCTTGCCTCTACCGACTTGAACCATCCCGTTTTACCTCAACATTGCCAAGGAAAACTGGTGTTTTCCTTGTGCCGTACTTGTGCCGAAACGTGCATTCAATATCAGTCTTGTCAACACCAAGGAAGAACGTGCCTTGACGGGAACGGGGGTCAGTGTAGAATTGTTTAAAGCTCTGGACCTGGGATATCAATTGTTATAAGTGCACGAAAGTTACCACTTTCCCAAGACAAAACCGTACCACAAGGGTAACCGAACTCAGAAAGGCATTCTCAATGAATACGTTGTTTCCTTTTTGAAACTGAAACAGGAAGTCAGTGGCTATCCTTCCTGGTGCCACGCTTCCGAAGACCAAAAGAAATTCAAAGAGAAATACTGGGAGCAGGAAGGCATCACTTTAGATCACGTGGAGAAAAACGAAGGAAGGCGATCGTTTGCCAAAGTGATGTTGAATTGTTTGTGGGGGAAAATAACACAACGACCGTGTTTACCTAAGACGGAGTATTTGACAGAACCTTCCAGCTACATCCGGATGATTCACGACAAAACCAAATACATGAAACAGGTGGACCTCCTTCGTGAAGACTTGACCCTGGTTAATTGCGAGGAAGAAATGGACTAAGAAGTGGACTTTGTACAAATCGATTAATTTCGAAATGTCATCAATGCGGCTTACGTGACAGCCCATGTTCGCTTAAAATTGTAGGAAGGTTTAGAACTGTTAAGAGATCGCGTCCTGTACTTTGACACGGACAGTTGCATCTACATCGATCGGTTGGGACAACGTCACCCTGACATCGAAGAAGACCGTTTAGCAGCCTGGTTGGACGAGCACCCCGACGACAAGATTCTAAGTTTTGCTTGTGGCGTTCCTAACGTTCGGCTAGGTATACCGGGACCCACAAGGAAACGTGCACACGGAGTGTTAATTGAAAGGATTGACTCTCAATTATCGCACCAGTCGAGTGGTGAACTTTGGACAACTGAAATAAGCTTTGCAGTCTGAACAGGTTGGAAATTTTAAAGTGACCAGCTACGAACCGCACAAGATGGTACGTTTACCCACACACCAAATCATCAGTCGACCTTTGTAAAAGTGTATCGAATTGTGTACCAGAGATGAATGCGACTTCCAAACCACTTCACTTTGCCATACGGACATGTCGGTATTGGTCAGCAAATAAAAAGAGACAACGTCCAAGACCAATAGCTCATTGTAACTACCAAGACCAAGCGAGAAAGATGAATACTTTTAAACAGACATCAATTCAAGTTCGGTGATTCTCAAGTGGAGTGCAATGATGTGCCTTGCGATGAGAGCAATGCCGCACGCTGTGACCTCAGCGATGCTGTACCACATCATGGGAACTTTTTTATGACTACTAATACTACCACTACTACCATACACTACTTTCATGGTGGATGTTATGATCCACGTGAAACTATACAGCTACCACCTACGGATGTCATGCAAAAATGAGCAAACTCCAACGCATTTCACCGTACCCTCATTTTATGAGCCCGGGAAAGACGAATATTCGTTCCCTGTTCGTTTGCCTGAATACTGCAACTTTAAAAGTCAATTCCAAACCTTTGAAGGAAAATGGCCCAAATGTATAGCAGGACCTACCCTCGAAAAATTAGCCATAGCTGGATTTTTACACTTGTGAGAAGGGGATAAAGTCAAGTGCTTCTGTTGCGTTGTGTCACTTCACCAGTGGGAGCAGAACGATTCGGCTTGCCCGGAACTTGCTCGATGGTCTCCGCATTGTTACTACCTGCCTTTAGTGGGACACAGTCATTGAAGTGGCATAATATGTCGTTTAAGATACCAGCTAGGCTAGGAGTCAAACATTGGGCAACACCAAGACAAGAAGTAAACCCCATTATAAATAATATTCAACGATTACCAAACGAATTGCTAGAGAAGATCTACAAGGTTGTTTGGCAGGGACTTGCCAGAGCAAAAATCTTAATTGGTGACTGTATAACTTTTGTGTCGAGAAATTCACAAAAGGAAAGGGAAAAAAGTCAACAAACTCGTCAGATTTCTCTGGATCAAGTTTGCTTTCATCCGATTATTCCGCTTTAGACCTTTTACATTAGAAAATTTTATAGATAAATTTTACTGTTACCCTGAATGGTACTGGTCAGAAATTACTCACTATGTCCATTACACTCGCTCTTGGAAAAGATTTTAAATGAAATAATACTGAGTGACATAATCATGGATACTTTGCAAGAGAACATTCGTGGTTTGCCTGTGGAGTTGATAGAAAGCATTTACCGTGAGCTGGTCAAAATACAAATGAAATGCAAAGAACTGCATCCCTCACGTCACCGATGTTTACACCAATGGTACCTGAATGCTATAAAAGGACTGATTCAGATGAAAGTGTTCCAGTGGTCAGTCATTGTTAAACTTGACGTGGGCGAGAAGGATTTGTTTGTAGTGACTACTTCTTTTTACCACAAGGTAGACATACTGCAACGAGTTCTAGGGGAAGAGTTAAAGGGTTACCAAAATCTTTTGGGGCCGACGTGTGGTGTGTGTCTTTCTGACTTGCTTTCTAGGATTTAGTTTACCAGTCGATTCCTTGTGTACTCTTTACGAACAGTATTTGCCACCAAATAAAACATGAAAGTTGTCTCTTTAAATGAGCTCGAAAAACACACATTGTTAAAAGCCTTGCGTTTTCATCTGGATATTTCTCGACCTCTAAGGGGGAAAACAGTTTCGTCAACTTTTGGCTACTGAAGATGTGTACGACGATGTGTGCGTAGCTTGTGAGTTACACCCTCACTGAACAGATGCACGTGAGTAGAAAAATTGGGGTTTTGAGGTTTGGACCAAAGAAGTGGCCAAGTATACCCAAAAGCTGTGATCGTAAATTCAAACGTTCAGAGAAAAAAGTAACTTTTAAACCTGTGTTAATGATAGTGTCAGAAGAACTTGACACCAAGAACAACCACTGATTTCAGGACATGAGTGTCATGGCCATTCCCGAATGGCCATTACGGGACGACACTTGTGAGTCTGTACCCAATATAGAGACATTAAGAACATTACACTGTTCCTAGGACATCTTTGTTACCAGAGTCATGTATAGTGACTTGTGTATTTACCACTTTGATCTTTTTTATATGTATTTTAACGCTGTACTCAACCATTTAACTTTTGTATATTTTTGTCTATCACGTTGTTCCATTAAAAAAATAAACGTGTCCTAAAAATGCATAGAAACTTTTGTCTTTTCTGCCTTCGCGTCAAAAGTGACATTTTTGCACAATGGCTATCTCTGATGTCTTTGCTCTCTATTCCTCTACTTTCAAAGTTTCAAAGTCATTGACGAACACATCGATCGTAGCAGTTGGGAGAGCTTGTATCTTCGCCATCCCTTTATCATGTTAATTGCCGGACCTAGCGTTTCAGGCCAAACCAAATTAGTCCAACGTTTCATCGAAAATAAACATCATTTGATTGATCATCCACCTCAACGAATCGTGTGGTGTTACAAAGAGTGGCAATCGGCGTACAGTCCCTTGCACGAAAGAAAAGGCGATACCGTCGTATTTGTGGAAGGCATTCCTGGAGAAGACGACGGGATCGTGTCTGATCCCAGTCAAACCCATCTGTTCATTTCGGAAAAGACGAAGAAGAAATTAAACCGTGGTTTACGCGCAAAGGGCATCATCATAATGCCAGTGGCATTTACATCACCTAAAATTTTTTTCAACAACGTAAAGCCCATTGCACCATCAGTCTCAAAAATAATTGCGTGGTCTTGTTTAAAAGCCGTAGAGATAAATCGCAAGTGCAAGTCGTAGCCAAACAATTAGAATTGCCTTGGCTGACTTTTCTGGAAAAGTCCCCAGAAACACCCCAGAAAACAGCTTATACCCGCAAGAGAGGCACTTCGACAAGGACACAACCTTACATTCTTAAACCACGACCTGCAACGACAGTGACCGCGTCTCCAGTAGGCTCACGTTCTTCCACTTCTTCGTTGTTGGTGATGCCTGCCAAACCCAATTTGACACCCGTTCTTCCTCATATGATAAAACAACGGAAACCCACGTGTCCAAGAACTTATCCAGCGGTGACACCCACCTTCTCCTCTTTAGCTGCAGTAGCAGCTTCATACAAAGTACCTACCCCCAAAGTCAAAGTCCAAGGTAGATCGGGCATGTTACAGAGTTTACTGGATTTATCCAAGCAAGAACTGTCCCGATTTAGTCCAATGCGAACCCCTCCGCGACGTGTGATGCTGTCATCAAGATGATACGACATAAAGACAACCAGTGTTGACGCATTCCAGTATAAATAGACCTGCGGTTAAGGATGGACATTAGTGTTTTTGTGCTCGAAACGTCCAAAGATGTCCCCTAAAAGAAGTGCAGACCACTCTCTGGCTCAAAAGGAAAGAAAAGGAAAGGACTTTTCTTGGTTTAGTCAAACATTGGGATATGTTTTCTGTCCTGCCCAAAGATCCTTCACCCATGCGAAAACAACTCATTCAAACAGCCCCAAAAGGCGTCGTCGATACCGTGTGTGAATGTTGCCTGAATGTCTTGAAAGGCACGATACCTTAGTCTAAACTTCAGAAAGAATGCTTAGTCAAGCATCGACAACTTCATCGTCAAATGGTCTAAAAGAAATTACTCATTCGTTACAAGAAAACGATATTGGTACAGCACGTAGGAATGTTGTCCATGCAGTTTGGACCCTTGCTGTAAGGAGTATTGGGAACAATGCTGGGAGGACTCGATGGGAGCAAGATGAAAAGGACTGAGAAGATAAAAGGGACATGTGGAGATAAAAGATCTCAGACATGACCATTGAAATCCAACGGAAGAACGAAAACTGACTTTTGACTTTAGTGGATAGATAGAATTTGATCGTTGGCAAGAACAACGGACCCCACATTTGCCTCCCAACCCTCATTTGACCGAGATGTCCCAGTTACAAATAGAATTGCAATCGTTCATTACTAGCAACGATATGACCGAATTAGAAAAATCGCAAAGGTACGGTCAACTGTTGCAACGACTGCAACTCTTTCACCAGAAAGCTGTAGACGAAACGGCTCGGCCGACTCTGAAAGATTTTAAGACTCTGACGAAAAGTCCACCACCACCACCCCAGTGACTAAGACAGAAAAAGGAGAAGAGATACAAACTACACCAGAAAAAGTACGCAAGTTAACAACACCATCTACAGCCAGAATTGGTAGGATTAAAATGAGTATGGCCACCTCTTCTTCATCAGAGAAGAAAAGGAAAGAAGTGAAGACAGAAGTGAAACAATAACCGATTACCCCTGTTCAGACATTCCCCTCCTCCTCAACACCCATCGCTCACCGGACACGTAAAGCATTACAAGCCAACAAAATACCACACGAAACCAAAGAGTAGCTTCAGTGAAAAGAGGGTGACCTAATAACGAAAAAGAGAACGTGTTAACCAGCCTTTTCTACAATCCAGTTCATCTTGCAGGTTCCGGATTAGTTTCGCATCGTGCTGCCAAATCCCGACTGAAAGTCTCCGTTTACCTCAAAGTACAACGATGGTTACAAGAACAAGCCTCGTACACTTTACACAAACCTTTCGACGAAAAGTTTCCAGAACTCGCACCCGAGTGGAGGGCATAGATCATCAAAGGCAAGCCGGTTTAGCTGATGTATCTCATTTGGCCAACCTACAATTGTGACTACAAATATTTGTTATGTGTCATCGACGTCTTTTCCGAATTTGCCTGGGTCGTACCATTGACTTCAAAATCGAGCAGTGAGTAAGTGCGAGACCTCAAACTGGTGTTGAACCAAAGTGGTCGTCACCCTTTTCGATGGAAAACCTACAAACGCACCGAATTTCTGAAAAAAAAAGCTTTCCAAAAGGAATTATAGAAACGTGACATTCATTTCTTCACCACCATCGTGGAACGTTTTCAACGCACTTTGAAAGAACGCATGTGGAAATAGTTTACAGATCTACACACTCTCATGTACATCGACATCTTACCGTACCTTGTCCAAGCGTACAACCAATCTTACTATCGGAGCATCGGATGTGCCTCCAAAAAGTAACTCCTGACAACGAAGTGGCTATTCTTGAGCGCCTGTTTGGTACGTCCCAAACGGTGGCTGTTCCCTAGAAAAGATGAGTGTTGGTAGCAGGATATTGTGTGCGTATTGGCAAAAGAAGACGCAGTTTTGACAACGGTTACTTATCCAACTTGACCACAGAATTATTTATTGTCACTGGACGAGTGAGTGGTCATTATCCTGCCGTCTATACATTGGAAGACATGAACGGCGGAAGTGCTAAGAGGAACGTTTTACTTGCCCGAGTTACAACGCGTACCCAAAAAAGAAGACGTAGTGTACGACATCTAAATCATTCTCGAACTAAGAACCCCTAAAGTGGGAAAATGCCGTGTCAAGGAAGTCAAAGTGCGTTGGAAAGGATACACTACCAAGTTTTGATTCTTGGATCAACGCTTCACACGTCATCGACTATAAAAGATGTGACCATCATGCCCTTCCACACATAGTCAGCTACCGCTACCACTGCAGCGACCACTCCTTCAACCAGTTCTCTACAAAAGCAACCCCTGTGAGTGTGGTGTGGAGAATGTGTGCCTAAAACGCAAATCGTCTTTTTCTGCCAAATATTTGTGGTGTACTGTGTCATCGGTGCTGTCACTGCAAACTTAAGTCTGCAACTAGGAGACCAACAATTGTGTTCCATTTTACTGAGCACTTGCATTGGTTACCTTCTTCCCAATTCTTCCCTAAAATACTCATCGAATGGAAACAACGGGAGCCCCGTGCCCAACGCCAGTCTTTACCATCTCAACAATAACAACCAACATAGCAATCCTCTTTTAGACACTCCTCTATCTTCGAGTGACTCGTCAGACATCATGAGAACTTTGGAATTGTGAACAACAACAGCAACCAATGGTACAAAACCTTACCCAGTGACAGTTCCATGGAGGTATTTCCCAACAATGATGCACATAATATTAGGCCTGTTCCAAGTGAGAACTAGATGTGTTTGCCATGCCACCCATTATGATGACGATACAAGAATTCCAATGGGTAGAATTTCATCCCGTTTCCTCTGTCAATGGCTCAGGATCAACCCTAATCGATTTTGAAATCAAAGGACAGTCCGAAGATTACATCGTTCTGAATAGCTGTTACTTGTACTTGAAAGTCAAGGTTCAGGATCGGGCTGAAAATCCTATAGACGATGCAGCAGTAGCTCCCGTCAACAATTTTATGCATTCCTTGTTCAGCTCAGTGGAATTGTACTTGAATAACAAACTGGTCAGTAGTAGCATGGATACTTACCCTTACAGAACGTACCTGGAAAATCTCTTAACGTACGGAAAAGAAGTCAAGAACACTCATCTGGATGCTTGCGTGTTATGGAAACTTGATGTCAATCGCGATGGCAAGACCTTCTGTACCAGATCCTTCGAGCCTAAGTTTGAGCAGATGAATTACTTGAGATCGTACTTGTCTCTGTACGAAGCCACCGGACAGTTCCTGGTATTACGTAAAAGAAATATGCCGAAAGTTACACTTTGCGGGCCTTCGATTTCACTCTTGACCAAAGCAGCGACAAGGGACATTTCTGTAGCAAGATAACCGGGTGGGATATTTCGGATTAACAACAGAACACGTTTTGACGACACAGATATATGGTTTAATGTGGCGATTTATATGAGTAGTGGATGATGAAGATATGTGCGTATTTATAATCCAAATATTGGATCTATTTAACAAAAAAACGCACAGTTTCAAAGATGAAAAAAATGTATAAATAAATTTAGGTCAGTAACCCTAAAACACAGGATAAATGATTTCACAAATGATTCAATAATGGAAAGATGAATATAGTTCACTCAAATAGTAAACAATGTAAGCGTTTACACATAGTAAAAAAATGTATTCGCTCAGGTAGCGAAATTATGTCACTAAACAAGAACGGATATACAATCTATCCTTCCAGTCCTGAATAACACACTGGGTCTTACTAACCCAAAATTAGCATACAGCTAAAAATACATGTGTGGAGATGCACTCCGTCACCCGTGCACCATATCCGCTCCACAGCTCCTCCGAATCAATTTCACAACCAATATAGACTCCGGACCCTCGGAATACTATGATCACTTGAAACATTAGACCCTCCGGACACTTGAAATATTAGACCCTCCGGTCCCCCTGGTCCTTTGACGGCTCTACAGCTGGGTCACCTTAGTCACTCTTGACATTCCGGACGCTAGACATTAGACGCTCCGGCACCTTAAACGCTCCGGACACACGGACGTTTCTACCCTCTGACAACACCGGACACCCCGGATATTCCTACCATCAAAAACTCAGCTGAAAATATACCCGATACAGTGTACTAAACTTGATACAGACATAACGTAAGGACGTTATACATGGTAAGTTAAAAAGATTATATTATAATGGCAATTACAAAACAGAGGTTCAATAGTAAACCTAACCCTGCTTGATAAGACAATAGTAAACAATTCTTTTTTAAAAAATGTAGCTTTACATTACCAATATAAGTCCTGCACTACGTCGCAACAAGAATAAAAAATGCACGCATTATGGTATGTAAAGAAAACTATAACAAACATGCAAAGGCAAATATGGTAATACACTAGTTATCACTTAAAACCCAAAACATTACCTACCCCTACAGCTGGAGTTGTGCGAATCCTTTAAGCAAGCCGCTTGCTGACAAAACCATTAGTATTGTAAAGGTCCTATACATGTAGTAACGTATTTATACCTTTAGAATTTTCGTTATTCTTTATCAAAGGCACCTTGCACGTGTGGCACAGGACGAATCGTACTCACGATTTCGAAATACATAGACCATATAATCACCCTCGGGTATCGTTGTACAGAGAAAAAGAAACGAAACCCGAGTACATGTATTTAATTAACAACATTTACACCATTCCGTGACAATACCTCCCCCCTAAAAAAAAGTGGTATCACTTTTAGAACAATCACGGAATGTGAACAATGAATCATTATTAAAACTTCCAATTTTCAGACCGAACGAAATGATTTGCTAATTACACCCTACTTAAAAAATCAGCTCCCACATTTTCTGACCCTCGAATTGCCTCGATTCGAAAACTGTATGGTTGCAAAGATAACGCCCAACGCATCAATCTTGCATTGGTGACCTTTGCTTTATTCAAATATAAAAGCGGCTGATGGTCCGTTTGCAAGGTAAACTCCCTCCCAAAAAGATATGTATGGAATTTCCCTATTCCCCATACTAAACCTAGGCACTCCTTTTCAATCACGGAGTACTTTTCCTCTATAGGGAGCAATTTCCTACTTGCATAAGCAATGGGCAATTTCATCCCCCCTTGCTCCTGTAGCAAAACAGCCCCAAGACCCGTATCGGACGCATCAGTCCTCAGTACAAAAGGTTTATCTATTTCCGGCAACTTTAAAATTGGTGCACTTACCAGTTTGTGTTTTAGAGTGTTAAACGCTTTTTCCTGGCATACACCCCATGAAACTTTATTCGGTTGCCCCTTCCTAGTCAAATCCGTTAATGGGCTGGCAATAGCCGAAAAGTTGGGGACGAATTTCCTGTAGAACCCGATTAGACCTAGGAAAGACCTTGCTTGTTTTTTTGTCTCTGGTCTAGGGGCATCCCTGATTGCACCTATTTTATCTGGATGAGGTTGCAACTGGCCTAGTCCACTTACCAGATGTCCCAAACATTCCAGACTGGAATACCCTATGCTACACTTAGTAGGCCTAACTGAAAGGTTTGCAATGTGAAGTCTATCGAACAGATCCCGTAATACCTTAACATGTTCATCCCATGTATGCGTGTAAACAAAGATGTCGTCTACGAAGCTGTCGACGTTTTCCGTTCCGTTTAATAATTTGCGCATGAGACGAACGCACGACGCACCGGCGTTGACTAAACCGAAAGGCATAACTTTAAATTGAAACAGTCCTTTGGGAGTCGCGAATGCCGTCAACTCGCGGACATTATCGGCGATGCGTATCTGCCAATATCCCTTGCTTAGATCTAATTTGGAAATGTATTTATGACCTGCCAGTTTTGAAAATACACTTTCCATATCTGGCATTGGTTCTGCATCAAATACGGTGATCTTGTTTAATTGCCGAAAGTCGATGCAAAACCGGTTGGTCCCGTCTTTCTTTCTGACTAACACCACGGGGGACGAGTATGGTGAGTTTGAAGGTTCGATCACTCCCTGGTCTAACATTTTCATCACTTCTTCGCTGATTGTCTCCCGTGCATTAAAGGGTATCGGATATCCTTTAATCCTGATAGGCTCAGTGGTATTCAATTTGATCTCGTGTCGAATTAGACCCGTACAGCCTGGTCTGTCCGTGAACACATCTGGATATTTGGACAAAACCTCCATAATCTGTGTACGTTGACCCTCCGATAACTCAGGGCATACATTTATCTGGTCAATACTTTCCTTACCAACGTCCATGGGGTATTCAAGGGGTATGTCTGTGCTGGAGACGAATTCCGCTTCGTCACCAGACCTATCCTCTATCACCGCAACGCATACTACATTCAAAATCCCTTTATCAATCGTTTGTCCAGGTCTCGCTACGTAGAGTTTAAGCATATTGGCATGAAATGTCTTGGACTTCCCCTCCATATCAATGATATAATCCATTTCGTCTTTCACCTGTCTGACTTCATATGGCCCTTTCCATTGGACTAGCAGCTTGTTGTTATTCGTTGGGAGAAGCACCAACACTTGATCGCCTACGTCAAATTTTTTACTCCGAGTTCCTCGGTTGTAGTACTTGGCGTACCTATGACTAGATTTCGCGAGTTCGTCTTGCGCCATTTGACAAGTACTTTCTAATCTTTCGCGCAAATCAACTACGTAATGGTATGTGGTCTTAACTTCTTCGTCCGCGACCTCGTCTGTCCACAGTTCACGAAGTATGCGCATAGGACCACGAACTGTCCTACCGTACAATAGTTCAAACGGGGAGAAACCCAAGCTTTCCTGAGGAACCTCACGATATGCGAACAGAAGGGCGTTCATATATCTATCCCAATCCTTCGGTCTTTCCGCACACATTCCCCGCAACATTTGCTTCAATGTGCCGTTGAATTTCTCGACCAATCCATTGCACATAGGATGGTAAGGTGTTGTGCGTAACTGTTTAAGGGACAACAACCTACTAATTTCTGCCATAAGATCTGAGGTGAATTGCGCTCCACAATCCGTAAGAACTTCTTCGGGCACTCCGACCCTGCTGAACATGTCTACGAGCGCTTCGGCTACACGTTCGGTTTCAATTGATGGCAAAGCTATGGCTTCTGGATATCTGGTAGCGTAATCTACCAGTGTCAAGATGTATCGGTTTTTCCGATCTGTATGCGGAAATATTGGTCCTACAATGTCGATGGCCACTCGTTTGAACGGAGTATCTATCAAAGGCATCTGACCTAACGGTACTCTAGTTACCCTGCCCTTAGAGATCGTCTTCTGGCAAACGTCGCACGAGCGACAGAACCGCGCTATGTCGCTATTGACGCCAGGCCAATAAAATTCTCTTAATACCCTATCCGTTGTTTTCTTTACACCTAAATGACCTGCCATACTCGACTCGTGCGCGACCTTTAATACATGTGCCCTAAATTTCTGGGGAACCACTAATTGCAAGAACTTCCTATCCGATGTAGAGTATTCCCTGTGCATTAAACCCTTTCGAACAAGGAATTTAGAGGAACCCCCGTTCTTACACTTTCTCACGGTACCCGTTAATGCCTTCTCAGAGGTTGCACGTAAAGACGCGTCACGTTTTTGCTCATTTTGGAATTCTTCGCGGGATATATCAGTAATGGCTTCCGGTACTTTTAACTTACGCAAAGGTTTATTTTCCTCCTTTACCTGAGCCCTAGTTTGTACTGCCTGGATGATAGGGAATCGGAAATCTGCTATGGTTGGAAGTCTAGAACCCGGTACGTTGCCAATCGTCAGTTCATAAATCGGGTTGGCTACGCATAAAGCTTCCACAGTCCCGGTCAAAAAAGGTGTATCTATCATTATCCTTGCAACTGGAACGTGGTCGATTGTCTGGTCAAGCAACATGCAAGGTGATTTAAACCCAAGCAATTGATCATCGCGGACTAAGCTCCGTTTCACGACATGAGTAGTGCATCCCGTGTCTCGTAGAACGGTGACTTCTTGTCCGGTAACAGTGCCGTTTGCGGTCGGCACCCGTGCCTCTGGAAAAATACACGTGCCGATTGATTGGATCACATCGCGACTGGTCTCTGAACGCACCACCGGTTCACGCACCGCTTTCCGCTTAACTTGCTGGGAAACATTAAGTTTTCCATTTACCGATCTTCTGCCTCTAATGGCTACCGCTACTTTCTGGACTGGTCCCTTCCGTTTAGGACAATAGTGGGAGATATGACCCACTTCCTTGCAAATGAAACATTGCATGTCACTCCGCTTCCCCTGGTTACTCCTACCAGATTTTTCAGGTTCCCTGGGTTTTCTGTCGTTGACCCGATTCCCACCTTTGACATCTCGCGTGATGACATTCTGCGAACCTCCCCGAGCTTCGGCGAACAAATCCGCCTGTGTGGCCATTTCATGTACATTTGTGAAGGATCTTTCCTTCAAGAATAAATATAACTCCTTGCCACAAGTTGTTAACAATTGGTCACGAAGCAAGAAATCGACAAGACCCTCAAATGTCTTGACGACTTTACCACATTCCACCCATCGCTGCAAATAATTGCAAGTCCTACTGACGAACTGGGTGAATGTTTCGCCTCTCTCTGGTTTACTATACTTAAACTTCTTGCGAAACCCTTGCTCGGTTAGTTCATATTTCTTGAGAAGTGCCTCTTTCAACACGGGGTAATTGAGCGAATCGGCCGTGGATAAACGCGAATACACGTCTAACGCTTTACCTTTCAATAACGCGCCAAGATGGAGCGGCCAATCGTCTTTCTTCCATTTTTGTACCGTAGCATACCTCTCGAACCTATTTAGATAACCATCCATATTATCTTTATCGTCTTCAAATGGGGGCAATTTTGGACCTCTCAGTTTAACATCATGTTCCCCCTCTTTTTTAGCTTGCAATAGCTCAGAATTTCTTAGATGTTCCCTCTGCCGATTTCTATCTTCCATCTCTAAAGTTTCTAACCTTACCTGTTTTTCCCTTTCTAACTTCTCCCTCTCTGCTTCCCTTTCCCATTCTATCCTTTCCCTCTCAGCCTGTTTCTCTAGTTCTATCTTACCCTTCTCTAATTCTATCATTTCCTTCTGGGTTTCTCTTTTTTCCCTTTCTATTTGTTGTTCCCTTTCAAATTTTTCCCTTTCTAATTCCCTCTCAGCCTGTTTCTCTAGTTCGATCTTACACTTCTCTAATTCCCTCTCCTTTAATCTTTGGTCCCTCTCCCGGGCTTGTTCTTCACGAACGAAATTTCTAAGGGACTCCCCCTCATAACCAAACTGTTTCCCCAGTTCTACCAGTTCTTTCATAGAAGACATTTCAAAAGTTTGGTGGTGACCAACCTTAAAGTGCAGTTTTATACAAAACACGTAATTACCACAAACCGTATTTTCTTTCACGAAATGCAACAAAAATATTAAATACAAAAAATAAAGTAATATTAGGTATCTACCTAACCTTAGTGCTTTGTCAAACGCATCTGAAACACACAAAAAGCATACAAATATAATAAAACAATTCCAGTGCTCTGTTATATCCGAAATGATCCCACTTCTGACACCATTTGTAGCAAGATAACTGGGTGGGATATTTCGGATTAACAACAGAACACGTTTTGACGACACAGATATATGGTTTAATGTGGCGATTTATATGAGTAGTGGATGATGAAGATATGTGCGTATTTATAATCCAAATATTGGATCTATTTAACAAAAAAACGCACAGTTTCAAAGATGAAAAAAATGTATAAATAAATTTAGGTCAGTAACCCTAAAACACAGGATAAATGATTTCACAAATGATTCAATAATGGAAAGATGAATATAGTTCACTCAAATAGTAAACAATGTAAGCGTTTACACATAGTAAAAAAATGTATTCGCTCAGGTAGCGAAATTATGTCACTAAACAAGAACGGATATACAATCTATCCTTCCAGTCCTGAATAATACACTGGGTCTTACTAACCCAAAATTAGCATACAGCTAAAAATACATGTGTGGAGATGCACTCCGTCACCCGTGCACCATATCCGCTCCACAGCTCCTCCGAATCAATTTCACAACCAATATAGACTCCGGACCCTCGGAATACTATGATCACTTGAAACATTAGACCCTCCGGACACTTGAAATATTAGACCCTCCGGTCCCCCTGGTCCTTTGACGGCTCTACAGCTGGGTCACCTTAGTCACTCTTGACATTCCGGACGCTAGACATTAGACGCTCCGGCACCTTAAACGCTCCGGACACACGGACGTTTCTACCCTCTGACAACACCGGACACCCCGGATATTCCTACCATCAAAAACTCAGCTGAAAATATACCCGATACAGTGTACTAAACTTGATACAGACATAACGTAAGGACGTTATACATGGTAAGTTAAAAAGATTATATTATAATGGCAATTACAAAACAGAGGTTCAATAGTAAACCTAACCCTGCTTGATAAGACAATAGCAAACAATTCTTTTTTAAAAAATGTAGCTTTACATTACCAATATAAGTCCTGCACTACGTCGCAACAAGAATAAAAAATGCACGCATTATGGTATGTAAAGAAAACTATAACAAACATGCAAAGGCAAATATGGTAATACACTAGTTATCACTTAAAACCCAAAACATTACCTACCCCTACAGCTGGAGTTGTGCGAATCCTTTAAGCAGGCCGCTTGCTGACAAAACCATTAGTATTGTAAAGGTCCTATACATGTAGTAACGTATTTATACCTTTAGAATTTTCGTTATTCTTTATCAAAGGCACCTTGCACGTGTGGCACAGGACGAATCGTACTCACGATTTCGAAATACATAGACCATATAATCACCCCCGGGTATCGTTGTACAGAGAAAAAGAAACGAAACCCGAGTACATGTATTTAATTAACAACATTTACACCATTCCGTGACAATTTCCACCCTATAAAATCCGGTCAGATTCGTGTGGAACTTCAGTTTAAAACACTTCTACCCCACACGGTGAACGTCATAGTGTATGCTGAATTCGACAATACCATAGAAATCAACAGTTTGAGAGAAGTCATTCTAGGCTATTAGAAGCTATATAACACTGTTATCCCTCTTTGAATAGTGGAGAATCTATGTAAATGAGATGGGAGGATACCATGAAAGCAGACCCCAAGACAAGGACGAAAAGGATATAGTGATGAAGTCCAGATGGCCATAACAAGAACAATATTTAGTCATTTGGAAACGAGAACAATTAGACTTTTTCTCAGCTGTCTTTGAACCCACCGGCATCACGTGATACTCGCCAGTCTACCCGTTTATGCTACGATGGACCCTCATTAATTGCTTTAAATGATCACTCCTTGGCTCTCCACACTACATTGTGCTCTAGACTAAGCTAACTGGGACTACATTCATCATTACCTAAATGTAAACAGAAGCGGAACAAGAAACGTTGTTTCAAAGCTGGCCGGCGTAGAACAGGAAGAAGAATCCCAGTTATCTCCCTTATTTCGGCACAGCCATTTAAAAAGAAATTCGACCGTTAATTTAGATAACCTAATTCAAATCCATATTAATTCGTCAACGTTTGTGTCAACTCTCCAAGAAATACCTCTGCGCATTGCATTATTCAATGCCCAGTCAGTAGGACCACCGGAAAAGCGCACTGAAATGGTTAATTTTATCAACGACCTAAATGTTGACATATTTTTCCTTAAAGAAACATGGCTAAAAACATCAGGCGATGAGCCCAAGTGTGCAGATCTAGCACCCACTGGTTACTCCATCGAGTCGTTCCCCCGTAATTCTCGCGGAGGTGGAATTGCTGTCATCACCAAGAACTCCATGAAAAAACGTCTCAACTACACCACAACATTCAATTTCGACCACACATCGTTTGAACTAGTCCAAACCACACTCACACTGGAGCAAAGGACAGTCCATTTTTTCTGCCTATACCGCCCTCCTCCTAGTAGAAAAAACAGGCTGGCTGACTCTCTTTTTGGAGCAGTTTCCGAATCTCCTGGACTATGAAAATTCGATAGCTGTCAACCTGATCATTCTTGGAGATTTCAACTTTCACTTTGACTGTCCTGGAAACTCAAATACATCAAAACTCATAGATTCCATTAATGTTTTCAACCTCAAACAGTCAGTTAACCAACCCACCCATAAACATGGTCACATTTTAGACTGGATTCTTCATAGACCTGATGATAACACTCTACGGTCCTCCCTGGTATCCCATGACCTTGCATCAGATCACCTCTGCATTGTATGCCATCTTGATGTATCAGTTCCTAACACTCCACCTTTATCTGCTACTAAGAGAAACCTCCGTATGATAAATAGAACCAAACTAATGCACGACATCCAAGCTAACCTAACAACTTGCTTACCTCCTACCACAGAACAACTCGATAACTGTCTGCGTTCATTACTTGACAAACATGCCCCAGTTACCAAGTGCAGAGTATCAATTCAAAAGTGTTCTCCATGGTATAGCAGTGTTAGGGACCAGCTTCGCACTGCTAAAAGAGACCGCTGTAAAGCTGGGAGGCTCTGGCTTTCCACCAGACTCACTATTCATAAGCACATCTATGGAGTCGCTAAGAAGAATGTCACAAATATAGTCCATGCAGCGAAATCATCCCACTACACTACTAAGATCATGGAAAGTTCCAGCTGCAAAGAGTTCTTCGATATTACTAATGTCAAGGAACAAATGAACACCACTTCCAACTACCTCCTCTCCAGTCGACATTCCGGACATGTTTGCAAATTTACAAACCATTAGGGATAAGCTTGACACCACAATTTCAATTCACTCAGCATAACCATACAGTTGGGATACAGAATTTGAGCAGCAACCATTAGCCGCATTTGAACCTGTCTCTATGGATTTCGTACATACAATCCTGATGAAGAGTGCACCAACGTCATGTGAACTTTATCCAATTCCAACATCACTGCTGCTTGAGTGCTTAGATCCAGTATTGCCTTCACTAACTGATGTTATTAATACCTCTTTCTCATCTGGGGAATTCCCATCATTTTTCAAAACTGCCATTGTAAAGCCTCTGCTGAAGAAACCAACACTCGGCCATAACGATTTAAAGAACTACCGCCCAGTTTCTAATCTCCCATTCATATAAAAAAATCTTTTAAAAGATTCTTCTATCCCACCTTGTATCTCATCTAAATTCAAACAGTCTTTTTAGCAGTGTACGATCTGCATATCGCCCTTGCCACAGTACTGAAACTACTCTTCTAAAATTAGTTAATGACATTCTCTCTACGTTGGATAGCGGAAAGATTACAGTTCTCACCCTCTTTGATTTGTCCACAGCATTTGACACAATTGACACAATAGACCATGATATATTACTTCACCGTCTCCAGCATGTATTTGGCATTCATAATACAGCCTTACTGTGGTTCAAGTCTTACTTGGTCAACAGGACACAAACTGTATCTGCAGATGGAATACACTCCAGCCCAGTTTATCTATGTTGCGGTCTTCCACAGGGGTCTGTTCTTGGACCTGTTTTCTTCATTATGTACATTTAGTCTCTCTCAAGTGTCATAGATCATCATCCAGTGTCTCACCAATTGGACGCTGATGACACCCAAAGATAGAAATCTTGCCACCCAACTGAAGTTGATGCTACCATCCAAGGTGTAGAGAGGTGCATTTCTGATGTGAAATCATGGATGACATGTAACAAGCTTCAGATGAATGATGATAAAACTGAGGTCATTCTGATCACAACACAAAGACTTTCTCCTTTACATCTTTTACCTCAAACAATAAATATCAGCAATGCCAACATTAAATTCACACAATCAGTATGAAACCTAGGTGTTACTCTGGACAGTACTCTCATATTGCACCAACATGTCATGAACATATGCAAGGCTGCATATCTTGAGCTGAGACGCATCAGCTCAATTCGCAAATGTCTTTCAGTTGATGCCACTAAAACACTGGTGTGTTCATTAGTACTTTCAAGACTGGACTACTGTAACTAAATTCTGTCTGATTCATCTCAATATCTACTCCGGAAACTTCAAAAAGTTCAAAACACAGCTGCTCGGATCATACTTAGAGTACCACGATCAGAGCACACCTCCCCGCTGCTCTGTACCCTACAGTGGCTATCCATTTGATCCAGAATCAAACACAAAATTTGTTCTCTGTGCTACATTCACTGTCGGACTCTAGTCCAACATACCTATCTGATCTCACCCATGTGTACATACCAGCAAGATACTTACGCTCCTCTTCTGACAATCGTATACTCATTATTCCCACTATGACAACAAAGTCATATGGACAGCGTTCTTTTGCACACCAGGGCCCAGAAAGATGGAATGAATTGCCCACTGAACTAAGACACAAAAAGACACAGTGATCACATTCAAGAGGCTCTCAAAACTCACTTATTTCGACTGCAAGAACAAACTTAAAGACCTAATAATGTTTCCTACCTGAAATATTCTCAGCATGTTTTTTATATTTTAATGTTTTTCTAATTTCATGGTGTTTGTTTTTGTAATAATATTATTATATGTTTTTTTTATCTTATAGGTGTTGTCTAATGTTGTAAAGCGCTTAGAGCTTCTAAAGATTAGGTGCTATACAAAGTCCTCATTATTATTATTATTATTACCTGTCAAAAAGCTCAGAAACAACAACATAAAAATGGGTACCTAGGACTATTTTGCCTTTTGAACCACAGTTCGTACACTGCTTGTTGGAATCATGTTGTGTGTGCTAAAGATGAACTACCTCAGCGCAAACCTCAAGACCATCAAGCTTATGTCATCAACAGGGATGACAGTCATATCACAGGAACCCACTGGGTAGCCATCTACTTTCCCCATGATGGTTGTGTGGAGTGATTTTATTCATATGGAGTGCCACCTTTGGAAGATGGCATCATCGACCTTATGATCAGAAATGTGTAGACGATCCGATTCATTAATGTGAAATTACAAGGCACAGATTCCATGGTGTGTGGACAATATTGTGTGAATTTTCTTCATCAACGCAGCCTTAGATATGCTTTAGAACATTTAGTGACTTCTAGAAACGATGACAAAGTCGATCCATAGTTTTGTGAGCATTATGGCTATATTTTGTCTTTAGCTCGGAAACGTAGTATACATCAATGGCCTTCCATCAGTGGAAGTCTAGCTTCACTTCACAACATTCTCAACCTTGTCAACAATAGTTGGTTATTTTAAAAATGTTTGTTAGTTTGTTAGGAATAAATGTTTTCTGGTTAATTGACGGTTGTTATCTCTTTAAAGAAATAATGTTGTGTTTTGAAAAAATGGGTCCATCATTTGTTTCAAATTTTTATTATGATATATACTCTTTGATTTCTCTTTATCCTGCACCCTCAAATCAAACAATCTTAGCGTTCTAACTCTAAACAGTGTAGAGATGTTTTCTATCGCGTCCGCGCTTGAACATCATGAAGTGGGGTAGTCTCCAGTCTGACCATCCATTGTTGACAGATCCTCCTATGAAGACGTATTCAAGACTAGCCATGCTGGATGAAGCTTAAGTGAATTTACATCATGTCAGGCAAAGAAATAGAGAATGTGAGAATGCTAAAAGTGACAGAAGACCCGATAGAAGAGCTCTTCTAAGAGCAAACACAAAAAGAGAAAGAAGAAATTACGGAGAAGTACAGACTTAAGAAGCAGAGGGAGGAGAAAGGGCAGGATGAGCAGCAACAGCAGGACCGAGACAGAGGATTTGTCCACTATCATGTAGACACAAAAGAGTTCTCCTTCTCTTTCTGGAGAAGCAGACCCTATCATGTGGGAGAGCCTGTCGTCAGACGGGGACGCAATCTTAGACGATAAAAGATTGCCATAACTCCCCATCCACAAAAAACAACCCTTTTCAGGGCTACCACAATGCTCTAGAAAAGAGACACTAATTAAATTGCCAATTGTATCTTAGTAAGTTTTAAAACGAAGAATTGTATCTGTAAGCACTTCATTTCTTTGTTTATGTCAAGAAAATAGACGTGTGTCTATAAGCACTTCGTTTCCGTAGCTTGTCAAAAATAGTATTTTTGTATTTGTGTTTGTAAGTAAAAAGTGAGTGTTTCTTTTAGGTCCTCGCGTTCCATTTTTGTTTTGGGTGATGATTTGGATCTTATAAGTTTTAGTAACAGGCAATGATTCTTTCACGTCAGCGCATTACAAATATAAAGTGAGAGAGTTCTTCAGTCTGGCTACCCAGAGCTTGCTCGTTAAGATTCAAGATGAGTAGAATCAGCAAATTATTGGAGCTTCAGATGTACCTGGAGTAAGCCATGCGCCCCCTGGTTGAGCTGGCCATGGAGGCAATGCAGGAAAGTGTTAAGCTTGGGCAAGAGGATAAGAAGAAAAAGAAAGAAGAGGAGAAGGAAAAGAAAGAAATTATCCTACCTCATTTGATGTTAAGACAGAGCAGTGAAGTTAAGCCCATGGTAAGGATACCTCCACAGCCACTTTCAGCACCACAGCCACTACCAGCACAGAGAACCGTGGTCCCTGAGATAGAGAATTGGGACCAAGAATTATAGATAGTAGGTAATGTGGGGGGGGGGGGTCCTCTTCTCGTGTGTGGATAGTAGATATTGGTTTTCTCAATAGCATATTTTGGGTTTGTAAGCACTCACATACGTTTGTGTGGATAGTATATATTGTGTTTTTTTTCCCTCTTCGTGTGTGGATAGGGTGTTATGTAATGCTAATTCCCATTGTCCGTATTGCGTCCCCGTTAACTACTCATGTCCACATTAACTACTCATGATATAGTGCAAATAACATTATTACATTTGCTTTCTATGCTGTACAGAAGTTCTAAATTTAAGCACGCTAATAAAACTGAGTTCCTCGATGCGTTAAAATTGAGATGTCTGTTTATAATTACTACAATATTGTCCATAACAGACAAATATATAAGCACTTCCTTTTCAGAGGAGACATTGTCACGCCTGGATATTAGTGTCATACTGTCAATAAAATAGCATTCCCTCCACTTAAGATAATGCAAAGCTTTAAAAAAAAATCAGAAAGATGATTGCTGAATTATAGGATCATCTTGAACAAATGTATATATAGTACTGGAGTAAATCAATGAAACAATAACAATACTTATTTGTATAACTAAAGATATATGAAACTCATATAATCCGGGAAACAGGGAGGCAACATGAATAACTTGAAACGTGATGAATTAAACATGTACATCATATCTGTTTTCTGCACTGTATGTCATGAACTCAAATTTGATTTTATGCAGTCTTATTCAAACATCATTTTTACTAAATTTATTGTTCAATTTATATTTAATACATCCATGCTATTTTTCAGTAAAGTACTTAAAGTGCCATAACAGTGTATCTACATTTATTCAGTTTATTTCTTGGTGAATGAGAATATATATTCAAAATATGAATGTAAAAAATCCAACTGAAAAAGTTTCAGTAATAATTGCATGGCAGCCTACCTAATATCATGTTTTCACCTGTTTCCTATAATAACTGAATGCACCGCCAACCACTTCAGGTATTTAGTGAAAATAAAGCGTGATGTCACATTTTGAACACTCGTTGTAAACAAAGGCCAAGTTGGTATCGTCATATTATGGAAAAGTCTCCAGAAACAACATGAAAACTGCGATTCTGATGTAAGTGAATTGTCACTGTCCTGCGGGTCTTTGCCTGTCGAAGATTGGGAGGTAATAAGCTCAAAATATTCTGATAATGGTGTAAAAGCGGCTGCTGGCACCCAAATTAATCCATACCAGTTTGAACACTACATTTCCAATACCGACGAATCCGAAGTTACAAATGAAGATGATGAAGAAGAAAGACAATATAGGTTGAAAGACAATTCATGGTAATTGTTTTCTGAATATGTCTATGGCCTTTGATACGATAAATACATGTATCCGACGAGATTTGCAGTACTGTTAAACAGTCTCCTGTTCATTTACAAATAGATTTTTTCTCACCTGTAATAAAGGCTGTACAAGTGTATTTCATTTCATGGGTAGAGACATATTCATACGTTAATAAGTAAAAGATACATCGGATCACAGTTGTAAGCTTCAAAAATCTGTGAACAAATTGATACGATTTAGAAGTACTTAAGATTCCTAGGAGAAGAGGCCCTCTTTTGCACAACTTTTGAAATAGGCAGGATATTACTTTCATGACAGTAAAACTGAATTCATATTCTGGACACTATTATAAGTTAAAATTTCAAATTTCTCATATGTATGCAAATAGTTGATTTTTAGAACCTATGAAATAAACCTTTTTTCTGTGGTAAACATCTACTTGCAACTTCTGTTATCTAATTTAATTTTACAGCGCTGTACTAAATGTTTTACATGTTCATGACTTTATGTCAGTTTGTGTCATTGTACTGTGCTACTGATGTGTTCATAAATATGAGATTAAATATGGCAAGCACAGCAATATGTATTAAAGAAGAAAACTCTATTTTAGGTGTAATTGTGGACATTATTTGGTAATGCCCACAGCAAGTGAATGCATATGTTGTTGTGACATAGAGAAGGTCACCAGTGTCTGCAATGAATACCAGGGGATACAATGTATAACACGCCATCCAGGGTTCAGTACCATGCAACCAGTATAAACAATTTGGAGAATGTCCAGAACAAGGAAATGAGTAAGTATAATATGACAGTATAGTATATGTACTGGGGTTATTATTACAGCAAATAAGTAAACCACTTTTTCCAGTCATTTTATGACACCTTCATGGACTGAACCCCTGTTCTGGAGACCTACACTACCTAACCTTTATACCACAGTGATACTGATAAATCATGCCCAAAAACAACACATATACATGTACAAATATTGTTTTATTTCATTTTTTATGTTGGAAGATAAAATAGTTTATATAGATATATATATATATATATATATATATATATATATATATATATATATATATATATATATATATATATATATACAGAGATTTTATTGGAATCATTTAACTTTATTGATATACAGAATAATGATAATTCACACTGGGTCACTATTAACACTATCTACTAAAACTTTTGATTTCCTACTTTGATTAATGCATAAAGCATACTTTATTTCAACTTAATTTTCAAATTATTATTTTAGAAGACATAGGTAAACAGCACATAGACAATTTGCTCTGTGGTGTTGGCACTTCTTGGGGCAAGGAAGTGAGGGTCATCATTCTAGCATGTGTTGTTCAGAGGATCCACACTGTCTTTCCTGATCAATACCTGAACTACACTGGCTTCCATGAGGCTGATAGCGATTAAATCTGCGTAGAAGATTTTGAGTAGCAATATCCTTATCAGGCCACTGATACAGACTACATAATTGTGGTGGTGTATCTACAAGAAGTTTTACTCCTTCTCATTCAGGTGAGACACCTGTCCATTGTGAATGCTGCTTTAATCAGACAGACAACATAATCTGTAAATTAAAGTAAATTTAGTATGCAGTGTATTTTACAAGCCAAAAACTGCAACCTTTTGTTGAAGTTAAGACACAGATTAAATTGGTCTTTACAATTGTTTGCATATTTTTAATATTTTACCACTGGGCAAAATCATGACCTTTAAAATTAAAGGAGTGTTATCTTTAACAAATACTGTGCCTTTACTGTTTGAATTTAATTTTAAAAGATATAAGTACTTGGCACAACAGTATTTATATCTCTAAGTCATATATATTCCTTTCTGTTCCTTAGTTACTAATGTATCTTCTTACCACATGTTGAGTCAACATGGATTTCCCCGACAGTGTATTCTCCTTTCTTGCACTTTCGATACACTGTTTTATATCTGGCTCTTCCATCCTTAGTGCATGCTTGCTCTCTTTGGTTGTTTTCATTTAAATGCAGTGCAGCTAGCCAAAGCTTATTTTAAAGTAAATAAAGATGCAAAATACAGATTATAATTCTTTTAAAAAACCAGATAATTTTTATAGATGATTTATATGCAAACATTCCAAAACACTACAAACTGTTATACAATTTTACATTGCAGGATATCAAAAGATCAGATCTTGATATCAATAATTTAATTTGAAGATGAATATACTGGACTATAATTAAAACAATGAAAAACCCGAATCAGTATTTTTTGTGTGCAATAATTTAAGATTTACCTTGAAAGCATTCCATGATAGGTGAAACCAATCATCTTTGGTGCAAAATGATTGATCACAGAGTGGTATCCCTCCAGTACTAACGTTTGTTGTCCAGATGACAGCATTGGTACATCTTTTTCTCATTTGTCTGCTGGTCACAATCTCTTCAAGCTTTTCAAATACTTTAGATCCTATAAGTTATAAAATATATTCACCAAAGCTTGGTTTTATCCTATCTTCCATGAAAATTAAAATGTGCACTAACAAAAATGTATCTAAATTCAATAGATTACTAGACCAATACAGTTTAAGTGAAAAGTCACGCACCTATATGACATGCACTTCATAAGAAGCTTTTGCATACGAAATATCATTGATCAATAAGAAATAGATCTACTAACTGAACAATCAAAATGACTTTGATTTTCTGTTTTCAAATAATGCCTGGAACAAATCATAACCAAAAGTGATTATCTGAAAGTATATGAGTACCTGTGCTTATCATCTTCACTGCAGGTCGAGCCATTGATTTTGACACCTTAATATAAGTCTGGCGTTTCTTAGACCGCTGTTTTATCTTTTTGTTGACTTGGCAACTAATGGATGCAGACAGAGGCTTCACTTTATCAATTTCATATTCTTCTACCTGAAAAAAAGTTAAATTGCATCAGTGTTATTACTTTTAAAAACTGTACTTTGTTTGGGCAAGTTATTTTCGCATTTAGAAATTTTAAGAAGATGAAATTATTTTTGGGATGAAAAAATAATCCCAAATTTCCTATGATGAATTCAATAAATGCTCCTATCCACCATAACAGAATGTGTTTGAAACATTTAAAAAAATGTATTTTTAACTACCGACATTTCTTCCTTATGATGAGCAAACCTATCCTTTTCTCCAAACGTTTAAGCTGTAGCTCTTCCTTTAATTTATTTCTAGATATATGACATGCATTTTGTTAAAGCATGTTGTTGTTAGAAATGTCATTCTCATATATATATATATATATATATATATATATATATATATATATATATATATATATACAGTTAAGCAAAATTGTATGTACCTCTTTCCTAATGTCAAATGAATTTTCTAATCCTTGATCCTGAGTTGTCTCAATGTCTGTTTGTTGTGAACATTATTCCTCATGTGCAGCAATAATCTAAAACAAAACGTACCTTATTACTATTAGAGGACATTTATCAGTCACTTATACTGATGGCTATTCACTGACTTCCTACAAATAATTAATCACGATTAAACTTAAAAAATTGTTGAACATGACAACACTATCACCACCGAAAAAATCATAACACAATATTGTAAAATTTCTACTACATTTTTGTTTTATTAAGATTTTTATTAATTGGGTATGGGAATAAACCGCGTCATGTTTGTAAATATCTATATGTAAACTGATTCACACCTTAGTCCAACAATGAAAAATATATATGTAGGCCTTCTAAATCTACCAGCAGAAAGATTTTTCTATTCACATGGTCAAACAAAGTTTAAGGCAACATGAAAATTTTGACAATATTTATCAAATGTTTATATCTAACTTCTTGATTTATTAGATACTTACTGTATTTGTTTTGGAAACTATGAAAGAACGCTCTACAGGGTACAAATGGAAATGATGTGATTGATCTGTTGAATGTCATAGACATAATAATATGTTACTTGTCAATAAAAACTCACCCTTGCTGCTTCTCTTTGAATAGCCTCTTCTTATTTTCTTTGGCGGTGACACTTGACAAGTTACTTCCTCTGATGGTGACATCATTTCATGCGTACACAGCTGATGCTTTGGTGTTGAATGTTCTGATAGATTACCAGTTACCTTGGCTTGGTTGTCAGTTTCCTTCACACAGTGGATAGACGGGACAGCATCCTCATAGAGTTTGACTTTCTTTGGTGCCCTGCCCATATGCTCAACCTCAAATGTATACCTAAATGGGAAGCATTCTTGTGTGAAATGAAAGAGAAGAGGGCAGAAAGCTCGGTCCCAGTTTGCTGTTTTGATTTTTACAAAATTTTTCCACCTATGATGAACTAATTGTTCTTTCGGGAAGGAATGCGTGGAAAACCCATCAGCATTTGTATTCCCACAATTTGCTGCAACACACCTGACCCCGCTGCCTTTGCTTGAACATCCGCGATCTCCTCTTGGCAAGATTGTGATGATAAAACTTTTCAAACTAACTAAAATTGTACGTAACATGTGCTTTGTTTATGTTTTGATAGAAACGGAAGTAAGGTATGTTCAAAATGTGACGTCAGGCGATCTACACACTCCGGAAATTACTGAGTGATAAAATTGGTCCGATGTGTATTATTTTCGAAAACATATCTGAGCGAATTTCTCAATTATTATGACGAATTTTTCCATCGGGGTTTTTGTACCGCTTCAAGATATTTTTTCTATTCTATTAATATTGAATTTTATTTACTTTATCTACACTGGTATGGCACTTTAAACTTGTGCACTTTCTGCTAATCAATAAGGTTTTGTGTTACATTCTTACAACTACATTAATAGACCTATGTATATATTTCTCAAGACACACACACACACACACACACACACACACACACATTATGTAGGTCAATATTTTGTTGTAAATTTGAATAATTTTTCATAACATTTAAATCTTTTTAAAAAAAATGAACACTTTTACGAAATCCTAAAAATTCCGTCCCCTACACGACTCTTTCGTCAGATTTAGGTCTCACTGGATAGTTTCGTATTTTGACACCCATCTAATTTTTAAGGTAGAAGGCATGAACCTAATTATCACAAGCCTAGCATTTATAATTTCACACATAAGCTAAATATATAATGTGGTTTATATTTACTTTGAGTTAGGCTTGGAAATAGGTTGGCTTGTTGGTGACTGCCTGTTGTGTGTCTGCTACAGAGGTTAATATCTAAAAAATCTAGATGGTTGAGGGGTGATGAAAGGTATGCTAATTTGTTATAGTACTAGTGAACTTTATTCATGCATAAGGCACATACTGATTCTTTTAGCTGCCTTGTCACAGGAAAATATTCAAAATAGCTATTTCTTGTCAAAAATGAATGTAAAATTTAGGGGTTGGTAGCAGTGTTGGTTCAGTATAAAAACCACCAGTTGCATCAGGAATTCCCCTGATTACTGCAGTCAAAATCTCACATGTATGCTTTCTACAGAAATCATTAGTTTGTTTTTATTTGTATCTTCAGTGTAAAATTATTCTCATTTTTCTGTAGTTGGTCATTGTTGGATGAAAATTCACCAGATAAACTGTCCAGTGAGACCTTAGTTACAAATCGGTAACCTTATTATAAAAATGACCACTATTCATTTCGATAAGTTGTGTTACCGACTGGGTTTGAGAATCATAATTATATTAAATTCAATTATATTAAGTGCTATTTACTTGTCAAACATTGCGACCGGTTGAGTACACGTGCATTTCCACGTAGAAATGCACTGACGATCAAAGACAACCTAATTTGAAGAGTCTTACTTTAACTGAAATTGGGTTTACTTGGCACATTTTCGAAATTCATTTTTGTCAATTATTTTCTCTTTTGCGCCAAGATCTCTCCACCCGCACCCACTTTTCATTTTTTTTTTTACAGAGTAATCCTTAATTACGTGCAAGGGTTTCTCTATTTCCAATGATGATGAGTAATCTATACATATACGAGGGAGGCTGTTAATAAGCACCACTATTAAAAGAGCATCAAAAGTAAGACCAGGATTATTTGCAGTGAAAATATAAACATTTATGATAATGTCAGTTGATAGTGACTGCCTTAATCAAAAGCCTTTATTTAACATAATTTGCGGGGAAACGGCAGACGTGATTCCCCTTTGTAATAAAAGTCCATCTGGTACGTAGAGATGTCGGCCTTTTTATCTTCCCAAAATTCCAAGCTTAATTAAACATGTTCACTTGACAATTAGCCAAAGGTAATTACTTACATGTGATTGTAGACTGGGTTGGTTCCTGAAAGAACAAAACCCATTGAAAAGCAATTCACTCAATATGTGAATTAGTATGTTTGCTAACTGTTTCGTTCCTTTTATTCCCCATTATTGCATACATTTAAACTCATCTGAAATTAATGTAGAACGGATTATAAGAATTTAAATCTAAATTACACACTTACTAGATGGTATTTTTGTTAACAAATTCGACAATGTAGATGCAATAATAATTTATTTTACCTATCCTTAAATTACGTTGATAATGACTGAAATATATATCAATAAATCTATCTAGATTTCTCTTTCCTTTTTTATGTATATTCTCTATTTTGCTCTTTTTCATCTTCAATAAATTGTAAGTTGCAAATAATGGGATCTGTAAAAATAGAAACTAGAAAACATAATTCAGTCCGTAAGTGTACGCATCGATCGATGGTAGTCACAAAACCTCAATATTAAAAACAACCACTTCCACCCTGCACCTAAAATAGCAGAATTACATCCAGATTTTTTTTAGAAAGACATTAGAAACAGCTTAAAATAAAAAAGTGAGATTTATAACAATACCCAATGGGATTGCCATTCATAAACTATTTTTGTTTTCTTTCCTCCTCCTCTTCGCTCTTATTCCTCAACCACCTCGACCTTTTCCTCTTCATATTCTGTTATTCATCTCTTATCTATTATCATAACTAAATACTTACCGCGATCAGTGCAATAAACAGGGTCAGTACTAAAGTCGGTCCAGCTAACATCTGTAAGAAAAATATTTCCAGTAAAGATACTAGTAGATGTATACAAAAGTAAGTTTCTTCTATGAAACAAAGAAAAAACAAAAACTACCGGAGGCACAGTGACATTGCAAAGCCCATGTTACGGTGTTTTGCTTAGTGGTTTTGGTAAGTTTTGTTAACACAGATGTTTATATTCGTGAGGGTAGTGTGCCTTTGGAAAATGAAAATATGATAGCACGGTTTCCAATCTAAGGAGTAATTCTTGTTTTTCATCAAACGTATGTAATTATTATTATTATTGCTAATATTATTATTATTACAAATCTGAAAAATGCATGTAAGTTAGCAGTTTTAAGCTAGTTTCAGTAAAATTATAGGATTGACCGTACCGTTTTATCTATTTGTATGTTTTAATACATGGATTATCCCCGCTTTAAAGACCAAAATAGTTACCAGTTGAGGACTAGTTGTCTCCCTCTAATTGTATCGTTCCACGACATTCTCACTCGGCTTTAATCTGTCTTTTATTAATTTTTTATTTTAGGGCAGAAACTTTATTGTTTTGTTTTATTTCGTTTTCTCACTCACCCTTGATAATTTATAAGTGAGTATAATAATACTGGATCAAGATGACCAGTTTAAAGTAAGCTGGTATAGATGTGTCTCAAGTTTGTGAGAGAGAGACAGAGACAGAGAGACAGACAGACACACAGACAGACACACAGACACACACACAGAACGAGAGAGAGAGAGTTGTTGAATGAATGTGTATTATTTATTCTTTTTTCGTATTTGGACGTGTTTGCTCTTTACAGATATACAGATATCTAGTCTTCCACCTTCAACTGTATCATAGTCACGACATCGTGACATAGCTTTAATGTACATTGTATATTATACATTTGTTTTATTTTAATGTTTGTTCCTGTTGTTTTGATTTGGTTTTTTTACCCAAATGCATATTACGGTTTTAAGGTTGCAGGCTTTATATTAATCGTTAACAATTTAAAGTCAGAATAAATATCAAATATTCAAAATAGTGGATCAAATAGACCAAAGTAAAATACAGCTATTATAAGTGTGTCCCAAATATTTGACAGAGAAAGAGAAAAGATAGATATATACATGTGTATTACTTGTTCCTTTTCATAGGCATATATGTTTGTATTCATAGGTGTACCGTCATTGGGTCTTGCACAATGCAGGCACAATTTATGCATAAATCTAAACAAAGCGTACATACATCCATGCATCGATCCATCCATGCATCGATCCACCTATACACACACACATACATACATGCATACATACATACATACATACATACATATATACATACAACCATTCAAGACGCCTGTTCATTGCTATTAGTAGGACTACGGGAAATAAGTTTTTAAAAAAACAAAGAACATATAAAAAATTAACTATAGATAATTAAGAAGAATAAATATTGACAGCAAAATACAAGAAATAATTCCGTTCATTTTTCATTTCAATAGATTCTCAGCCTGTAGTTTACTGTTTGAAGTTTAAAAAGCTGCATGTAGGGAGAATGAAAGAAACTTAACATTATACATTAGAATCGAAGAACTTTTGTCAGACAGACGATTGAAAAGAATTATTTTTTTAAAAAATGTCTCAACATTTGAGTATAAACTTCAGAAATGATCAATCGAAAGTGATTGAAGTTGAGCGCAACATCTGCTGGTCTACATTTGTGACAAAAATAACCGATGGAGAAGAAAACTTTCGTTAGAACTTCCGAAGCTCAAGTATTCGCCAAATATTCAAAGTGCATTGCGTGAAGCTTGAATAGTGTCAAACTCATATTGAATCACGTAAATATAAAGTGGGACATTATCGTTCAAATATGAACATCTGCCCGTGTATTAAATAAATATTGCGTTTTGATCTTTTATTATACACACAGCGATAAGATTTGTTTCGTCCTTCAGAGCCTTGAATAATAATCAGAATCCTGTTTCTTTTTCATTTCTTCTCAAATTTCGCACTTAAAATTTCAGAACCTGAGGATAGAATTAATATTTTTGATAATGCTAAAGCTATTTTTAAAGGCTGAAATTACAATGTAGTTTTGGTTGTTTAAAACATTATTTATTTATATTCATCACAATCATCATTATCGTCATCATTAATGATGATCATTTTTGAACGAATGGCCTTTATCTTTTGCATTTTGTGACTCGCTCTTTTCTTAAATTAAGCAGTTGACAATATCAGTGCAATAACTCAGTTTCCTATACAAATAATACTGTTACAAGCCAGGGGTCTTTGCTTGACAGAGCGGTGTCAAACCCTGGCGCGATTCCCGCTAGAAGTCATAAGTTTACACCAAATTTCCAAAAACTTCCAAAAAACTTTTTTTTTTTAATCGGTGAGAATTGGTTGTACATATGCATATATTTTTTATCTTTTTATTTTTTTATTTTTATTAACCCCGTAATAGGTTGACCAATTGGTCGGGGAACCATCCCAGGGTCACCTTACAATCAAACATTTCTGGTTATCAGATAATCTAGGGATAATAAATATAATCTACAGAGAAAGTAAAAAAGAAAACACACACACACACACACACACACACACACACACGCCTATACACATGCATATGGCACACAATCTAGGTGACATGGCCTTTGTGATATTACAATATTTTGTTCCTGTCTACCATCAAGTCAGAGACAAGTTAAATGTTCATTGTTGAGGTCCATTTTTGAAGGAATTGGTCCTCTTTTTTATTTACCTTAGCAGTGTATTTTTCAATGTTCTTATGCGTTGCAACTATTTGCTTAAAAGCAAAAATAGAAGGATTTTTCATATTGAATCTGCAAGTATAAATATAATATTTTACCAAAATAAGCAGAAAATTACCCAAACTGTCCAGTTGTTCACTTCCTAAAAATGTTTCTTTTTTGGACAGATGTACAATATTTGGGCAGAAAGGTGCAAAAACTTCAATAAAGCGGTACCAAAACTGTGAAGTAATACTGCAGTCATAAAAGAGATGCTCAATACTTTCAGTTTCACTCTTACAGAAAGTACATTTGTTGTCATCAAATATGTTAATTCTTTTAAGAAAATCATTAGTAGCGATTATTCTATGGATTAATTTAAAGTTAGAAGAAATCAACTTGGTATCCTTGGTACAGCATTTTGCCCGGCTATATATATCAGGCCATTCCTCACTACTTATTTTTTTATTAAATACTTGCATCCAAGTTTCTTGCTTCGCAGTGTGTTGCCTTTTAGTTTCCTGTAAAAGATCTTTGTAAACAAACTTGAGTGAATCTTGTTTTCGCAAGTTCGTTATTTTATCCTCCTGCTTATCAAAATTATTATGTACTAGGTGGTTTTTTATGGCATCTTTCCATGCTTTAGGAATTCTGGATATTAAGGAGAAGTATTTCAAGAAATCATCGCTTCCAGTTTTTTGTTTTATTATCTCAAAACGTATTACATTACCGTGATCATCTACTAGATCGTTCAGAATTTCAAAACCAGCTTCTGTCCAGGATTTGTATTGATAAATCATTTTAGGGGGGACAAAATTTAAAATACTCATGGATAGATACTCGTTAGGACTTTGCGGTTCTTCTTTCCATTTAGATACTGCCAAAATTACATCTCTCCAAAAACTGTTTTTAATGAACTTACTAAATTCTTCTAATTTCCTTCTCCCTAAATCCCAAATATCCTTTTTATTTCTGAGTATAGTTGTATTGACTAAGTTCTGCCACGTTCCATCTTCCTTTTCCAGCAATCTTTTAACCCATCTTATCTTAATATACCTAATGAATGAAAATATGTGTATCATATTTAGTCCTCCCTCGTTTTCTGGGGAAACTAGTATATCACGTTTTATTCTCTCTACTTTCCCACCCCATACAAATTTAAATAACGTGCGATTTAGTTCTGCTTCACCTTTTGCTGATGGGTTAGGAAGTGTTGAAAAAAGCTGTATGAATATGGGCAGAACAAGAGTCTTTACAACAATTACTTTACCAACTATTGACAGATGTCTTTGACTCCAGCTTACCAGTATTCGTTTTGCCTTTGTTAGTTTCTTCATATAATTAATTTCCACCATCTGTTGTAAATCTGGAGAAAATTCTATGCCAAGCAGTGTAAAGTTAGAAGAGGACCAAATTAGGCCCATTTCGGGACATATTCTTTCATTAGAAAATTTCCTGTTTCCAATCCAAATAGCTTTTGTTTTTGTTATGTTACATTTAAGTCCCAATAATAGAGAGAAACCTTGCAAGATATTCATAGTTGCTTCAAGAGAAAAACTAGATCCATCAAGAAGAATAAAAGCGTCATCGGCATACTGACCCAATTTATATTCACTGGCGTCAAAGATTACTCCCCGTACATCCACGTTTTGCTTTAAAGTTCTAGCTAAAATCTCGACCCCAATGATAAACAAATAAGGTGCAAGGGGATCTCCTTGACGACATCCTCTTTCAAGTCTAAAAAAAGATGACATATGTCCATTATTTATAACACAACTATTAGAGTCATTACAAAACAGTTTAAACCACTTACAAACGGAATCACCAAAATTAAAAGATTGTAGAGCTTCTTCCACAAAGATCCAGTTAATTGAGTCAAAGGGTTTTTCGAAATCTATTAACAATAATAAACCATATCTGTTTTCATTCTCAAGTTGGTTCATGATATCATATAATAGTCTGGTGTTTTCTCCAATGAATCTACCCTTCATATATCCTTTCTGAGTATCGCTGATTATTGATGGAAGAACCTTTTTAATCCTAGCTGCAATTGCTCCCGAAGCAATCTTATAATCAGTATTTAAAAGTGATATAGGTCTCCAGTTTTTAAAATATCTTCTGTCTTTTTCCTCCTTTGGTAGACATGTGATGACTCCTTGAGTCTGAAAATCTGAAAGTTTTCCTACAGTATATCCATAATTTATTGATTTACATATAAATCCCCCCAGAGACTTCCAAAAGAACTTATAGAACCCTACAGTGAATCCATCCGAGCCAGGACTTTTTCCATTTTCCATCCGTTTTAGAGACATACCGAATTCATTAATTGTAAGCAGACCCTCGCATGATTCTCTTTCCTTTCGACTAAGTTTAATATTTTGATTAAAAAATCTATTTCGAGTTTCTTGAGTAGCCTCGTCATCAAGCTGAGCAATTCTACTTTTGAACAATTCCATATAAAACTGTTTTTGTGCTTCTAAAATATCTATTTGGTCAGATATATTTGTCCCATCATCTAAAATAATTTCCTTTATTGTCTTATTAACATAGTTTCTTTTTTCAAGATTTAAAAAGTTCTTTGTGCTTTTCCCCCCAAATTCATACCATCTAGCTTTAGATCTTAATATAACACCTTCTATGTATTTTTTCCTAGATTCCTCTAATTCTGCTTTTTATCTCTCTAAATTTTCCAGAATTTCCCCATTTATGTTATTCGACAGTCCCCCCTGAATTTCTATTATTTCCTGCTCAATTTTCTTTAATTTTTCCTGTTTCTCTTTTGATTTCCTAATAGAATAACATATAGTTTCAGATCTTATTTTCATTTTCAAAATTTCAAAGAACATTTGGTCGTTACAGGAAAGAGAAACATGGAGAGAGTCGTCTTTATTTCCCCCTACATAATATTCATTTACAGTATCAGTTATACACTTTTTGACCAAATCAGTATACTCAATGTTCCTCAACAGTTGGGTATTATATTTCCAATATCCTTTTCCCCCTGGAAACGTTGAAAACGCCACACTCAAAACAATAGCTGAATGATCAGTCTTGTACCTTGGTAAGATACATGCATCAGCTGTATTCATATGAATGTCATCCGATACAAGAAATTAATCTTATCTACTTTGTTTCAAGGGAGATTTTTGCCTCCAGGTATACATCTTTAAGTCTTGGTTGAAATTTCGCCAGGGATCAATTAATTCCAATTCGTTTTTCAGGTCTTGAATCGCTGCCTTAGATTGTTGGTGTTTGTCATGTAAAATATTATAAGTATCCAAATCTAAGTCTTGAACAGTATTCCAGTCTCCGCACATTATAATTGATGAGTTCTCAAAAAATAAAGTCTCCTCCTTTAACTTTCTAAAAAAGCGAGGATTATAATCATTATAACCATACAAATTCACGAGGGTTATTCTGTTGCCATTAATTGTAATATCTAAAATAATAAATCTCCCTTGACTGTCACATCTTTCTCTATGAATTATAAATTCAAAAGTATTTCTAAAAAATATTGCAACCCCAGCACTCTTACTAGAGCAGTGGCTAAATATACATTTGCATCCCCATTCAGCTGCCCAATATATTTGATCGTTCTTTGTACTATGAGTTTCTTGCAAGCATATTATAGATACATTCTTTTGTTTTACCCAGTGGAAAATATCCCTTCGTTTTAAGACTGAACCTTGCAGGCCTCTAACATTAATAGATATAATTTTTATGTTATTATCCATGAAAACAGCAGAAATTTTACACATACATATTCTTGTACAGGAATATATGAAGTAATTATCACCTTGAGTTTATCATATGCATGGCTTTCACACTCACACTCACACAGAATACAAACATCCATAATAAAATCATCCATGGTGTTACAGTAAATGCTGTAGCTTTGGCTGCGTTTAACATTGATACAATATACTTTGGACAACAAGTGAAACAACTCCATTTGCGATAACTCTTATGCACCTCTGACAGACCTTTCCGGAGCTAAGACAGTTTTGTAAACCAAACGGCACAGATTAAAAAGAATATAAATTACAACTTAATGAATGAAAGAAGGGGTAAAAGGGAAGAAAAAGAAAGGGTGAAAGAGCGCATACATGGAAGTGGTGGGTGATTGAATGTATGAGCAAAAACTGTGAGACTGAGAGATTTATCGTGGAAGTGTAATGTTGAGAAAAGTGAGTAAACAACTGAGTAAATGTGTATATGAGAGTATAAGAGTGAAAGATGATTTATAAACTAGTGAGAGAATTTATTAGGGAGAGATATAACAGTGGACCAGCGAATAAACAAACGTATTAATTAATTAAGGATAAAATTGGTGAGGGAAAGAAATGTCTTATAAGCAAAATATTAAAACAAATTAGAGTAGAAAAAGGAGTATAAAAACGAAAGTTCACATGCCTATTCGGTCAATTTCATAAGTTCACAGAACTGCATATTACACTTATAATCTAATTTTCTCATCAATTTCATCATAGATGTCAAATTTTATCCTTTTTCCTGATTTGGTTTTACCATACACAGATCCATTAAAGTACCATGCATTGTCAATTTCTTGATGCCTAGATAATTTATTGATAAGTTCAGTATTCAGCCTGGTTACATCCTCTACCAGTCTAATTCCTTTGTAATGCAGAAAATCCTTCCTCTTCTTGATAACTGGAAGTTTACCATCTAGACTCCAAAATTTGACAATCACTGGCCTTGGTTGTCCCTGTCGACCTGGAATCCTATGCACAGCCACTATGTCCCTGTTATCTAAATTAATTTTTGTAACTTCCTTCACCAATTTCGGAATTCTCTCTCTCAGATTTTCATTTTCCTCCTCCTCCAGCCCTAAAACTTTTATGTTCAGCTTCCTTGAATATTGTTCGAATTGGTTTGAAGTTGCACTTGCTTGCTCTGATCTCCTCTCATAATCTTTCATATCAATCCTCATTTTATCATTTTCCTTCTTTGCTTCTTGCAATTTTTCTAGCAATTGGTGGTTTTCAAAATCCAACTTCCATACAACTTCGGTTGTAAATTATAAAGCTCGACGTGCCCATTTTATACATAAATTTTACTCTAATCATTGCAAGACCACAGATCTCACAACTTGCCAAATATCTATCAACCGCACATCTGCATGGTTTCTCTTCGTTGAGTTTCCGTACCGCCGGCAGTTCACGCCATATAAACTGTCCAACTATCCCTTAACACTGAGAACTATTTTAACTACGCCACATTAGGCTTGTAAAAATATGGTTTCCAGGCACATTTCACCAGTACAACTGCATCACCTTTGCCACTATGGCGAGATAAACTGTATCTGCCGAGTCCCTTCTTATTAATTCCATTGTGTAATTTACCCATTTCCTACCGTAAATACTGCCACTGCAGTCACACCACCAATTTACACCACTCGATTTTAGTAGGGACTTTATTATTCCATCCATGGACACTCATTCGGTTTTGACCTGAATCCATTACTAGCGAACCATGGCATCATCGAAACTCATTAACACTTCACTCAGTGACGTTTGCTCCTAGTAACTGGCTAATTATTTCAGGCTAAGGAACATTCCCATTGCACCGTTTCCAATAATCAGACAAGTAATCACACAAATCTAAGAATTCCTTAAAACTGGGCCCTATAACCAAATGCACATACTCCAAATTTATTACAATACTTTCAGGAAAAAATACCAACCGGTTTGTATAATTTCTATGAGATACCGAAAAGGACTGCCGCCAGACCAAATAAAAATAATGATGATGATGATGATAATGATAATAATAATAGTAGTTAGTGAATAATAATAATAATAATAATAATAATAACAGTTATTATTATTATTATTATAGGTGAATTCCTACCTCTATTTTGGAAGCTGTTTTTCTAGACTCTAGGATTCAGATGCTTGGTACTGTCGATGTTGAGATTCACACAGTGGGTGGTCGCTTAATTGGTAATTCGAATGATCTGCTGCCGTATCATGGCGTCAAAGCATTACAGACAAACTGGAATTATTTTGGTCTTTAAAACCGAATATTTTTGGATACAAATATATAAAGTCATGACCTTTATTGCTTTTTTATAAATAAATTTACACTGCCACCATATTCAGCACAGCTGGGGCAATTATTGTCGTACCACCTCGTGTTAAATATCAAAAAGAAAATGTTCTTCTATACTGTACAAATTAAAGTATTACTTGCAAGATCCATCATGCATATAGCATTAAAATCTTCGAAGATTATATTATCATATGATAAATAAACGAACTGGAACACGTGCAAACCCCAAATCGACCGATTTGAACTATGCTTTGATGGCAGTAAATTTTTAATTTCATTTGTCCGTGACGTCTCTCATATTCCGAGCAAATCCAACCCTAGAAGATCAGCGTGGTATTAACTAACTTTTAAACTTTTTAACAAGTGCGCGTGTTATAAAGTTCCAAAGGTCCCGACGGAAGTGTGTATGTTGGACAGGGTACAAAATGACCTTAAAAACAACAAAGTGACTGTAACACAAAGGTGCGCAGCGAAGTGTATACAGACAAAGTATTTTGATAAAAATCACTGAGGCAAAAATGGATAGAAAAGCCATTTAAAAAAGAGGAATTAGATGAAAGCACTACTTTAAATTGTTCACAAAATTGATTTAAGAGGATTTATACAAATGAATTAGATAAGTGCATTAAGTGGCATGAGTGTGTCGCATGTAAAATTGAACAAAATAAATTTGAAACCTTTTAAAGAATGCATATGGCTAATATGTCGGAATGAATGCCATTGCAAGTCCAGATTGTTAAAAATAAGGTTTATTATCCAGAAAAGAAGATAATTTGTTTACAATCTTGCAAAGTAGGTTTGATTTTAATATACACTCTAACTTCAAAATTACAAGTAAATATTTATCTTTAAAAGCATCGAAGGCACACCTTTCTCAAAACGTTTTAACTGAGATTATATCGTTTATGTATGGCTTTCTCATGGCCATAGTTCACTCTGAATGCCATTTTGGTTTTTAAAAGGCCATTTATTTGCCAACATGCTCCAAATAAATTTCATTATGCAGAAATTATTTTAGTGTACAAATGATAATTGGGACCAAATATTTATGTCGGTTTCTGGATTTAATTGAATTCAACTTTATTGATATTAAAAATGGAAAATGTAGGGATCAATGATGATCAGAAAGTCAAGTAAACAATTCAGGTTTTTAAGTGTTTCATTATGGTTTGTTTCTTCTATTTTATTTCTAAACAAATTTATGCATAAGCAATTAAACGATCTAATTGCCACATTGAAAAGTGCAAATGCAACTTTGAAAATTAGAAGTATCAAACATGAAAATTGTATCTACTTTTGAGATAGGGATTGTTCACGTTTTTATTATGCTAAATATGACGAAAACATTAATCGAGACAAGATGCGTTTTATACAGAAGTTGCAGCTATGAAAGAGTGTGTGGGTTGAGTTGGACTTAATCAATAATTTTAATTATGAACTTTTATATATATATATATATATATATATATATATATATATATATATATATATATATATATATATATGTATATGTGTGTGTGTGTGTGTGTGTGTGTGTGTGTGTGTGTTCGCGCGCGCAGAAAGGTAACACAGTCCATTTTATATCTGATCTCAGATATGATTAAGCCACAAGGAAGAAAACTCATTTAATTACCAAAACGTTTCGTGGTATTTCAGCAATATGTTTCTGGTTTTGTATTGCAGCAACATGTTTCTGAGCTTTTACAAGTGAAAAACTGAGTTTGAATCATTACATATAAAACAAATATATTATTTGTGTTGAATTACTTAGTAATGTCTGGAAAGAATGGCTTCAGGAAGTGAACGTCATTCCGAGAAATCACGCCAGAACTTATTCGCAAAGTTGGTATCTAAATGCATTACATATTTTAGGCTGTAACATCAAGATCTCCAACCAATGAAGATATTTAGAATAAAATTAAAGTTCAAATTTTGTGGAGTGGTGCAGCGATAAAGCTTCGATAGAGGTCGTGGGTTCGATCGCCAGGACAATGTTAGTTATCTTTAATCAAATTATTAATCCATATTGCTTAATACTGGATCTACCCAGGAAATCAGCAAGAATTGATTAATATGAGTTGTAAGAACTTTCTTTGAAATCGATGTAAAATTAATATTTTTAACTAAGCATTAAAAAAATGACAACAACTGAAAATGATAATGCACGTGATTTTTTTAGCAAGTGTCACATTTACAGCTTTTTATGACATGTTGGCAAAACTTTCACGAGTTCGGAGTCGATTATTCGTCGGACAAACGAGGATAAATTTCGCCATACAGATCAAAATAAAAAATTCATCACCTAGTGAGTGGATAGGCATACACGGTAATCGGATCAGCACCCTGTTGGTTTTAATTTTGCAACGCTATATTTTGTAACGTTATACACTCGGTCGCCAACTCTCACTTTTTTGCATTCCCAATCAAGATATACTTTCTTATATAGTGATTTGTTTTTCTTGCTTACAACATTCATAGAATTATATATGTCGTATGGTCAGTTTATCTAGAGAAGCTAATTATGCAACCTTTAAAGCATACCTGTCTTATTCTACGCACGGGCTGTAATTCTTGAACTGGTTGATATACCCGAATTATAATTGGTACAAATGTTACTTACATTGCGACGATGTGTCCGGCGCAACTTTCAGCGCCCTGCGTCCAAAATTACTGTCACAATGTGGGTCAAAGGTCAAATCATGTCCGGGCCGTAACTCTTGAACCGGTTGGTGTATTCGAATACTAATTGGTTCAGGTTTTGCTGACATCGTGACGCAGACGATCATATACTGTCCCGCTACGGCGCACTCATGTTTTATTTTTTTTATTTTTAAATTAGCTCACCTGAGTCAATCCGTCAATCTGTTTAACTTGTGTACATCTTACACACTTCATTATATACACTATCTTAATTAAACAAACTTGACAACAACTAGTATTCACCAATACCTCAGTTCCTGTCTTTAACCAGCAATATCCATTTATATTAACCAGAGCTATTAAACTTTTTTTGTTGAAATTTTAATAATTTATCTTATATTTAGTTTTCGATCAATTTTAACTAAACCTGGCAGCAAGTAAGTTATTTCCAGAACACTTCGGCTAATTTCTTGAATTAGCTATATTGCTTATGCTTACAGAGTTATGCACCTTTTTGCAATATTAAGCCTTCCTGAGCACAACACAGTTTTGGTGTTTAAGTCAGTCTTAATAAAACTTGAATATAACTTTAAAAAATATATTTATGGTGACTATTGTAACTGATTTTATACAACCGTTTTGACATTTATTTTGTCTATGATTGTCGTTTTTAATCCTGTATGCACCATAGAAATTTCATTCTCATTCAATCTTGACCAAAAATAGCAGCAACAGTAGTGAATGGGGACACTTTACGTATAATGGGAATTAGCATTAAAAACACCCTTGGGACACTTTACGTATAATGGAAATTTAACATGGAGAAAAATCGTGGGACACTTTACGTACAAGGGGAATTAACATGGGAATAAATCGTGGGATACTATACGTACAAGGGGAATTTAACATGGGAATAAATCGTGGGATACTATACGTACAAGGGAAATTTAACATGGGATTTTTTTTTTTTTAAAAAAGTTTTTTTTAAAATTTAAATTTAAATTTAAATTTAAAAAAGGGGTAGGCAATTCAAAGACTATCTCTTTTCAAGAAATATGGGGCCCTGAAAAGGGCCTTTGGGTTTATGTTAATATGCCCTTAACATAGAGGGCATTTGCGACATCTTCTTTTCCTCAAACTTCGTCTTACAGCAGGGCCATACATCAGAGTCCTCTTGAGGCAACCTTGTCTCTCTATGTAGACTCTTCTTATCCACAGGCTGCTGTTGGTCCTGTAGACAACGGTCCACTTGGATCGGACATACATGAGCATGTCCGTCCTGAACATCATTGTTGACACAAGGGTTGAAGATTCAACGTCGGTCCACATGTTGAGGCTCCGAGAATAGGTGAATCAATGCAGTGAACGGCGCTTATTTATAGGGACAGAAAGGATTGAAACGGATTGAGTTCATTCACCAATCCAAACACGCGTTACAGAATTCAGTCAGCCCGCATCCAATCCGAAGAGAGCACTCTGTGACGTCACGTAGTCAATATAGATTCGCTAGCGCTTGTGTGCATTCAGTCTATGCGACAGTGATTCAACATGACGGAAACTCAGAAAACGATCCATTGGGGTGCACCAGCAGGGGAGACTGCCCAAGGGAACCCGGACTTACTTTCAGAAGAGGTGAATTGGGATTTTGTGGATTTTCTCTCCTCGCAAGAATTTGTTCCGGAACCTTCGTTACCTTCTTCATTACCGCAAGTGGAGAATTTTAGACAGAGACAGAAAGAAGAATTGGAGAAATTTATACAACGACAAAAGGAAGCGGAACAGGCTTTTCTCCTACAGCAACAGCAACAAGAAGAAGAGGTAAGAAAAAAAAAACAACAGCAAGAAGAAGTAGCAGCAAAGAAACAAGAGGGTGAAAATCAAACGGTCACGGTATTGTTGGACATTTTAGCGGAGTTAAGAAGTCTGAAACAAATGTATCAGACTTCTTTATCACGACCGAAGAGAATACGACCTTCCCGAGCTAAACACGTCAACCCTGTGACTAAGCCTACCTTACCACCCTTAGTGATTTCAACCCAATCATTATCATCATCATCAACATTACGCAGTCCAGAAGTAGGCCTTGGCCGTGGCAAAGGCATAAGGCAGTTAAAGTTGATTGCTTAAACTCACCCTTTCACCATGAAGAAAAAGGCCCTTTTCAGGGCCACCCACATTTCTCGAAAAGAAATACAATTTCAATTTGCCAATAACTCGAAAAATAACTCACCCATGTTACCCTTATAGTACGTGTCTGTGTATGAGTGCGTGAGTGTAGCTTCTTATTTTAAAATGAAAACTCAAAGACTCTTACCTTATATCATTCATTTATTCTTTTCTCCATTTTTTTACAATCCAATTCACAATTTATAACACAACACTTTAATCAAAAGTTCATTAATTTCTTCTTTTCTCCTTCTTTAGTCTCTCTGTTTTTTGAATTTCTTCACCGTCACACTCTTTTCCTCTTCTTCCTCCTCGCTTTCTTCCCTTCTTCTTTTTTTCTCCTGTTTCTTTTTCTTCACCTGTCTTCTTTCTTCCTCAGAAGAATCCCTCTCTTCCTCTGAAGAATCCCTCTCTTCTTCTGAAGAATTCCTCTTTTCTTCTGACTCCTCTTGTTTCTTTTTTGGGCAATCTGGAGACCAATGTCCTTTTTCTTGACAATAATAACAGGTATCTTCACTTTTGTCTCTTTTAGTCCCTGTTTTTTTTCTTTTTTGACGGTCTGGACACTCTGAAGACCAATGCCCTTTCTTCTGACAGATATAGCAAGTATCTTGACTTTTATCTCTAAAGGAAGGAGAGTAGTCCGTAGGCTGGTCTGAAGAGAATTTTCTAATGACCCCTCGCAAAGCTCTGACGAAACGTTCCATCTGGTCAGTCTCTTCCATCGTTGTGCTCGGCTTGAGAGTGAAATGAATAGTGAAAGGACAAGACACACACCCTTTTATATATGCTGGTCTGCCAGGACTATAAAGTAGTTTATGGTGCTTGAACTTGAGTCATTTGACTTTTTGCTTTCAAGATGAAACGATCCCATTCATTCGAGAAGAAAGAAGAAGAAGAAAGTAAGAGGCAGAAACGTGATCTATCGCCTCGTACCAGGGCTGAAATCTTGGCACAAATTCATGCCAGTGATTTTGAAGAGGACATGAGTGAACCAGAATCCAAACCCTCTAAACCAAGTTCACCACCCTTTGTCAACCCTGAAAAGTACTATTCCATTCGAGAGACGGAAAAGCGCTCCTCTAGAAAATTTAGAACCACGGCTTACAAATACACGGTGAAGTTTAAAGATTTCAAGGCTGAAGTGCCGTTAGAGAAAGCAGAAGTGTTCATCACTGAGGTGTGGGATTCTTTGCTCACTGCACTCAAGCGACAATGTCAACCCAAAGAAGACGATCGTTTGAGACTTTCCATACAACACGACGGTTTGAAATCCCCTGTTTGGATCGAGTTTAGCACCCCTGCAGAATTAACTGCTTCCAAAGTCATGGACAAGATTCAACACGTACAACAATCTAATGATCAGTTTGACATCACCGATGGTAAAGCCACACTGGACATGACCCACGTCTCTCCTCCTCAAGGGACTGGACGCAAAAAGATGTTATTGGTGGACGACCTTCGCAACACCAAAAAGAGTCTCGTCCGAATTAACAACTCTCATGACCAGATGTGTTTAGCCCGTGCCATCGTGGTGGGACGAACCTATGCCGACAAGAACGACACGGTAGAATGGAAAAGAACCTGGAACACTATTCAACGTTCCCATCTAGCCAAACAACGAAACGAAGCAGAACTCCTGTTACAACAAGCCGGACTGTCCAAAGACACACCCTGTGGCATTCCTGAGATGCAAAAATTGCAAGATACCCTAGCTCCACGCTACACCTTGAAAGTGCACCCTCAAGAAGTGCGCGGACCTCTGTTGTTTCGAGGCCAAGACTTTAAGGACGGAAAATACATTCATCTTTATCATCAAGATGAACATTTCGATACCATTACCAGTATCACCGGATTCCTGAAATACGGTTATTACTGTGAGAAATGTGACCATGGTTATAACAATCGAGAGCAACACAAGCATTGTGGATCGAAATGCACAGGATGTTTGGCCTCTTCACCCTGTCTGAGCGAAGAACCAGTGCCTTGTTCCACTTGTCTGCGCACGTTTGTCAGCCCTACCTGTTACCAACAACATCTGAAAACGCAAGGTTCACAGAAGAAATGCGCTTGTCAACTGCTAAGATTGTGCCCCGCGTGTGGACAAGGCATACGTACCAATAGTGTCAAGGCACACGTATGTCGAGGAAAGAAAAAATGTCACATTTGTCACCACATCGTGGACTTGGAACACCAATGTTACGTGCAAAAATACCAACCCCCACCTGAGAAAGAGGACGGTCACAAGAAGAAAGGCAATTTCATCTTTTTCGATTTCGAATGCATGCAAGAAACTGGCATTCACATTCCTAATTTCTGCGTGGCTCATCGAGCGTGCGAGAAGTGCATTCAAGAACCTATCTTCAGTCATTGCCCTCACTGCAGCAAGATTCCCGGAGGGCGTGAAAAAATCTTTCGGGGACCAAACACGTTAGCCGATTTTGCCCAATGGGTCTTAGACCCCGTCGACAAGACATGGAGCCAAGAGGACATCGAACGTTACGGAGATTGTCATCGTCATGCCACGGTGATGGCTCACAATTTCTCCGGATACGATGGACAGTTTCTTTTGAGGTACTATACGGAACAAGGCACCGAGCGTCCTAAAGTGACTTTGAACGGAGCCAAAATCATTTTCATGCAAGTGGGACAAGTGCAGTTTAAAGATTCGATGAGTTACTTGGCCATGCCTTTGAGTCGAATGCCTAAAACGTTTGGAATGACAGAAATGGCTAAAGGGTACTTTCCACACTTTTTCAATACGGAAGCCAATCAACACGCCGTTCTACCCCATTTACCTGAAGCTCACTATTACGACCCCGACAACATGCGTACCGAACAACGAGAAGCTTTCTACGCTTGGTACCAGGCTCACGCCTCGGACCCTTTCGACTTTCAGGAAGAAATGCTAAAGTATTGTCGTTCCGACGTGGACATTTTACGGCGTTGCTGTGGAAAATTTCGAGAACTGTTCATGGAACACGGAGGGGTCGATCCTTTGAAAGAAGCTTGCACCATTGCCAAAGCGTGTTCCTTAGTGTATCGACAACGATTCATGCCTGAAAAGACCGTGGCTGTCATCAGCCCTCAAACGACCAACTATGTCAAACGTCAATACTCGGTCAAAGCCCTACGCTGGTTACATTACTTGTGCGACAAGGAAGACAAGTGGATTCAGCATGCCCGCAACGGAGGGGGCGAAAAGACCATCGGAACGTATTCAGTCGATGGCTGGTACTTAGAAAACCCCAAGATCGTGTACGAGTTTAACGGTTGTTTATTTCACGGATGTCCCGTCTGTTACCCTGACCGTGGCACTAAAAATCAGTTTTTGCAACGAACCATGGAAGACTTGTACCAGGACACTTGTCAGCGGCGCCTAAAGTTGGAACAGGAAGGATACCAAGTGGTGGAAATGTGGGAACACGAATACGATCACCGTATGAAAACCGATCCCGAGTTTAAACGTGCCGTGGAAAGTTACAAGCTGATGGACCCCCTAAACCCGAGAGATAGTTTGTACGGAGGAAGGACCAATGCCACCTGTTTGCTGTACCAAGCCGACGAAGAGAAAGGAGAAGAAATCAAATACTTGGACGTGTGTTCGCTGTATCCCTACGTGTGCAAATATTGTCGCTTTCCTGTAGGACACCCGCAATTGCTGACGGAACACATCGACCTGGTCAACATTCGACAATACGAAGGCTTGATCAAGTGCAAAGTTTTGCCTCCCACGAACCTCTACCATCCCGTCTTACCTCACCATTGTCAAGGCAAACTGATGTTTCCCTTGTGCCGTACTTGTGCCGAAACGTACAACCAAGACCAACCTTGTCAGCACAGCCAGGAAGAACGGGCCTTGACGGGAACCTGGGTCAGCGTAGAATTGTTCAAAGCTCTGGACATGGGATACCAACTGTTAGAAGTGTACGAAATTTGCCACTTTCCCAAGACACAACAATACCACAAGGGTGATCCCAGTCAGAAAGGCATTTTCGCCGACTATGTGGATGCCTTTTTGAAACTGAAGCAAGAAGCCAGCGGCTATCCTTCCTGGTGTCACACTCCCGAAGACCAAATACAATTCAAAGAGAAATACTACGAACAAGAAGGCATCACTTTAGACCACATCGAGAAAAACGAAGGCAGGCGATCGTTTGCCAAAGTGATGTTAAATTGCTTGTGGGGTAAAATGGCACAACGACCGTGTTTACCCAAGACGGAATATTTGACAGAACCTTCCCGCTACTTCCAGATGATTCACGACAAAACCAAATACATGAAACACGTGGACGTCGTTCGAGAGAATTTGATCTTGGTCAATTACGAAGAAGATTTGGACTTTGTACAAGACGACCCTTTTGGAAATGTCATCATTGCGGCTTACGTGACAGCCCATGCTCGCTTAAAATTGTACGAAGCTTTAGAACTGTTAGGGGAACGTGTCCTGTACTTTGACACGGACAGTTGCATTTACATCCATCACCCGATTCAACATCACCCTAACATCGAAGGAGACCGTTTAGGAGCCTGGACAGACGAGCATCCCGACGACAAGATTCTAAGTTTCGTCAGTGGCGGTCCCAAAAATTACGGCTACGAATACCGGGACAAACAAGGAGAAGTGCACACGACGTGCAAAGTGAAAGGACTGACTCTGAATTATCGTACCAGTCGAGTGGTCAACTTTGGGGTATTGAAAGAAGCCTTGCAATCGGGAGAGGATGGAAACTTTAAAGTGACCACTCACCAACCGAACAAGATTGTACGTTTACCCACTCACCACATCGTCAGTCGGCCCTTGGAAAAAGTCTATCAAATCGTGTACCAGAAGCGAGTTCGACTTCCCAATCATTTCACCTTACCGTATGGACACGTTGGTATAAAACATTGGTTGTAAGAGGATAGTTACCCCACCAGAAAGATGACTTCGCCACAGCAAGAATCGAGTGAGAAACCCGATGAGAACTCCAAGTTCAAACCCTACCATTTTCCAGTCTTCTTACCTGACTATTGTGATTGTGCCCGTCGATTGGACACGTTTCAGAAATGGCCTACGGATAGGGAAGGATTACCTTCTTCGCATGTTTTAGCTAGAACAGGATTTGTCTACTTGGGACCTGAGTCAGGATTGGGATACGAGGTACAGTGTTTCGCTTGCGGACTGAAGTTACGAATGGATCTATGTATCTATAAAGATTCAGCTATTCTGGAGCATACTCGATGGTCTCCGAATTGCCCTTACCTTTCTATGGCCTTTCCACCCATCACACTACGGTACAATGTTGACGGTACCTTAGAGACGGTACCTTCCGAAACAGGACATAAAAAACGTAAAAAAGGAAAGATGTACAAGTTGGAGACTGCATTGAGACTAGTATAAAAAGGGGGCTATGGTCAAGATCGATAGTTCATTGTGACTACCAAGACCGAGCGAACAAGATGAATACTTTGAAAAAGACATCGTTTCAGTTTGGGGATTGTAAAAAAGTTGTATCTTCCTCTAGTGTGACTAATACTGGATGGATAAGACCCATGCATTGCGACGGAAAATGTCCGGAAGGAAACTGCGATTGTCCATGTGGTTACCATTGTAATTGCGTAACGGAGTTTGCAGACGAGTGCGATTGTGAGCCTTGCGATGGGACCGATGCTGTACGTTGTGACCTGAGCGATGCCGTAAAGCATCATGGGAACTTTGTTCTCACTGCCCCTGTCATGGAAAGTGATGCTGTGCGTGTCAAACCTGAGGGATGCGAAAGCGATGCTGCTCGTCCTCTTGGACATTTTACTGGGTTTCGTTTTAAAGGGGAATGTCGACCTTCACGTTTACCTCCCTACGGATGTCATCCAGCCCTGAGCAAACTCCTGCCCATTTCACTCAACCCTCATCGAAACGAACCTGTGAAAAACGAATATTCGTTTCCTGTGCGTTTGTCGGAATACTGCGACTTTGAAAATCGTCTTCAATCGTTCAAAGGAAAATGGCCTAAGTATCTGGGAGGACCGACCCCCGAAGAATTAGCCAGAGCCGGATTTTTCTACTTGGGCGAAGGAGATAAAGTCAAGTGCTTCAGTTGCGGTGTGTCACTTCACCACTGGGAACCGCAAGATTCGGCCTACGTAGAACATGCTCGATGGTCACCGAATTGTCATTACTTACCTTTAGTGGGACCGAGACATTGAAGTAACTTCTTACCATAATCATCTGTTCATGGATACTTTACAAGAGAACATTCGTGCTTTGCCTGTGGAGTTGAGAGAACGCATTTATCGAGAACTGGTCAAAATACAAGTGAAACGTAAAGAACAATTGCATCCGATACGTCACCGGTGTTTGAACCACTGGTACCTGAAGGCTATACAAGGATTGATTCAATTGAAAGTGTTCCATCGGACAGACATTGATCAACGATCCTCTAGTTTTAAAAAGGATTGGTTTGGTATGGACGATTGTAGTTACATCATTGTAAACGTACTGCATCGAATTCCAGAGGAAGAGTTAACGAATTACCAACATCTTGAACACAATGTCAACTTGGTGAAAGAGGAAACTTCTGAACGAATTGTAATGTGTAGATTAGTGACTCAACGATTTAAATTCGACACTGAAGTGAAACCATGTTTGTGCAAAGAGTACATTTCTTGTGTCAGACCAAAGAGGATTTAGTATGACCTATTCATGGATACTTTGCTAGAGAACATTCGTGCTTTGCCTGTGGAGTTGAGAGAACGCATTTACCGAGAGCTGGTGAAAATACAAGTCAAACGTAAAGAACAATTGCATCCGTTACGTCACCAGATCTTTAACCACTGGTACCTGAATGGTATAAGAGAACTGATTCGTCAGAAATTGTTTCAGTGGTCAGACCTTGTTCAACACTTTGAGTTAGTGAATGATCGAAATGTTCATTATTTTGGTTACTTCGAGATTCACCTACAGCAATACATTGAGGAAGACAAGTTAAAGGATTATCAACATATTTTACGTGGAATCTACTTAGAGGAAGAGGAAACTTCTAAACGAACTCTGAAGTTTCGGTTACAGTATGCAAGATTTAGATTCCCTACTGGAGAACGAAGATCTCTGGCTAGAAAGTACGTGTATTGTTTCCGAAACAAAGAGACTATAAAAACAGGCTGCCATGCCACGACTTATGTCATATGTCATCCAACAGATTCCGTGGAAGGAACTCAATGACCATATTCAAACCGTGGATCATTACCATCGATTATTGCAAGAACTGTATCCATTCAATTTTGGACGACAAGTGGTGTGTGTCTTAGTGACTTGTTTTCTGGGATTTCGTTTACCAGCCGATTCTTTGTGGACTCTTTACGATCAGTACTTACCACCTCCATGGCCTTAAATGGTCACGAAAAACTCCTTTTGTTCAAAGCCTTGCGTTTTCATCTGGATACTTCTCGACCTCAACAGGAAAAAAAGATTCGTCAACTTTTAGCGACCCAAGACGTGTATGACGACGTGTGTGTAGCTTGTGACTTACACCCTCATTGGACAGATGTTCGTGATTGGAAAAAGGGGGGTTTTGAGGTTTGGACCCAAGAAGTGGCCCAGTATGCACAAGAGTTGTTCAAGGAAAAAAGTTACTTTTCAACCCGTGTTAGTGACGGTGCCAGAAGAACCCGTCACCGAGAACAACCACTCGTTTCAGGACAGGACTGTCATGGACATGCCTGAAAGGTCATTCCGGGAGGACACTTGTGTGACAATACCTCATGTAGAAACTGTAAGAACATTACACACTGTCCCTAGGACATCTTGGTTAACCAAAACATGTTGTACAGACACTTGTTTATATTTCACTTTGATCGCTTTGCTGTGTTTTATATTCCTGTACATCACTATTTGGGTTGTATGTATTTTTGTCTTTCGTGTTCATATTTGAAACATTCAATAAACGTGTTCTGAAAAAAGTATATAAACTCTTGTCTTGTTTGTTTTTTCGTGTCACAAGTGACATTTCTCATACCATGGCTACCTCTGCTGTCTCTGCTCCCTCTTCCTCTACTGTCAAAATCATCGACGAACACTTAGATCGTGCCAGTTGGGAGGCTTTGTATCTTCGCCATCCCTTTAACATGCTCATTGCTGGACCTAGCGGTTCGGGCAAAACCGAATTCGTCAAACGTTTGATCGAACATAAACATCATTTGATCGATCGGCCACCTCAACGGATCGTGTGGTGTTACAAAGAGTGGCAATCGGCGTACAGCCTCTTGCGTGAAAGTCAAGGCGATTCCATCGTGTTTGTGGAAGGCATTCCTAAAGAAGACGATGGCATCGTCTCTGACTCCCGTCTAACCCATTTGGTCATTTTCGACGACATGTTAGGAGAAGACGAAGAAGAAATTAAATTGTGGTTCACGCGCAAAGGGCATCACCGTAATGCCAGTGTCGTTTACATCACCCAAAATTTGTTTCAACAAAGTAAAGCCCATCGTACCATCAGTCTCAATGCGCATTACGTGGTCTTGTTTAAAAGCCCTCGAGATAAATCGCAAGTGCAAGTCTTAGCCAAACAGTTAGGAACGCCTTGGCTGACTCAGGCGTACGACGATGCCACTCAAACTCCACACGCCTATTTACTCGTCGATTTGAAACCTACGACCCCCGAGGATTTGCGATTTCGTACCCACTTGTTTCACCACTGGTGCCAAGACGGAGGGTCTGTCCTGTACACGTCTCCGTCCTCGACTTCATTTCACTCCCCATGAAAAAATCTATAAAAACCTCAGACCCTTTTTCGTCTGTCTCACACAGTGTGAACATGACGTCCCTTCAGTCGCATCTTCCCGTCAAATTGATTCGTGCCTTGTATGGCATCAGTCGAGAAAAAGATCCACAAACACGAGCTCGTGTCTTAGAAGCTAGTCTCAAAGAAGTCTTACGATGGTTCACGGTGACGGCACGTCAATTACTCCAAGGAATCATTCAGATTCCTCATCAAACCCAACGCTTTTTCGATCGAAACAAAGTCGCTTTGGTCCAACTGGCCGATCCCCGCATCGACACTCAAACCAAAAAACAAATCATTTTGAAACCTGGAGGGAGCGGTACTCTAGGAGGGGTCATCATTCGCTCACTCTTAAGATGGGATCCTAATGCCCCCAAAGTTATCCCTAAGACAAAAGTCCAACGAAGCCCCAAGAAGAAAAAGAAAAAGACCAAGTCCCCAAGAAGAATAACTTCTCCAGTGGCAGGACCCTCCTCTTACCAGACACCACCATCATCACCCCGGAAAAAGAAAAGAAGCCCCAAGAAAAAGAAACAGAGAAAAAGTCCTCAAAAAAAGAAAAGTCCACAGAAGAAAACTAGTCGCAAGAGAGGCACTTCGGCCAGGACGCAACCTTACACTCGCAAACCACGACCTGCCACAACGTCTCCGGCAGCCTCACGTTTGTCCACTTCTCCGTTGATGTCACCAGGAACTGAAGAGTACTTGGAGACGTTGATCACACCAAGAACTTCTCCGTTGATGACCCCCAAAAGAGCTTCCCCAGTGGCAGGACCTTCCAATTTAGCAGCAGTGGCTGCTGCTCACAAAGTACCTTCTCCCAAAATCAAAGTTCAAGAAAGATCGGGCATGTTACAAAGTTTACTGGATTTGTCCAAGCAAGAACTGGCTCGATTTAGTCCGTTACGTACCCCTGCACGACGTGTCATGCCTGTCCTCAAACTGATAAAACGTAAAGACAATCAGTGGCGACGCGTTCCAGTATAAAAAAGGCCTGTGACCGAGTAGGGTATCAGTGTTTTTAGGTGCTCCTAAAGACTCAAAGATGTCACCCTCCAGAAAACCCCAAGGAAAGAAAAGGAAAGGACTACCACCACGTTTAGCCAAACATGGGGACCTGTTATCTGTCCTGTCCAAAGCTTCTCCACCCCTACGAAAAAAACTCATTCAAACGGCCTCCAAAGAGGTCATCGATACCGTGTGCGAATGTTGTTTGAACGTTTTGAAAGGCACTATCCCTTTGTCCAAACACCAGAAACAATGCTTAGGCAAACATCGTCACGTTCTTCGGAAAATGGTTCAAAAGAAAATTCCCATTCGTCAAAAAAAGAAGATGTTGGTCCAACGTGGAGGTATTTTACCTCTCTTGTTAGGCCCCATACTGAAAGGAGTCTTGGGAACCATGTTGGGAGGACTGATGGGAGCAAGATAAAAAGGCCTTCGGAAGTCCCAAGATCTCAGAATTCACCCCTGACAACCCCATGGAAGGACGAAAACTAGCTTTAGTGCCTTACAAACGATGGATGGAATACCATCGGTGGCAAGAACAACGCACCCCGCATTTACCTCCCAATCCCAATTTGAGCGAGATGTCCCAGTTACAACACGAATTGCAGTCCTTGATGGATCGCCAAGATTTGTCCGAAACAGAAAAATCGCAAAAGTACGGTCAACTCTTGCAACGACTGCAACTCTTTCACCAGAAAGCTTTAGACGAAACAGCTCTACCCACTTTGAAAGATTTTAAGACCTTGATGAAAAGTCCAGCACCATCACCAGTACCAGTACCAGTACCAGTACCAGTACCAGTGGTCAAGACAGAAAAAGGAAAAGAAGAAGAAGAAGAAGGATTTCAAACTCCACCCGAAAAAGTACGCAAGTTAACAACACCACCTACCTCCAGAATTGGATGGATTAAAAAGATGATGGCCACCCCTTCTTCCTCACAAGAGAAAAAGAAAGTGAAGACAGAAGTGAAAACAGAAGTGAAACAAGAACCGATATCCCCCGCTCAGACATCCTCCTCCTCTTCGACACCTATTGCTGGCCGCACACGCAAAGCCTTGCAATCCAAGAAAATACCCCAAGAGAAAAAGAGTAGCCTCTTCCAAGAGTGGGTGCCTTATTAAGACACCAATCCACACAAAAAATGGAAAAAGTCTTAGCTAGCATTTACTACGATCCCTCCCATCCTGCAGGTTACGCAGGAGTTCAAAAATTGTATCGTGCTGCCAAAACCCGACTGAAAAGTCTCCGTTTACCTCAAGTGCAACGATGGTTACAAGAACAAACTACCTACACTTTACACAAACCCATTCGACGCAAGTTTGCCAGAAGTCGCACCCGAGTGGAAGGTATCGATCATCAATGGCAAGCCGATTTAGCCGATGTCTCTCATTTGGCCAGCTACAATCGTGGTTACAAATATTTGTTTTGTGTCATCGACGTCTTTTCCAAATTTGCCTGGGTCGTGCCTTTGACTTCCAAATCGAGCAGCGAGTTAGTGCGAGCCCTGCAACGGGTGTTGAAACAAAGCGGTCGTCACCCTCTTCGATGGCAAACGGACAAAGGCACCGAATTTCTGAACCAAGCTTTCCAAAAAGAATTAAAGAAACGTGACATTCATTTTTTTACCACCGAGAATCCCGAAACCAAAGCCAGCATCGTGGAGCGTTTTCAACGCACTTTGAAAGAACGCATGTGGAAATATTTTACGCATCACCACACTCTGAAGTACATCGACATCTTACCGCACCTGGTGCAAGCGTACAACCAATCTTACCATCGAAGCATCGGACGTGCCCCGCAAGACGTGACTCCCGACAACGAAGTGCTGGTGTTCGAGCGCCTGTTCGGTACGTCCCCGACGAGGGCTGTCCCTAAGAAAAGTGGAGAGTTGACCGTAGGAGATTGGGTGCGCATTGGCAAAACCAAACGCACTTTCGACAAAGGTTACTTACCTAACTGGACGACCGAATTGTTTCGCGTCACTGGACGAGTGCATGGCCGTCATCCTGCCGTCTATAAATTGGAAGACATGAACGGAGAAGTACTCAAAGGAACGTTTTATTTGCCCGAGTTACAACGTGTCACCAAAAAAGAAGACGACGTGTACGACATCGAAAGCATTCTCGAACGCAGAACCCGTAAAGTGGGCAAACGACGTGTCAAAGAAGTCAAAGTACGTTGGAAAGGATATCCACCCAGTTTCGATTCTTGGATCGACGCTTCGCAAGTCATCGACTATAAAAAGAAGAAGTGACCATCATGCCCTTTCACACAGCAGCAGACGCAGCTACGTCGACCAGTCCTTCTTCCCCTAGTTCTTCTGTGCAAGATTTACAAAAACAACCCTTGTGGGTGTGGTGTGGAGAACGTGTGCCTAAAACGCAAATCGTCTTTTTCTGCCAAATCTTCGTGGTGTATTGTGTCATCGGGGCAGCCATCGCCAATTTGAGTTTGCAACAAGGAGACAAACAATTGTGGACCATTTTATTGAGCAGTTGCATCGGTTACCTGCTTCCCAATCCCTCCCTGAAATTCTCCTCGAACGGGAACGTTGTGTCCAGTGCCAGTGTCAGTCACCACTCCAATAACAACCACAACCAGAACCCCATTTTGGGCGGAGACACGCCTCTGACATCCACTAACCCCTCGGACAGTCACAGAACTCTGGAATTATGAGTCACCAAAACCAATTTTACTTAACCTTACCCAGTGACAGTTCCATGGAGGTGTTTCCCAACAACACGTTGTGCTGTTACACGGCCAAATTACCTCAAGCCATCCCCTTAGATCACGAAGCCCATTGGGAAGTGGCTTTAGTGGAAATGATTCACCCGACCCAAGTTCACAATGTCATTCCCAATCAAAATAAATTCGATGTGGAAGTTCATGACGAGCCATTGCAAGAGTACTTGGATAAGAATGTCAAATATGACAATAAAACCTATAATGAGAAAACTAAAACGTGGACCTACCACTTTGTGATTCTCCCAGGCTATTATTTCAGTGGTCATCATTTGGTCAGCGCCATAGCCTCCAGGTTTAATGGCGTGTTTGGGAAAGCTTTTGACATTGTCAAGAACAAAAGTGTCACCCTGGAGTACCACAAAGTAGCTCGTCGCTTCTTGATGAAATTTGAGCGAAGTAAAATCGTGTCCATTGAATTTTGTCCTGAATTGTTTGACATGTTGGGCGGTAACATGGAGCTGAGGAAGAAATTAGAACAAAAAACACCACCCGAATTACCCATCATTTACGACAACGTGACTTTTGGCCAGTATTTTAATAGCCCGGTAGAACTGAACCAAGGACTGAATTTGATCTTTGTGTATTCCGATGTGGTGGAATACAACGTGGTGGGACACACCTCCGTGCCGTTACTGCGTGTCATTCCTTTCAAAGTGGATTCTGCCACGAACGCTGACGAGGAAGGTGGAAACACTTACCACGTCCACCGCGAATTTGTCCATCCTCACTATTTGCCTGTCAGCAAGTCGTATTTGGACACGGTCAACATTACTATAAAAGGAGATTTGGGACAAAATATTCCATTCACCAAAGGAAAAGTCACGGTGAAACTCCATTTTCGAAAACGGTTCTCTCACGACTCGTAAGTAAGTAAGTCATGTATCCAGTGTACCAAGGGGTGGCTCGACAGCGAGGACACGGTTTAGGAGACATGTTAAAATCGGCCTTTCGTTCGGTGGCCCCAGTGTTGAAACCGATGGTGACACGCGGATTGCACGCCTTGAAAGATGCAGCACTGACACAAGGCAAAGAATTTCTCCAAAATGTCATCATCGACAAACAAAACCCTAAAGAAGCCTTCATGAGGGCTGGCAAAAATGTCTTGCTGCAAACGGGCAAAGACATTTTGGGCCGACGAGACACACCTATAAATGCCCTGCACGCTACCGAGTCAAGCATTCAGCAAGGACAAGGCAGAAAGAGACGACGAAGAAGAAAACACCCTTTCACCAGACTTCAAGCGAGAAAGGCCAAGAAAAGAAGAACCGTTCGAGACTTAGACGTTTTCGATTATTGAAACACAGCAACAACAAAAAAATGATGCACCGAGAGTCTTGCGCTTGTTCCAAGACGGAACTGGATCTGTTTGCCATGCCCCCCACCATGATGACGATGCAAGAATCCCAGTGGGTGGAATTTCATCCCGTCTCCTCATTGACCGATTCCACTCCCATCGAGTTTGAAATCAAAGGACAGCCCGAAGATTACATCGATCTGAATAGCAGTTACTTGTACCTGAAAGTCAAAGTTGAAGATAAGACAGGAGGTGATATAGACACTGAAGCAGTAGCTCCCGTCAACAATTTCATGCATTCCTTGTTCAGTGGAGTGGACTTGTACTTGAACAACAAACTGGTCAGCAGCAGCATGGATACTTACCCTTATCGGGCCTACCTGGAAAATCTCTTGACGTACGGAATAGATGCCAAGAACACTCATCTCAATGCCTGTGTGGTATGGGAAGCTGACGATGAAGATCAGTTTGAATTACTTGAAATTGATACAACCAAAGAACACAATGGGGGATTTGTAGAACGAAGAGACAGAATCAAAGGAGTCAACAAAAGTTTAGAACTGATGGATCGTTTGCATTTGGACATGTGGCTGCAAGAGAAATATTTGCTGAACGGAGTGAATGTTCGCCTGAGACTGAATCGGAGCAGTACCGCTTTCCATTTGATGGCTGATAGTGACGGTTACAAAACCAAAATCCAAGAAGCCAGACTCTACGTGCGACGTGTGGAAGTGCTACCTAAAGTAGGTAACGACATCAGTCAGACGTTGAGCAGAACGACCGCCAAGTATCCCATCCGACGCGTGGAAGTGAAAACGTTCACCATTTCTGCTGGACTGCAATCCATAACCGAAGATCATCTGTTTCAAGGACAGTTACCCAAACGTTTGATCGTTGGTATCGTCGAGAATACAGCCTTCAACGGAGATGCCGAAAAAAATCCTTTCAACTTTCAACACTTTTTAGTGAAGAAAATCGAAGTCAGTCGTGATGGCAAGACCTTGTGTACCCGACCTTTTGAACCTGACTTTGCCAAGAAGAATTACTTGAGATCGTACTTGTCCTTGTACGAAGCCACCGGCCAGTTAGGAACCAACACCACTCACGGCATTACGTATGACGATTATGCAGGAGGCTATGCTTTGTGGGCTTTCGATTTTACTCCAGACCAAGGCAGCGACGAGGGACATTTCCACCCTATAAAATCCGGCCAGATTCGTGTGGAACTTCAGTTTGCAAAGCCACTGGACAAGACAGTGAACGTCATCCTGTATGCAGAATTCGATAATACCATAGAAATCAACAGTTTGAGAGAAGTCATTCTAGATTATTAGAAAGCCATGGAAGACTGTTGTCCCTCTTTACCTAGTGGAGAAACTTTGGAGATGGAATGTAAGGAGACCGTGGAAGGAGAAGAATCTCAAGACAAAGACGAAGAAGATATCATGATGAAGTCGAGATGGCCAGAACAAGAAGCCCATTTAGTCTGCTGTTTTGCCAAACACTTGGTCGACAAAATGACGGAATTGATCAAGAAAAATTGCTATGGATGTCAAAACGATCATCCCAGTCAAATTCAACACGATAAATGCCTGATGTTGAGTCAAGAAGAAAAATTGGACGAGTATCTGGACGAAGCTTGGAGCCTCATCTCGAACAAAGACGTGTTGCACCAGTGGTATAAAGACTTGCGTGAACATTCTTGTCCAGCATTAACCACTCAAGAGATCCATCGTATCGAAGCTCTCCTGAATCAGAGTGAGGAAACAGAACGAATAACTGTTTATTCGTCAGACATTTTCAAGCAAAAAGTCAGGATCGAATTGACGACGTATTATTACCTGTGAAGAAGAAGAAAACAAACACAAAACAATGGATACCTGGGAACTTTATTACCTTTTGAAGCACAGTTCGTATACGTCTTCTTGGAATCCCGTCGTCTGTGCTAAAGATGAACTCCCTCATCGCAAACCTAAAGACCATCAAGCTTACGTGATCAACACGGACGATAGTCATCTCCCAGGAACCCACTGGGTAGCCGTCTACTTTCCTCAAGAAGGCTGTGTGGAATATTTCGATTCGTACGGATTGCCCCCTTTGGAAGACGATATCATCGACTTTATGAGAAGAAATGCTCAAACCACCCGATTCAATAACGTGAAATTACAAGGCACAGATTCCTTGGTGTGTGGACAGTACTGTGTGTATTTTCTGCATCATCGCAGCCTGGGCTATTCCTTAGAACATTTAGTGACTCATTTCGATCCTCGTTCTTCTGCTAGAAACGATGTGAAAGTAGATCGATGGTTTTGTGACCATTATGCTTATCTTTTGTCTCAAGCTAGGAAACGTAGTGTCCATCAATGGCCTAATGATTTAGAACAGTGGAAATCACAATTTCGTTCACAACGTTGTCAGCCTTGTTTAAAGTAGATTGTATTTGAAGAAAAAAAAATGTTTGTAATTTGAAAAAAATTGTATGATGTTATAATGTTGGATTATTGTTAGAGTTGTTGTTAGTTAGTGTTAAGTGATTTTTGAATAAAAAAAATGTTGTGTTTTGAAAAAAATGCCTTTGTGGTTTGTTTAGCTATAAGAATGTTGGATTGATGCTCTTTAATTTCTTACTATCCCTCTCATGAACGTTGCGGCTCGAAAACCGTGTGGGGGATGTTTTCCTTCACGTCCGCGCTTTCACTTTAAGAACCGGGTTGTTCCCAGTCTAGCCATCCATTGTCGACTCATCCTCCTAAGAAGATGTGCTCCAAACTAGCTAAGCTCAACGAAGCCTACGTGAATTTGCATAGGGTCAGACACAGTCTGATACCGAAGCCAGAAGAAATAGAGAATGTGAGAATGTTAAAAATCACTGAAGACCTGATAGAAGAGCTCTTCAGAGAAGAAATGAACAAGGAGAAAGAAGAATGGACAGAGAAGTACAGACTTCAGAGACAGCAGCAACAGCAGCAACAACAGCAACAGCAGCAGCAACAGCAGCAACCTGAAGCTGACAGAGGCTTTGTCGATTGTCGTATCGACACCAAAGAATTCTTCTTCTCTTTCCGAAGAAGCAGACCTATTGCCAGAAAGTCTATCCTCAGAGGACATCGCATTCTTAGAAACTAAAAAAGAATGCCATAGCAAAACAAAAAAACAGCCCTTTTCAGGGCTACCCAATACTCTAGAAAAGAAATAACTATTAATTTGCCAATGTGAGTAGTGTGAAAATAAACACTAACTCTTTCTTAAAAATTTTGAGGGTATGTGTTAGTGTGATTGTGTTTGTAAGTGATAAAATAGGTTGGTGTGGATAGTAGATTAAAATGATGTTTGTTTTTTGGGCTGTTTGAGGTGTATATTTGGGGTTAGATTGGATTGCTTTGCGTATGTGGATAGTCTATTGAAGTGATGGGTAGCATAAAAAAGTGAGCGAGTGTTTCTTTTAGGTCGGCGCGTTGTTGTTTTTTGGTCATGATCTAGGTAAGATGAATTTTATGTTTTTAGGGGGATGTTTTCCTTCACGTACGCGCTTTCACTATAAATTGAAACTCGTTCGGCAGTCGAGCTACCCTTGTTGATTGATCAACGCCAAAAATGAACACGAGACTTGAGAAACTGTTGGAGCTTCATGTGCATCTGGAATATGCCAGGCGCATATTAAATGAACTGGCCGCGGAAGCCATTGTCGAGGAGGGAAGGATAAGAGAGGAGGAAAGAAGAAACAAAGAAGAAGAAAGAAGATATAAAGAGGAAAGAAGAAACAAAGAAGAGGAGGAGGAAAAGGAGAGAAGAAATTTCAAAATCCCAGAGAGTGAAAATTGGGATTCTGAAGCAACATATCCTGCCTCTGCTCTCTCCCCTCAAAAGGTAAAAAGTAACTGGGGGATAAGATGTGTATGTGGCGCCAGGCCTGGAAGGTGCCACCATTAACCAGGTGCCCATGAAGTTCCAAACAAAACAGCCCTTTTCAGGGCTACCCAATACTCTAGAAAAGAAATAACTATTAATTTGCCAATGTATGTAGGTAGAGTAGTGTGAAAATAAACACTAACTCTTTATTAATAGTGGAAGTGTATGTGTTTGTGTGTTTGTAAGAGCTCTGGTATGTTGGTGTGAATAGTAGATTATGGGTTTCTTAGCAAATGTGGAGAGTATAGTTAGGGTTATATTATATGAAATGAGAAAAGTGGGATGTTTTCCTTCACGTACGCGCGATGTTCGGTCATCATCTAGGTAAGATCCATTTTATGTTTTAGGGGATGTTTTCCTTCACGTTCGCGCTTTTCGTATAAGAACCCACAGTATTCGTCGTTCAAACCATTCTGCAAAGAATACAAAGAAGATGGCGTCAAACCAAATGGACAAATTACAAACCTTGCAAGACGTTTTAGACAACTTAGGAATAATGGAACAGATGCTATTAAGACTGGTTGAAGACCATTATTCCTATAGTCCCCATCGTGTAAAGATGGAAATTAACAATTTAAGGAAAGCAAAGGACAAGATTAGTGGTGTAATGAAAGAGATCAAGGAGGAGAAGGAGGATGAAGAGGAAAAGATAAGAATAAGAACATGGAACGAAAAAATTGAAAAAGAAGAGGAAAATGAGAAGAGGAAGAAAGAAGAAGAGGAGGAAGAGAAGAAAGAAGAGAAGGAGAAAAAAAAGAAGAGAAAGAGTGTTGGAGATAAAATAAGAAGTTGGTGGAGGAAAAGAAGAAATTAGAAGCAGAAGAAGAAGAAGAAAACCCAAAAGCCCTTTTCAGGGCCCCATATTTCTCGAAAAGAGATAGTCTTTGAATTGCCTACCCCTTTTTTAAATTTAAATTTAAATTTAAATTTTAAAAAAAACTTTTTTAAAAAAAAAAAAATCCCATGTTAAATTTCCCTTGTACGTATAGTATCCCACGATTTATTCCCATGTTAAATTCCCCTTGTACGTATAGTATCCCACGATTTATTCCCATGTTAATTCCCCTTGTACGTAAAGTGTCCCACGATTTTTCTCCATGTTAAATTTCCATTATACGTAAAGTGTCCCAAGGGTGTTTTTAATGCTAATTCCCATTATACGTAAAGTGTCCCCATTCACTACTAGCAACTTACAAAACATAATGAACTAAAAAAAGGTTGTTTCTAACCCATAGCAACAGACCATGGCATAAATCCTACAGGCAAGTGTAAATAAGATATAAATTTAATGAGGGACATCTGCCGGTTATCTTCCCAATCAATATTTTTAAATTGCGCTGCAAATAAATAGGTCCCTCGTCTACAACGCTTTTTATCTTATCTCACATCACGGGTCTTCTGTGATGCAGTAAGCGTTTGACATTTGAATAACAAAAGGTATGAATTCATGCCTGAAACGACACGTGTCGTACCAAACTGTTTGCAGAAGGGTGGGCATTTCTTTATTTCAGATATAATTAAATACAATATACATAACAATTTAAAACGATGGCTTTGTTCAATTCTTATTTTCACTAAATGTTTTAGATGAGTTCATTTTCGGGTCTCGTCAACAGGGTTAAAATAGAATGATGTAGGAGAGTCATCAGTATCAACTAGTATGCAATCATCATCCGGTACTTTTATTTATTTCAGAGGAAGATTGCTTTTTCTGCCCGCACTATGTAAAAGTATCATCTTCTTTCGCCAGTCCTGAAGTTGATGATCCTATGGTCGATTTCTGTTCTTTCGCCCACCCTGTAGCCAACGGTTCTATGGTCGATTTCTGTTCTGTCGCCGACCCGTAGCAGACGGCGGTCCAATGGTTGGTTTCTGTTCTTTCGTCCTCCTTGTAGATGATGGTCCCTTGTTCGAGTTTTTATTTTTCAATTGATGGTCCGGTTTGCCCACATGCTGTTAAATTATGTTATTGCGATGACCTTGTAGCTGGCTTACCTTTTTCTCCAGGGATTTGTAACGTTTTCATTTGTTCAAGGTTTTTCAATACTGCACTAGTCCCATCTGTCATGTAAAGTTTTAGTCTACTTCTGTTACTGCCGATTTACATCCTTCTTGATGATACGTCCCCTTTTTGTTAACTGTTACAAGTGTAAATGGTCCTGCTCACTTTGAATCCAGGTTCCCTACCTTCCGAGTAGTTTTTCTCCATCCATTTAGTTAAGTATTCCATGAAGACCAACATAGAAACAAAATAGACGATATGTTTCCTCGGTCTAAGGGAGTATATCAGAATTATTTTAGAACTGTTCATATACATTGTTATTGTATTAAATTGATAAACATAAACTAAAGTGAACCATACACTATCAAAACAATTAAACAGAATATACCAAATAAAAAACGCAAAGAAGTTATTTCGTAACTATGGTTAAGCGCTAGGGGGAGCTCCTTTAATTTTGGCGGTATGTAGTGTCCCGCCTGTCAGCTAATTATAACATTGGGATTCCTCTTTGGCACGATAAGACTTCTTTTATTTAGAAGTATTAGTTAATACACTGTATTATAGGCAACTGTTAATGTTCTATCTATATCGTTGAACCATTTTCTTGGTTTAGATTTGTCATTTCATAGCTTTTATATTTTAAACAAGTGAAGCCCAAAAGCCTTATGCACCATCTTTAATTAATAGAAGTCGATATTAATATCTTTTTACGCGTACTTAAGTGTGTTTTCAGTCAATAATGAATAGCTTTATAATGATGTATACGTATCTAAGAAACAATTGACCTTCAGTTGATGTATATGAAAAACGAAAGTAATTAGGTGTAAGAAATATAGCCATGTCCATGAAGACCTAATAAGGCACGTTTGCCTGTTGTGAATACAAGTTAATGGTAGTTGCACGTTATAGACAGTGAAATTCATTCGACTTACTTTTAATCAGTAGCAATGTTTATAAGTATGACTAAAATTAACCATAATTTTCCTACACTGTACCTCAACACTTGATACATTAATACAGTGTTCCCTAAAGATCACTCTGTCAAAATGTTACTTTACCCTAAATATAGTTTAAACTTTTGTTTGTCTCTGGTTACACGACTCTGTATTGCCTAAGAACCCAAACCTTTGTTTGCTGAGGTTTGGTAGAAATTACTTGCAAAAATATTAGGCAAGACAAAATGATAACAAAATATACACTATCTATGACTTTAACCATTAATCCGTGTTTCTAATGTAATACACATTTGCTAGGTAAGGTTTGACTATTCAAAAAATAAAATCAAGAGGGACTATTTACAATTCATGTTTCACTTAAATGACAATTCACCCACGGTTTATAAATAACGTGTCACCTGCTGTGGGTTTGTCAGTGAATGTGACCATGACCTTTGACGTACTGACACCAACATTAAAATGGATCAGCTGACTATGACCAAGGTCGCTATGAAGTTTGAGGACCATGGATCAAGCCATTCAAAAGTTACTGATCCGAGAATAAATTGTCCAAGTCAAGGTCACCATGACCTTGACTTTGACCGACTGATCCCACATTTCATATGGCAAACTTCCTTCAAAGCTTAATTGGAATATTTCTATTTTGTAAATTGCGTGGCGGAAGTGTTTTAATTTTATTAGACTTTATTTCATATTTAACTGAACAACTTGAATACATTCTGAAAAAAAATGATCGAGGCAACTGTCAATGTGGTTTCTTATTGAAAATAAGGCATTTTAATGAGTAAACCGTGAATTTCGGTAAAAATTATAAAAGTACAAAACATGTCAGGTGCACACCAAATTATGCATAGATGGGATATAAAATATTCATGAAATATAAAATCTCGGATGAGGATGAGGTGGGCAATCCTATAATGATGTTCCTTGTAAGTTTAAAATGATCAGTGTGGCACATCTTTAAAAAAAAAAAACAGTGTACTAGCGGGCCGTGGTCGTACTCATTATATTAGGTACAATGCTGTGAGTAAAAGGAAATGCCTAACAGTTTATTTAAAGCCACTTCTTACGTAAATATATATCACACATGGATACATTAAAAGATCATTATGTAAATATATTTACGTATTGTCACTATTTAAGTGATATTTAAATTCATATAAATATAACGCACTAACATAGGATCAAACTGCATAGTCCCTAATGACATCATAATGTAGCCCACTGCAATTATCTAACAGTAAGTCACGAATGTGTTCCCAGTGTACATCAATCTGTGTGCGAGTAGCTCCCAACCCATGAAAAGCAACGTGGACTCAGCTGGTCTCCAACCACAGCCTCATTTTTGCATACTACTTCACAAGATGGCTGTAGATAACTTGTTTCATTTGTCCGCGACGTCTCTGGTATATCTGAGCTCACATTCAAACTTTTGAAAAAGTGACAATGTTATAAAGCTCCAAAGGAACACGATGAAGTGTGTAATGGATCATATGTAAATTGAATATCAGAGATAACAAATCTTTAATTATGGTTTTCTGGAAATAAGAATTTTCTACATAAAAGCAATGCGTAAATAATGTGTTTGTAGTAAAAGGTTGTCAGATATATTGTAAATGACTTCAAAACGGCAGGGACTGTGTGACACAATCGTGAATTACAACCAAAAATCACTTATTAAAAAACCAGCGAAGAATCAGATACACACACCACGTAAAACTTGTGAATATATATCCTACTGTAAAATGACTTTTAAACGAACCATTCGATATAGTGCTACAGAAATATACATGGAAGAAATGATTTCCTCTCAGCATCAAAGAAAGCACGACAACTGATTGTAACATACTTAGAACGAAATGAGTTTGATGAGAGCAGCACGTAACATGGGTGTGTCTTATGGGTGTGGTCAAAATTATTTTAAAACCTTTTAGTGACTTCCATGGTTTATCACGCACAGGTTAGCTGTCAAGGGCCTAAAGAAGAAATTTGTTTGAATGTAGGACATTGAAAATCTTGGTTTTGAAGAAAAGTGAATTGTGTTTATTATTTGACAAAGAAGTTTTTTTCTAACATACACTCAAACCGCAAAGAACCTACATGCCTTTTGAGTAAATGAAATTTTTTTGTGGTATTTTTAGTTTAAACAAACTCAGGCAAATCTTGGTGAAACCAAATCAAGCATTTACGTTCCAGATGGAATAATACAATTGCAAGCTTTAATAATTTAAAATAGCGCACATGAATATTGTAAATATTTATGAGTAACGGCGTGTTAACACACACACACACACCATCTTTCATTTTCACAACATTGTGTGTGATAGTTTTCTGTTTCGAATTTCTTGTGTTTCCCGTAAAATCCACTTTGAAAACTGAAACAATTAGTGAATATTAATAGTAACTGGCTATATCCGAATCTTCTTTATGAAAAAGTAGCTGGGTTATAGGATTGCATTTTGTCAATATTTAAGGACGGCAGATGGCTGTAAACAAGGGTGGCGATATTATGTTTTGATATTATATCAGGGGTAATAGAGAATGTGTGGGGGTCGGTATGTGCAAGCAAAGTTAGATTCTCATTTAGACACGAATTATGATCCTCTGTCCTGTAAGATATTAATATTTATTTCTCTCTGTATAACTTCACTTCATATCGTCATCTATGATTCAGGGAGAACACTTTCCGCTCTGTTGGGTGTATATTGGCCACTCAAAATATCAACTTCTACATGCATTGATTTCTGTCAAAGGAATCTGGAAAGGCTGTGCATTAAGAAGAGAGGTCATTCCTGAGCTGTCATGCAAGTTTTATCTGAGACGCGTGAGTGTGAATATTCACAAGTAAGTTCCACCCCATTATAGGGGATGTGCAATTAGTCGAGGGAGGATTGGAGATCAGTGGGTGCAGGTTTATAAATTATGTGACTCGTAAACCTGGTTTTATAAATTTAATTTGGGGACAAATTCTTCTTCAGACTGCATCATAGTATTCTTTGTCCATATGTACTGTTCATTCAACACAACCTACACTGAATGTCCCCAGGAATTTACTTAAATAATTTATTGAAATTACTTAAAATATCTAGATCATATTGTTAATCAGTTTCATATTATCTTAAACTAAGTAATGGAAAGTTACAAAACCAACAAGTTTTCTAAAATTCAACAAAGAATTTAATTCCTTAAAATACCAAGCGAAATGTTTTTAGGAACTTAGAGTAGTGTGAATTAAATCCCAAACAGCTTTTAATGTTCTACCTCAAGTCAAAACGTATATAGTGTTCCGAAGTAATTCCAGTGTTAAATGTGCTGATTTACCGACAGTCTTGATGAATCACAATGTTATAATCGAAATTTTGTTAGAATGAGTTCACAATAATCCTAAAATAATGTTCATCCACTCATTTACCAGACCTCTTTTCTATACATACCTACTTTACATGTAACACAAGAGCATCTTCTGAAGAAAGAAAAAACTCAATCATCTTAAAGAAACATGCAAACAGGCTCGCTTCAATAATCTATAAACTCATAATCAACTCTAGATCTTGAGTGAACATTCAAGTAAAAACACATCTTAAAGAATTATGACATTAGTCGGGTAAGCCTAACTTCCTACCCTCAATTACCTTCAACGGTCAAGCATACCAAACAATTTAAATGCACATAGCACATAATAAATAAATATACTTAAAGCGCTCAAGAATTTTTTATCAGAACAATCCATTAAGCCGTGTGCTTTATTCTTGTCTTGCAGCTCAGTTTAATGCTCCATGTGATAAAAATAATAGTTTCTGCTACGATATTCAGAAGGTGTCGAATATGTAGTACAGGTAGATTAATTCCTGATGAGAGAATAATATATGGATTTGGTAATAATAATGTTAAAAGGGGGATTCATCAACGCTTGTATAATCTAGTTATAGACTAAACTAAACTATTAGTTAACTTTCTGTAAATGAAATAAGACTGTACTAAAGCTATAAGCTAATAATGTTAAGCAAAATGTTCTCACTTTGTGATTGGGGAAAACTTCAAGTTAAAATAAGAAGGAAAATGTTCTAATTTAAATCACTGTCAGTATGTTTGAGAAGACTTTTGTTATTTTGTAAAAGATAGCGCCAGGTCTAATTTGAATGTATCATTTAGAATTATTTTTATTGTTTTTAATCTAAAGATAGATCTTACAGAGGGTATATAAGGACTAGCTTTGCTTTTCAATAAATAATGTTTTGGGTTTTTTTAAGTTCTCTTTAATGACACAATTTTGTATCTTCATATACTTTTACTTTCTTTTCTGTTGTAAGGAAATAAAGCTTACTTTTAAATTCACAAAATTTCTGTATTGGATTGCCATTAAAGTCGTCCTTAAAAATTCCTGGTATATCGATTTGATTACCTTGTGCTTAATAAGTTATCTTTTTGTAAACATTTGTATCATAAAACTGAATATCTTTCTTCATAAAAAGATTATTTTATGAATGGTGTTTCTACTTGAAAAAAATTAGTAATTAGTATCAGAGAAAATTGTCGTTTCATTTTATCACCATACATATTTTTAGTTTATTATATAGAACGAAACATAACCACTTACTTACCTGTAACACTCTGAAGCTACCATACGCAAGATGTCTTATGTTTCATCATTTTAATTTTATACTTGCTAATGCCATACCTTCAGAAAGAATTGTTTCGTCTCTCAAGAGTTATATTGTTCTTAGTATCCAATATTTATTTTCATCCATAGTCGCTTTAGTTCACTTTATTTTCAAAGACTTCATTATTTTAAATAAATCTTCGTCACACTCGCTTTTTTGGGGTTTGTATCAGTCCGGTATTTAATTCAGTTGTGATTTTAACCAAGGATTTTAACCAAGGATTTTGATCATATGTTATTAGTCTATGTATCTTTATTATATTATTACTTAGCTGAATACGTAACTTTAAATTTCTATAGTGAAAGATACTTTTGATTATTTGTAATTTAACATAATCTTATTTCTTCTTATTGTTCCTTTCTTTCCATCCATTGATGTCTGTTTTAATGGAGATAATTCAGACAAATATACCATAGGACTAATCTTTCAGGTGCATTTTAAAAAGCTTTTGAATTTCTAAAATTCCACGGAATTCGGTAACATTTTCCAAAATATATTTGATTCTTGGTTTATTTGCCCATCTTAAGGTGTTCACATGCTTATATATATATATATATATATATATATATATATATATATATATATATATATATATATATATATATATATATATATATATACTCTGCGGAGATTCCAACCCAGGCCCGCGGGTAAACGGCGCCGTTCGCCACGCGTGCACACACGAGTCCATATTCCCTCACGACTAAGCGCACATCACCAAAAAATGATGTTACTCAGTCGGTGTTATATTCACTCGTGTGTAGCAGACACACTCTCATGACGACCTAGTAATTAATCCTCACGTATCGTCGCAGTCATTCCAGATTCCCATGAAAAACATCAAGGAATATATAATTAATTATATAGAATTATAAATATACACCAGACAGAACGGAAAGTGCTATAACTGGATAGCTATCCCCAGGTTCGAATCTCCGTAGAGTACGAAAAGTCTTCAAAAGTGGGAAATCTCCTGCTGAGGACAGCATTGCCTGGAATTGTTGAAGTCAGGACATACAGAAACCCCAAATATCCCAAGAAGAACATTCTAAAGATACTGGATAGGAGGAAACCCCGCCGAGTGTAAGAATGGAAAAAAAGGGTGACCATAGAGACTACAACAAATGGAGAGGTATCTACCAGTTATCCTCAACCACCAAGGTTGTATGCAGATCCATTCTCAAGAGGATCACCATCGAAGTTGATAAATCTATCAGAAAGGAACAGGCTGGTTTCAGAAAGAATGTAAAATTCTGCTTTGACCAGATTTTCACACTCCGACAGAGACAGATACTAGAGCATACAACTGAATGAAACAGTACCGTTTGCTTCTTCAACTTCACAGACTTAGCAAAAGTGTTCGACAGTCGTCACCGTGACCCCATCTGAAATTCTCCGCTTCTGTTGTATCCCACTGAAGGTTGTAAATATCATCAAACTTCTGAATCGACCCACTAGAAAGTTATCTTCGACAACCTTCTTACAGACTCCTTCAGTATCAACACAAGCGTGAAAAAGGCTGTATCCTTGTACGTTTCCTTTTCACCATTTCCATCGGCTGTCTGACAAAAGAGACAACTCTGGTCGGCAAAATAGGAATTGCTTCTACCCTCATTTCGTCCCTTGAAGACCTCGACCGCGCCATTGACACTGAGTTGTTTTCAAGTCGGCATACAGATATGCAAGAAACGACAAATACGGATAGTGGAGGTAGAGGAATTCATCTAACTTCGAAGTAAATTGTAAATAGACGGAGTCTCGGACAAAAAAAGCAGCAAACAATATAGCAAGGCAAATTGTATATTCGATATGCCGAAACCCACATGGGATAAACAATAACTTGACCCTAATGATTTAAATAAAATACCTACCTCTTTCTAACCTCCCCTTCATGTCACAAATCTATGAAAAAGTTGTTATGTCCCAGCTCGTATCCCATTTGAATTCAAATAATCCTTTCCGCAATTTATAGTCTGCTTAGAGCCATCGCTACTGTACTCAAACTGCCGTTCTGAAATTATGTAATGCCATTCTCTCTGCTTTCACACTTCTTGACGTGTTTGCGACATTTCACATAAGAGTCCTTTGTTATATTGCTTCGATGTCTCCAAACTATATTTGGCATTCGCAAGACAGCATTACTGTGGTTCAAGTCATACCTAGCCGAAAGGAGACAATTTGTGTCAGTTAATGACAAACGTTCCGGTCCAGTTAATATATGTTTTGGTGTTCCACGTGATTCTGTTATTTTACCCGTTCTCTTCATTGTATACACTCAGCCCCTTGCAACTGTCATGAAACGTCATCTGTTGTCTCTCCAGTTGTATGCTGATAACAGGCTAATATATAAATCTTGACGCAAAGCGGAAAGTGATACAACCATCCAAGGCGTAGATGACTGCTTCTCCGATGCAAATTATCGGAAGATATGTAACAAGTTGCGGAAAAATAATAAAATTAAAGCCATTCTGATCACCATATAAAGTCTTTATTGGTCCTTTCCTTGACCTCAAATAACATGTATCAGCAGCACTACTTACGTGTTTTTTTAATTTAAAAAAATCTTATTAGCCTTGATCATCGTAATTCTCTCTCTTTCTTAGTATAAACATCTACTTCACTACTCTGTATGTACTTCTCCTTACTGTACCATCAACCATGCACTCCCCTCTCCGCACTGTACATTTAACTGGCTGTCACTTCGCACCAGAAGCAAACCAAATCTGTTCTCTCTCTCTCTGAACTTGCCCATGTGTCCACCCTTTTAGACACTTCTGCTCCTCTTTCGACATTCCCATTATCCACACCATTTTCAACGGGCTACGATTTCATGCGTATAGGGGCCAAGCTACCTGGCACGAACCTCCACTTATTGCAATATTGCTCACAACCCCATCTGGTGTTCCCAAAACTAGGAAAGAAAAGGAATCTTACTGGATACGCCGCCTTACAACACGCACACGCACATACATATACATACACACACAAATATATATATATATATATATATATATATATATATATATATATATATATATATATATATATATATATATATATATCCATTTTCAAGTGTGCCCTGGTAAAATATTTCTGCCTTCTATTTAATTTAGTTTTATGTTGAATCTATCTGCTACGAATGATTTTGTTCTCTACAAACTGAGAATGCTATTCGACAATTTCCAATTCACATTTAGAAAAATTACAGTACAGATATTTGATAAACACAAAATCATATTTGTTTTACTTGTCCCAGTCACGGTAAAGAACTCTTTTCATATGGCGTGTGAATTCGTCTATGCTTTTCTTTCAACCGAATCGGAACAAAACACGTATGGAATTTCGTGTGACAGGACATCAAGTTTGGATATGGTGTTGTGACCAAAGCATCCAAATATTTTTCAATGTAATTTACCGCACTATTCTGCGATTTGGTCGAGTAAAATTAGTACTGTTCGTCGTGTCATACACAGGCATTTGCATGTTGTGTTCTCTCCAATGATATTATGAAACTCTGCCAATATGTTAAATTTCTTGCTTGCACAGGATCGTGGACGATACAAGCTATTCGACTCATGTCATATTTTGATTCGAATATCTGCCATGAGTACTCTTTTCAATTTAGTTTTATAAAACGAATCGACTATCTTGAATTCCTTTTTTGCTTTGCATGTATTAATTTTTTATACAAACTAAGTTTTGTCTCATAGTCTTCGCATATGAGGTATCTCAAGAATGTTGTTCAATTTACATCGTCATCAAGATGTATTTCACGTTGATAAGTACGCGCTAAGCTATCATGACGGCATTCAGCGTTTAATAGTATGGTGTCATACAGTCTGCCCTATATATTCCTGTACGTCGTGAAAGAAATTATTAATAAACTGAGTAATGTGTTTTCCTAAAAGGTAATTGATTTCTCGTGGCCAATCTATAAGCTCATGTCAAAACATCATCAATTAAAAAACACAAACGTGTGTGTGTGTGTGTGTGTGTTTGTCACTTTGGCAGTAAATATTTATAGGAATGATACAATTAAAACAAATTTAGATTCTGTAAAATAGTTAGGTTCTCATATTTTTTTCTGGTTTCATAATCGTTATGGTCGTTTTTAGTTTTTTAGCTTTGCTGCTTTGAGAAAGGAACGGGTTCATTCCCACAGTGCCTCAACTGGTTTCACACCAGATTCGCCTGTTGTTTCTTACATTTCTTTTATATATGTGTAGGTTATTTTCTTTATAATTTAGTTCCGTTTGAAGAGACTGTTACTTGCTGTATATTTCAAAATAGTGACACTTCCGTGAACTGGAGAATAAGAAACATTATGGAGGACAAAGAACCAACCTCATATTCTATCTTCATCATCATCACTACGGCGCCTTCTTTTGGTGAAAATTAAAAATCGTAAATAAACAAATTCTTCGGCCGAAATATGAACTCTAGTAATTATAATTAATCTAGCATGATGCACATTCTGAGGCCAGTTCATATAAATTAAATGAGAGAGGGAAAATAGGTTTTAGATAACTACTTTATATTGAACATTATTACACCCTGCTTCTGCGTTTGTAACCAAGAAATGCTGCTTTTGATTTCATCAAAATATGTCAAAATGAAAATTCATCTACTGTTGTTCATGAACATTTTTTTAACTGAGGTATACTGAGACAAAATAGCAGTACTTGTCGTTCTCATAATGTAATGAACACAACATGCAAACGTCCGTGTAGGACGCGACGAACAATGCTAAATTTACACAGCGAAAATGCAGATATCAAGGTAAGGTTCAAGACATTTTCATCAAATTTAAAAACACCATAATATTGCCTTTCAAATTTTAAGTTCGAGCGAGTGTTAATTTGAACTCCCTCCAGAAAAGGTGAATAGCCTCCAAACTAGATTATTGGAAGGATGTAATTCTATTTGTAAGCTTGAAATAACTGCAGGGTAGAAAGAACATAAGTAATGTCGAATAGTAGAATTTGAACTAAGTGGATATCAAGGGATCGGGTGTCTCTGCCTGTAATGAGCTAGTGTCCGCCGCTTCAACGCAAATGTGACATTGATTCTAACATACTGTATTGTATCAAAATCGGCCGTTTTAGAAAATATTTGCATTCTCAAAGAATGGAGCAACGTCTGTCTTTTTTGATCATTAACAACCTGGCAAAAGTAGAATTTTTAAAATTCATCCCGTATCACAAGTGACATCTACCAAAATAATAATAATAATAATAATAATAATAACAACAACAACAACAATAATAACTGCAGGCATGTACATGCAATCTGTCTTCCTCACGTTGACGGGACATACAATTGAAAATGTGTGGAACTTTTATGCACAAAAAAATCAATTTGTCAGCGTGAAATGCTTTTTACATAATCGTGCTATAAAGAAGACATGCGTTTACAAACTGATGTAATGGTCTGTTCAGTTCACCTACATATGAATACCAAATAATCCTACCAGATTTAGACCGTCTATTTTAGTGTGGGTTTGTTTGTTGTTTTTAGGAGGAGGGGGTTGTTTTTTTCATACTGCTCAATCTTGCATCAAAGACTGTCTGGAGAGACAAACCAAGTGACAAAAATTATTCTTTTTGTTGTCAAATCTACAGAGCAAACACCGTGTGGCAATTCAGCCGAAGTGTTCCTTTATTAGCTATTGTAGCATTGGACAGAAATTTAAATTAAGCCTTACTGGGATATGTGCTTTTTTGTTGTTGTAGGGTTTAACGCCATTTTTCAGCACACGATAGGCTATACATGGCGGCCAGTATTAATGGTGGAGGAAGAACCCGGGAAAACCCCGGAAAGAACCACCGACCCACGAGAAGCTACTGGCAAGCTTTCTCACATACCCACATTAGCCGAATCCGAGACTCGAACCCACACAGACAGAGGTGAGATGGCAGTGATCCGTAACGGAGAGCGCTTTAGACCACTCGGCCACTCGGGGCCCCTGGGATATGTGCAAACCGCTGAAAGTTTAAGTATTCGTTCGTCAGGAAATTAAAAAAAAATACATATTATGGGATTGAAAACAAATTTTATGATTTCTGTTGCTGTTAAAAAGACGACTACTGCAGTAGTGAATGGGGGCACCCTACGGACAATGGGAATTAGCATTAAAAACACCCTTGGGGCACTCTACGGACAATGGAAATTTAACATGGAGAAAAATCGTGGGGCACTGTACGGACAAGGGGATTTAACATGGGAATAAATCGTGGGTCACTCTACGGACAAGGGGAATTTAACATGGGAATAAATCGTGGGTCACTCTACGGACAAGGGGAATTTAACATGGGGAATAGAGTTTGGGCTTGTTTAGGGACAAGGGGAATTTAACATGGGATTTTTTTTCTTTAAATTTTTTTAAAAAAAGGGGTAGGCAATTCAAAGGCTATCTCTTTTCGAGATATATGGGGGCCCTGAAAAGGGCCTTTGGGTTTTCTTCTGCTTCTAATTTCTTCTTTTCCTCCACCAACTTCTTATTTTATCTCCAACACTCTTTCTCTTCTTTTTTTTCTCCTCCTCTTCTTTCTTCTCTTCCTCCTCTTCTTCTTTCTTCCTCTTCTCATTTTCCTCTTCTTTTTCAATTTTTTCGTTCCATGTTCTTATTCTTATCTTTTCCTCTTCATCCTCCTTCTCCTCCTTTATTTCCTTCATCACACCACTAATCTTGTCCTTTGCTTTTCTTAAATTGTTAATTTCCATCTTTACACGATGGGGACTATAGGAATAATGGTCTTCAACGAGTCTTATTAACATCTGTTCCATTATTCCTAAGTTGTCTAAAACGTCTTGCAAGGTTTGTATTTTGTCCATTTGGTTTGACGCCATCTTCTTTGTATTCTTTGCAGAATGGTTTGAACAACTAATACTGTGGGTTCTTATACGAAAAGCGCGAACGTGAAGGAAAACATCCCCCTAAAACATAAAATGGATCTTACCTAGATCATGACCCAACAACGCGCGGACGTGAAGGAAAACATCCCCCTACTTTCTCATTTCATATAATATAACCCTAACTATACTCTCCACATTTGCTAAGAAACCCATAATCTACTATTCACACAAACATACCTGAGCTCTTACAAACACAAACACATAAACACACAAACACATACCCTCACAATATCTTAAGAAAGAGTTAGTGTTTATTTTCACACTACTCTACCTACACACATTGGCAAATTAATAGTTATTTCTTTTCTAGAGTATTGGGTAGCCCTGAAAAGGGCTGTTTTGTTTGGAACTTCATGGACACCTGGTTAATGGTGGCACCTTCCAGGCCTGGCACCACATACACATCTTATCCCCCAGTTACTTTTTACCTTTTGGGGGGAGAGAGCAGAGGCAGGATATGTCGCTTCAGAATCCCAATTTTCACTCTCTGGGATTCTGAAATTTTTTCTTCTCTCCTTTTCCTCCTCCTCTTCTTTATATCTTCTCTCCTCCTCTTCTTTTTTTCTTCTTTCCTCCTCTCTTATCCTTCCCTCCTCGACAATGGCTTCAGCGGCCAGTTCATTTAATATGCGCCTGGCATATTCCAGATGCACATGAAGTTCCAACAGTTTCTCCAGTCTCGTGTTCATTTTTGGTGTTGATCAATCAACAAGGGTAGCTGGACTGCCGAACGAGTTTCAATTTATACTGAAAGCGCGGACGTGAAGGAAAACATCCCCCTAATAACATAAAATTCATCTTACCTAGATCATGACCAAAAAAAAAAAAAAAACAACGCGCGGACCTAAAAGAAACACTCGCTCACTTTTTTATGCTACCCATCACTTCAATAGACTATCCACATACGCAAAGCAATCCAATCTAACCCCAAATATACACCTCAAACAGCCCAAAAAAACAAACATCATTTTAATCTACTATCCACACCAACCTACTTTATCACTTACAAACACAATCACACAAACACATACCCTAAAATATTTGTTTAAAAAAAGAGTTAGTGTTTATTTTCACACTACTCTACCTTCACACATTGGCAAATCGATCGTTATTTCTTTTCTAGAGTATTGGGTAGCCCTGAAAAGGGCTGTTTTTTTTGTTTTTTTTGTTATGGCATTCTTTTTAGTTTCTAAGAATGCGATGTCCTCTGAGGATAGACTTTCTGGCGATAGGTCTGCTTCTTCGGAAAGAGAAGAAGAATTCTTTGGTGTCGATACGACAATCGACAAAGCCTCTGTCAGCTTCAGGTTGCTGCTGTTGCTGTTGTTGCTGCTGTTGCTGCTGTTGCTGCTGTCTCTGAAGTCTGTACTTCTCTGTCCATTCTTCTTTCTCCCTGTTCATTTCTTCTCTGAAGAGCTCTTCTATCAGGTCTTCAGTGATTTTTAACATTCTCACATTCTCTATTTCTTCTGGTTTCGGTATCAGACTGTGTCTGACCCTATGCAAATTCACGTAGGCTTCGTTGAGCTTAGCTAGTTTGGAGCACATCTTCTTAGGAGGATGAGTCGACAATGGATGGCTAGACTGGGAACAACCCGGTTCTTAAAGTTAAAGCGCGGACGTGAAGGAAAACATCCCCCACACGGTTTTCGAGCCGCAACGTTCATGAGAGGGATAGTAAGAAATGAAAGAGCATCAATCCAACATTCTTATAGCTAAACAAAAGACAAAGGCATTTTTTTCTAAACACAACATTTTTATTCAAAAATCACTTAACACTAAACAACAACATTTTTAACAATAATCCAACACTATAACACCAAACAATTTTTTTCAAATCACAAACATTTTTTTCTTTAAATACAATCTACTTTAAACAAGGCTGACAACGTTGTGAATGAAATTGTGATTTCCACTGTTGGAAATCATTAGGCCATTGATGGACACTACGTTTCCTAGCTTGAGACAAAAGATAAGCATAATGGTCACAAAACCATCGATCTACTTTCACATCGTTTCTAGCAGAAGAACGAGGATCGAAATGAGTCACTAAATGTTCTAAGGAATAGCCCAGGCTGCGATGATGCAGAAAATACACACAGTACTGTCCACACACCAAGGAATCTGTGCCTTGTAATTTCACATTATTGAATCGGGTGGTTTGAGCATTTCTTCTCATAAAGTCGATGATATCGTCTTCCAAAGGGGGCAATCCGTACGAATCGAAATATTCCACACAGCCTTCTTGAGGAAAGTAGACGGCTACCCAGTGGGTTCCTGGGAGATGACTTTCGTCCGTGTTGATCACGTAAGCTTGATGGTCTTTAGGTTTGCGATGAGGGAGTTCATCTTTAGCACAGACGACAGGATTCCAAGAAGACGTATACGAACTGTGGTTCAAAAGGTAATAAAGTTCCCAGGTATCCATTGTTTTGTGTTTTTTCTTCTTCACAGGTAATAATACGTTGTCAATTCGATCCTTACTTTTTGCTTGAAAATGTCTGACGAATAAACGGTTATTCGTTCTGTTTCCTCACTCTGATTCAGGAGAGCTTCGATACGATGGATCTCTTGAGTGGTTAATGGTGGACAAGAATGTTCACGCAAGTCTTTATACCACTGGTGCAACACGTCTTTGTTCGAGATGAGACTCCAAGCTTCGTCCAGATACTCGTCCAATTTTTCTTCTTGACTTAACATCAGGCATTTATCGTGTTGAATTTGACTGGGATGATCGTTTTGACATCCATAACAATTTTTCTTGATCAATTCCGTCATTTTGTCGACCAAGTGTTTGGCAAAACAGGAGACTAAATGGGCTTCTTGTTCTGGCCATCTTGACTTCATCATGACAACTTCTTCGTCTTTGTCTTGGGATTCTCCTTCCACAGTCTCCTCACATTCCATGTCCAAAGTTTCTCCACTAGGTAAAGAGGGACAACAGTCTTCCATGGCTTCTAATAATCTAGAATGACTTCTCTCAAACTGTTGATTTCTATGGTATTATCGAATTCTGCATACAGGATGACGTTCACCGTGTCTGGTAGATCAGTCGCAAACTGAAGTTCCACACGAATCTGGCCGGATTTTATAGGGTGGAAATGTCCCTCGTCGCTGCCCTGGTCAGGAGTGAAATCGAAAGCCCACAAAGCGTAGCCTCCGTCATAATCGTCGTACGTAATGCCGTGACTGGTGTTGGTTCCTAACTGTCCGGTGGCTTGGTACAGGGACAAGTACGATCTCAAGTAATTCGACTTAGTCCTATCGGCGGTATTAAAGACAGGTTCGAAAGGTCGGGTACACAAGGTCTTGCCGTCGCGACTGACTTCGATCTTGGACACTTTGTAATGATGAAAGTTGAAAGGATTTTCGTGGTAGGCTCCGTTGAAAGCTGAATTCTTGACGATACCAACAATCAAACGTTTGGGTAACTGTCCTTGGAACAGATGATCTTCGATCTTGGATCGGAGTCCAGAGGCAATGGTGAACGTTTTCACTTCCACGCGTCGTATGGGATACTTGGCGGTTGTTCTGCTCAACGTCTGACTGATGTCGTTACCTACTTTAGGTAACACTTCTACGCGACGCACGTAGAGTCTGGCTTCTTGGATGAAGGTTTTGTAAGTGGAATTTTCTGCAGCCATCAAATGGAAAGCGGCACTGCTGCGATTCAGTCTCAGGCAGACATCCACCCCGTTCAGCAAATACTTTTCTTGTAACCACATGTCCAAATGCAAGTGATCCATCAGTTCTAAACTACGACTTAGATGAGTTTTCGCTCGTCGTTCTACAAATCCCGTTGGATTTGAAGCATCCCCAGCAAGTACAACGCCGTTGAACTTAGTCGCTTTGTCAGGTTTCCATACCATGCAAGCATCCAGATGAGTGTTCTTGGCTTCTTTTCCGTACGTCAAGAGATTTTCCAGGTACGCTCGGTAAGGGTAAGTATCCATGCTGCTGCTGACCAGTTTGTTATTCAAGTACAAGTCCACTTCGCTAAACAAGGAATGCATGAAATTGTTGACGGGAGCTACTACATCATCATTGTCTATGGCATCGTTGTTCGCTTCGGTTACTTTGACTTTCAAGTACAGGTAACTGCTATTCAGATCGATGTAATCTTCGGGCTGTCCTTTGATTTCGAACTCGATGGGAGCAGAATCGGTCAATGAGGAGACGGGGTGAAATTCCACCCACTGGGATTCTTGCATCGTCATCATGGTGGGGGGCATGTCAAACATATCCAGTTCCGTCTTGGAACAAGCGCAAGACTCTCGGTGCATCATTTTGTCTCTTTTCTCAATAATCGAAAACGTCTAAGTCTCGAACGGTTCTTCTTTTCTTGGCCTTTCTCGCTTGAAGTCTGGTGAAAGGGTGTTTTCTTCGTCGTCTCTTTCTGCCTTGTCCTTGCTGAATGCCTGACTCGGTAGCGTGCAGGGCATTTATAGGTGTGTCTCGTCGGCCCAAAATGTCTTTACCCGTTTGCAGCAAGACATTTTTGCCTGCCCTCATGAAGGCTTCTTTAGGGTTTTGTTTGTCGATGATGACATTTTGGAGAAATTCTTTGCCTTGCGTCAGTGCTGCATCTTTCAAGGCGTGCAATCCGCGTGTCACCATCGGTTTCAACACCGGGGCCACCGAACGAAAGGCCGATTTTAACATATCTCCTAAACCGTGTCCTCGCTGTCGTGCCACCCCTTGGTACACTGGATATATGACTTGCTTACGAGTCGTGAGAGAACCGTTTTCGAAAATGGAGTTTCACCGTGACTTTTCCTTTGGTGAATGGAATATTTTGTCCCAGATCTCCTTTTATAGTAATGTTGACCGTGTCCAAATACGACTTGCTGACCGGCAAATAGTGAGGATGGACAAATTCGCGGTGGACGTGGTAAGTGTTTCCACCTTCCTCGTCAGCGTTTGCGGCAGAATCCACTTTGAAAGGAATGACACGCAGTAACGGCACGGAGGTGTGTCCCACCACGTTGTATTCCACCACATCGGAATACACAAACATCAAATTCAGTCCTTGGTTCAGTTCTACCGGGGTACGAAAATACTGACCAAAAGACTCGTTGCTGTAAATGACGGTTTTTTGGGCTAGTGTTTGTTCTGTTTTCTTCCTCATCTTTATGTCACCACCCAACATGTCAAACAATTCATCATTAAAATAGAAACCCATGATTTTTTCCCCCTCAGGAAATTTGATCAGGAAGCGACGAGCTGTTTTGTGGTATTCCAGGGTGACAGTTTTGTTCCTGGTATTCTTAAAAGCTTCCCCAAACACGCCATTAAACTTGGTGGCTATGGTGTTGATCAAATGTTGACCACTAAAATAATAACCTGGGGGAATGAACAACTGATAGTCGGTCCACTTTGGATTGACTTTGTTAGGGTTTTTATACTTATATTTGCTATTGTCATTCATCCACTTTTGCAGTTCTTCGTCATAAACTTCCACATCAAATTTATTTTGATTGGGAAGGACAATGAGGACTTGGGTCGGGTGAATCATTTCTACTAAAGCCACTTCCCAATGGGCTTCGTGATCTAAGGGAATGGCTTGAGGTAATTTGGCCGTGTAACAGCACAACGTGTTGTTGGGAAACACCTCCATGGAACTGTCACTGGGTAAGGTTAAGTAAAATTGGTTTTGGTGACTCATAATTCCAGAGTTCTGTGACTGTCCGAGGGGTTAGTGGATGTCAGAGGCGTGTCTCCGCCCAAAATGGGGTTCTGGTTGTGGTTGTTATTGGAGTGGTGACTGACACTGGCACTGGACACAACGTTCCCGTTCGAGGAGAATTTCAGGGAGGGATTGGGAAGCAGGTAACCGATGCAACTGCTCAATAAAATGGTCCACAATTGTTTGTCTCCTTGTTGCAAACTCAAATTGGCGATGGCTGCCCCGATGACACAATACACCACGAAGATTTGGCAGAAAAAGACGATTTGCGTTTTAGGCACACGTTCTCCACACCACACCCACAAGGGTTGTTTTTGTAAATCTTGCACAGAAGAACTAGGGGAAGAAGGACTGGTCGACGTAGCTGCGTCTGCTGCTGTGTGAAAGGGCATGATGGTCACTTCTTCTTTTTATAGTCGATGACTTGCGAAGCGTCGATCCAAGAATCGAAACTGGGTGGATATCCTTTCCAACGTACTTTGACTTCTTTGACACGTCGTTTGCCCACTTTACGGGTTCTGCGTTCGAGAATGCTTTCGATGTCGTACACGTCGTCTTCTTTTTTGGTGACACGTTGTAACTCGGGCAAATAAAACGTTCCTTTGAGTACTTCTCCGTTCATGTCTTCCAATTTATAGACGGCAGGATGACGGCCATGCACTCGTCCAGTGACGCGAAACAATTCGGTCGTCCAGTTAGGTAAGTAACCTTTGTCGAAAGTGCGTTTGGTTTTGCCAATGCGCACCCAATCTCCTACGGTCAACTCTCCACTTTTCTTGGGGACAGCCCTCGTCGGGGACGTACCGAACAGGCGCTCGAACACCAGCACTTCGTTGTCGGGAGTCACGTCTTGCGGGGCACGTCCGATGCTTCGATGGTAAGATTGGTTGTACGCTTGCACCAGGTGCGGTAAGATGTCGATGTACTTCAGAGTGTGGTGATGCGTAAAATATTTCCACATGCGTTCTTTCAAAGTGCGTTGAAAACGTTCCACGATGCTGGCTTTGGTTTCGGGATTCTCGGTGGTAAAAAAATGAATGTCACGTTTCTTTAATTCTTTTTGGAAAGCTTGGTTCAGAAATTCGGTGCCTTTGTCCGTTTGCCATCGAAGAGGGCGAGGACCGCTTTGTTTCAACACCCGTTGCAGGGCTCGCACTAACTCGCTGCTCGATTTGGAAGTCAAGGGCACGACCCAGGCAAATTTGGAAAAGACGTCGATGACACAAAACAAATATTTGTAACCACCATTGTAGCTGGCCAAATGAGAGACATCGGCTAAATCGGCTTGCCATTGATGATCGATGCCTTCCACTCGGGTGCGACTTCTGGCAAACTTGCGTCGAATGGGTTTGTGTAAAGTGTAGGTAGCTTGTTCTTGTAACCATCGTTGCACTTGAGGTAAACGGAGACTTTTCAGTCGCGTTTTGGCAGCACGATACAATTTTTGAACTCCTGCGTAACCTGCAGGATGGGAGGGATCGTAGTAAATGCTAGCTAAGACTTTTTCCATTTTTTTGCTGTGTTAATAAGTCACCCACTCTTCGGTGATGCTACTTTGGGTGGGTCGAAAGGGTGGTTTGGAAACGGATTTACGTGTCCGATGGGCTACGGGAGTAGAAGTAGAAGGTAGTGGTGGTGGTGGAGGTGGCAATGGAATGGCTTTGGTTTTCTTTTCTTTTTTCGCTTCTGGTTTCCCTTCTTTCTTTTTCACTTCTGTCGAAGGAGGCGTGGACATCATCTTTTTAACCCAAGCTTTCATTTCTTCTCGTTGGGGTGTGGGGGACGGGGTCAACAAGGATGCTGCAATCTTACTCGAAATGGGAGCTGCTGACGGTGTTTGAAACACTTCGCGCATCTCTTCTTCCTCAGGTCTTTGTGGGGTAGCATCTCTGGTGACCCTTGGGGATGGTAGTGGTGGTGGGGGTAATGATGATGATGGTGCTGGACTTTTCATCAAGGTCTTAAAATCTTTCAGAGTGGGTAAAGCTGTTTCGTCTAAAGCTTTCTGGTGAAAGAGTTGCAGTCGTTGCAAGAGTTGACCGTACTTTTGCGATTTTTCTGTTTCGGACAAATCTTGGCGATCCAGCAAGGATTGCAATTCGTGTTGTAACTGGGACATCTCGCTCAAATTGGGATTGGGAGGTAAATGCGGGGTGCGTTGTTCTTGCCACCGATGGTATTCCATCCATCGTTTGTAAGGCACTAAAGCTAGTTTTCGTCCTTCCATGGGGTTGTCAGGGGTGAATTCTGAGATCTTGGGACTTCCGAAGGCCTTTTTATCTTGCTCCCACCAGTCCTCTCCACGTTGGACCAACATCTTCTTTTTTTGACGAATGGGAATTTTCTTTTGAACCATTTTCCGAAGAACGTGACGATGTTTGCCTAAGCATTGTTTCTGGTGTTTGGACAAAGGGATCGTGCCTTTCAAAACGTTCAAACAACATTCGCACACGGTATCGATGACCTCTTTGGAGGCCGTTTGAATGAGTTTTTTTCGTAGGGGTGGAGAAGCTTTGGACAGGACAGATAACAGGTCCCCATGTTTGGCTAAACGTGGTGGTAGTCCTTTCCTTTTCTTTCCTTGGGGTTTTCTGGAGGGTGACATCTTTGAGTCTTTAGGAGCACCTAAAAACACTGATACCCTACTCGGTCACAGGCCTTTTTTACACTGGAACGCGTCGCCACTGATTGTCTTTACGTTTTATCAGTTTGAGGACAGGCATGACACGTCGTGCAGGGGTACGTAACGGACTAAATCGAGCCAGTTCTTGCTTGGACAAATCCAGTAAACTTTGTAACATGCCCGATCTTTCTTGAACTTTGATTTTGGGAGAAGGTACTTTGTGAGCAGCAGCCACTGCCGCTAAATGGGAAGGTCCTGCCACTGGGGAAGTTCTTTTGGGGGTCATCAACGGAGAAGTTCTTGGTGTAATCAACGTCTCCAAGTACTCTTCAGTTCCTGGTGACATCAACGGAGAAGTGGACAAACGTGAGGCTGCCGGAGACGTTGTGGCAGGTCGTGGCTTGCGAGTGTAAGGTTGCGTCCTGGCCGAAGTGCCTCTCTTGCGACTAGTTTTCTTCTGTGGACTTTTCTTTTTTTGAGGACTTTTTCTCTGTTTCTTTTTCTGGGGGCTTCTTTTCTTTTTCCGGGGTGATGGTGGTGGTGTCTGGTAAGAGGAGGGTCCTGCCACTGGAGAAGTTATTCTTCTTGGGGACTTGGTCTTTTTCTTTTTCTTCTTGGGGCTTCGTTGGACTTTTGTCTTAGGGATAACTTTGGGGGCATTAGGATCCCATCTTAAGATTGAGCGAATGATGACCCCTCCTAGAGTACCGCTCCCTCCAGGTTTCAAAATGATTTGTTTTTTGGTTTGAGTGTCGATGCGGGGATCGGCCAGTTGGACCAAAGCGACTTTGCTTCGATCGAAAAAGCGTTGGGTTTGATGAGGAATCTGAATGATTCCTTGGAGTAATTGACGTGCCGTCACCGTGAACCATCGTAAGACTTCTTTGAGACTAGCTTCTAAGACACGAGCTCGTGTTTGTGGATCTTTTTCTCGGCTGATGCCATACAAGGCACGAATCAATTTGACGGGAAGATGCGACTGAAGGGACGTCATGTTCACACTGTGTGAGACAGACGAAAAAGGGTCTGAGGTTTTTATAGATTTTTTTTCATGGGGAGTGAAATGAAGTCGAGGACGGAGACGTGTACAGGACAGGCCCTCCGTCTTGGCACCAGTGGTGAAACAAGTGGGTACGAAATCGCAAATCCTCGGGGGTCGTAGGTTTCAAATCGACGAGCAAATAGGCGTGTGGAGTTTGAGTGGCATCGTCGTACGCCTGAGTCATCCAAGGCGTTCCTAACTGTTTGGCTAAAACTTGCACTTGCGATTTATCTCGAGGGCTTTTAAACAAGACCACGTAATGCGCATTGAGACTGATGGTGCGATGGGCTTTACTTTGTTGAAACAAATTTTGGGTGATGTAAACGACACTGGCATTACGGTGATGCCCTTTGCGCGTGAACCACAGTTTAATTTCTTCTTCGTCTTCTCCTAACATGTCGTCGAAAATGACCAAATGGGTTAGACGGGAGTCAGAGACGATGCCATCGTCTTCTTTAGGAATGCCTTCCACAAACACGATGGAATCGCCTTGACTTTCTCGCAAGAGGCTGTACGCCGATTGCCACTCTTTGTAACACCACACGATCCGTTGAGGGGGTCGATCGATCAAATGATGTTTATGTTCGATCAAACGTTTGACGAATTCGGTTTTGCTCGAACCGCTAGGTCCAGCAATGAGCATGTTAAAGGGATGGCGAAGATACAAAGCCTCCCAACTGGCACGATCTAAGTGTTCGTCGATGACTTTGACAGTAGAGGAAGAGGGAGCAGAGACAGCAGAGGTAGCCATGGTATGAGAAATGTCACTTGTGACACGAAAAAACAAACAAGACAAGAGTTTATATACTTTTTCAGAACACGTTTATTGAATGTTTTTTTTCAAATATGAACACGAAAGACAAAAATACATACAACCCAAATAGTGATGTACAGGAATATAAAACACAGCAAAGCGATCAAAGTGAAATATAAACAAGTGTCTGTACAACATGTTTTGGGTAACCAAGATGTCCTAGGGACAGTGTGTAATGTTCTTACAGTCTCTACATGAGGTATTGTCACACAAGTGTCCTCCCGGAATGACCTTTCAGGCATGTCCATGACAGTCCTGTCCTGAAGCGAGTGGTTGTTCTCGGTGACGGGTTCTTCTGGCACCGTCACTAACACAGGTTGAAAAGTAACTTTTTTCCTTGAACAACTCTTGTGCATACTGGGCCACTTCTTGGGTCCAAGGCTCAAAACCCCCCTTTTTCCAATCACGAACATCTGTCCAATGAGCGTGTAAGTCACAAGCTACACACACATCGTCATACACGTCTTGGGTCGCTAAAAGTTGACGAATCTTTTTTTCCTGTTGAGGTCGAGAAGTATCCAGATGAAAACGCAAGGCTTTGAACAAAAGGAGTTTTTCGTGACCATTTAAGGCCATGGAGGTGGTAAGTACTGATCGTAAAGAGTCCACAAAGAATCGGCTGGTAAACGAAATCCCAAAAAACAAGTCACTAAGACACACACCACTTGTCGTCCCAAATTGAATGGATACAGTTCTTGTAATAATCGATGGTAATGATCCACGGTTTGAATATGGTCATTGAGTTCCTTCCACGGAATCTGTTGGATGACATGTGACATAAGTCGTGGCATGGCAGCCTGTTTTTATAGTCTCTTTGTTTCGGAAACAATACACGTACTTTCTAGCCAGAGATCTTCGTTCTCCAGTAGGGAATCTAAATCTTGCATACTGTAACCGAAACTTCAGAGTTCGTTTAGAAGTTTCCTCTTCCTCTAAGTAGATTCCACGTAAAATATGTTGATAATCCTTTAACTTGTCTTCCTCAATGTATTGCTGTAGGTGAATCTCGAAGTAACCAAAATAATGAACATTTCGATCAGTCACTAACTCAAAGTGTTGAACAAGGTCTGACCACTGAAACAATTTCTGACGAATCAGTTCTCTTATACCATTCAGGTACCAGTGGTTAAAGATCTGGTGACGTAACGGATGCAATTGTTCTTTACGTTTGACTTGTATTTTCACCAGCTCTCGGTAAATGCGTTCTCTCAACTCCACAGGCAAAGCACGAATGTTCTCTAGCAAAGTATCCATGAATAGGTCATACTAAATCCTCTTTGGTCTGACACAAGAAATGTACTCTTTGCACAAACATGGTTTCACTTCAGTGTCAAATTTAAATCGTTGAGTCACTAATCTACACATTACAATTCGTTCAGAAGTTTCCTCTTTCACTAAGTTGACATTGTGTTCAAGATGTTGGTAATTCGTTAACTCTTCCTCTGGAATTCGATGCAGTACGTTTACAATGATGTAGGTAGAATCGTCCATACCAAACCAATCCTTTTTAAAACTAGAGGATCGTTCATCAATGTCTGTCCGATGAAACACTTTCAATTGAATCAATCCTTGTATAGCCTTCAGGTACCAGTGGTTCAAACACCGGTGACGTAACGGATGCAATTGTTCTTTACGTTTCACTTGTATTTTGACCAGCTCTCGATAAATGCGTTCTCTCAACTCCACAGGCAAAGCACGAATGTTCTCTTGTAAAGTATCCATGAACAGATTATTATGGTAAGAAGTTACTTCAATGTCTCGGTCCCACTAAAGGTAAGTAATGACAATTCGGTGACCATCGAGCATGTTCAACGTAGGCCGAATCTTGTGGTTTCCAGTGGTGAAGTGACACACCGCAACTGAAGCACTTGACTTTATCTCCTTCGCCCAAGTAGAAAAATCCGGCTCTGGCTAATTCTTCAGGGGTCGGTCCTCCCAGATACTTTGGCCATTTTCCTTTGAACGATTGAAGACGATTTTCAAAGTCGCAGTATTCCGACAAACGCACAGGGAACGAATATTCGTCTTTCACAGGTTCGTTTCGATGAGGGTTGGGTGACAGGAACAGGAGTTTGCTCAGGGCTGGATGACATCCGTAGGGAGGTAAACGTGAAGGTCGACATTCCCCTTTAAACCCGGTAAAATGTCTAAGAGGACGAGCGGCATCGCTTTCGCATCCCTCAGGTTTGACACGCACAGCATCACTTTCCATGATAGGGGCAGTGAGAACAAAGTTCCCATGATGCTTTACGGCATCGCTCAGGTCACAAGGTACAGCATCGTATCCATCGCAAGGCTCACAATCGCACTCGTCTGCAAACTCCGTTACGCAATTACAATGGCAACCACATGGACAATCGCAGTTTCCTTCCGGACATTTTCCGTCGCAATGCCTGGGTCTTATCCATCCAATATTAGTCACATTAGAGGAAGATACAACTTTTTTACAATCCCCTAACTGAAACGATGTCTTTTTCAAAGTATTCATCTTGTTCGCTCGGTCTTGGTAGTCACAATGAACTATCGATCTTGACCATAGCCCCCTTTTTATACTAGTCGCAATGCAGTCTCCAGCTTGTACATCTTTCCTTTTTTACGTTTTTTATGTCTTGTTTCGGAAGGTACCGTCTCTAAGGTACCGTCAACATTGTACCGTAGTGTGATGGGTGGAAAGGCCATAGAAAGGTAAGGGCAGTGCGGAGACCATCGAGTATGTTCCAGAATAGCTGAATCTTTATAGATACATAGATCCATTCGTAACTTCAGTCCGCAAGCGAAACACTGTACCTCGTATCCCAATCCTGACTCAGGTCCCAAGTAGACAAATCCTGTTCTAGCTAAAACATGCGAAGAAGGTAATCCTTCCCTATCCGTAGGCCATTTCTGAAACGTGTCCAATCGACGGGCACAATCACAATAGTCAGGTAAGAAGACTGGAAAATGGTAGGGTTTGAACTTGGAGTTCTCATCGGGTTTCTCACTCGATTCTTGCTGTGGCGAAGTCATCTTTCTGGTGGGTGGCTATCCTCTTACAACCAATGTTTTATACCAACGTGTCCATACGGTAAGGTGAAATGATTGGGAAGTCGAACTCGCTTCTGGTACACGATTTGATAAACTTTTTCCAAAGGTCGACTGACGATGTGGTGAGTGGGTAAACGTACAATCTTGTTCGGTTGGTAAGTGGTCACTTTAAAGTTTCCATCCTCTCCCGATTGCAAGGCTTCTTTCAATACCCCAAAGTTGACCACTCGACTGGTACGATAATTCAGAGTCAGTCCTTTCACTTTGCACGTCGTGTGCACTTCTCCTTGTTTGTCACGGTATTCGTAGCCGTAATTTTTGGGGCCGCCACTGACGAAACTTAGAATCTTGTCGTCGGGATGCTCGTCTGTCCAGGCTCCTAAACGGTCTCCTTCGATGTCAGGGTGCTGTTGACTCGGGTGATGGATGTAAATGCAACTGTCCGTGTCAAAGTACAGGACGCGTTCTTCTAACAGTTCTAAAGCTTCGTACAATTTTAAGCGAGCATGGGCTGTCACGTAAGCCGCAATGATGACATTTCCAAAAGGGTCGTCTTGTACAAAGTCCAGATCTTCTTCGTAATTGACCAAGATCAAATTCTCTCGAACGACGTCCACGTGTTTCATGTATTTGGTTTTGTCGTGAATCATCTGGAAGTAGCGGGAAGGTTCTGTCAAATATTCCGTCTTGGGTAAACACGGTCGTTGTGCCATTTTACCCCACAAGCAATTTAACATCACTTTGGCAAACGATCTCCTGCCTTCGTTTTTCTCGATGTGGTCTAAAGAGATGCCTTCTTGTTCGTAGTATTTCTCTTTGAATTGTATTTGGTCTTCGGGAGTGTGACACCAGGAAGGATAGCCGCTGGCTTCTTGCTTCAGTTTCAAAAAGACATCCACGTAGTCGGCGAAAATGCCTTTCTGAGTAGGGTCACCCTTGCGGTATTGTTGTGTCTTGGGAAAGTGGCAAATTTCGTACACTTCTAACAGTTGGTATCCCTTGTCCATAGCTTTGAACAATTCTACGCTGACCCAGGTTCCCGTCAAGGCACGTTCTTCCTGGCTGTGCTGACAAGGTTGGTCTTGGTTGCACGTTTCGGCACAAGTACGGCACAAGGGAAACATCAGTTTGCCTTGACAATGGTGAGGTAAGACGGGATGGTATAGGTTCGTGGGGGGCAAAACTTTGCACTTGATCAAGCCTTCGTATTGTCGAATGTTGACCAGGTCGATGTGTTCCGTCAGCAATTGCGGGTGTCCTACAGGAAAGCGACAATATTTGCACACGTAAGGATACAGCGAACACACGTCCAAGTATTTGATTTCTTCTCCTTTCTCTTCGTCGGCTTGGTACAGCAAACAGGTGGCATTGGTCCTTCCTCCGTACAAACTATCTCTCGGGTTTAGGGGGTCCATCAGCTTGTAACTTTCCACGGCACGTTTAAACTCGGGATCGGTTTTCATACGGTGATCGTATTCGTGTTCCCACATTTCCACCACTTGGTATCCTTCCTGTTCCAACTTTAGGCGCCGCTGACAAGTGTCCTGGTACAAGTCTTCCATGGTTCGTTGCAAAAACTGATTTTTAGTGCCACGGTCAGGGTAACAGACGGGACATCCGTGAAATAAGCAACCGTTAAACTCGTACACGATCTTGGGGTTTTCTAAGTCCCAGCCATCGACCGAATACGTTCCGATGGTCTTTTCGCCCCCTCCGTTGCGAGCATGCTGAATCCACTTGTCTTCCTTGTCGCACAAGTAATGTAACCAACGTAGGGCTTTGACCGAGTATTGACGCTTGACAAAGTGGGTCGTTTGAGGACTGATGACAGCCACGGTGTTTTCAGGCATGAATCGTTGTCGATACACTAAGGAACACGCTTTGGCAATGGTGCAAGCTTCTTTCAAAGGATCGACCCCTCCGTGTTCCATGAACAGTTCTCGAAATTTTCCACAACAACGTCGTAAAATGTCCACATCGGAACGACAATACTTTAACATTTCTTCCTGAAAGTCGAAAGGGTCCGAGGCGTGAGCCTGGTACCAAGCGTAGAAAGCTTCTCGTTGTTCGGTACGCATGTTGTCGGGGTCGTAATAGTGAGCCTCGGGCAAATGGGGTAGAACGGCGTGTTGATTGGCTTCCGTATTGAAAAAGTGTGGAAAGTACCCTTTAGCCATTTCTGTCATTCCAAACGTTTTAGGCATTCGACTCAAAGGCATGGCCAAGTAACTCATCGAATCTTTAAACTGCACTTGTCCCACTTGCATGAAAATGATTTTGGCTCCGTTCAAAGTCACTTTAGGACGCTCGGTGCCTTGTTCCGTATAGTACCTCAAAAGAAACTGTCCATCGTATCCGGAGAAATTGTGAGCCATCACCGTGGCATGACGATGACAATCTCCGTAACGTTCGATGTCCTCTTGGCTCCACGTCTTGTCGACGGGGTCTAAGACCCATTGGGCAAAATCGGCTAACGTGTTTGGTCCCCGAAAGATTTTTTCACGCCCTCCGGGAATCTTGCTGCAGTGATGGCAATGACTGAAGATAGGTTCTTGAATGCACTTCTCGCACGCTCGATGAGCCACGCAGAAATTAGGAATGTGAATGCCAGTCTCTTGCATGCATTCGAAATCGAAAAAGATGAAATTGCCTTTCTTCTTGTGACCGTCCTCTTTCTCTGGTGGGGGTTGGTATTTCTGCACGTAACATTGGTGTTCCAAGTCCACGATGTGGTGACAAATGTGACATTTTTTCTTTCCTGAACATACGTGTGCCTTGACACTATTGGTACGTATGCCTTGTCCACACGTAGGGCACAATCTCAGGAGTTGACAAGCGCATTTCTTCTGTGAACCTTGCGTTTTCAGATGTTGTTGGTAACAGGTAGGGCTGACAAACGTGCGCAGACAAGTGGAACAAGGCACTGGTTCTTCGCTCAGACAGGGTGAAGAGGCCAAACATCCTGTGCATTTCGATCCACAATGCTTGTGTTGCTCTCGATTGTTATAACCATGGTCACATTTCTCACAGTAATAACTGTATTTCAGGAATCCGGTGATACTGGTAATGGTATCGAAATGTTCATCGTGATGATAAAGGTGAATGTATTTTCCGTCCTTAAAGTCTTGGCCTCGAAACAACAGAGGTCCGCGCACTTCTTGAGGGTGCACTTTCAAGGTGTAGCGTGGAGCTAGGGCATCTTGCAATTTTTGCATCTCAGGAATGCCACAGGGTGTGTCTTTGGACAGTCCGGCTTGTTGTAACAGGAGTTCTGCTTCGTTTCGTTGTTTGGCTCGGTCGGAACGTTGAATAGTGTCCCAGGTTCTTTTCCATTCTACCGTGTCGTTCTTGTTGGCATAGGTTCGTCCCACCACGATGGCACGGGCTAAACACATATGGTCATGAGGGTTCTTAATTCGGACGAGACTTGTTTTGGTGTTGCGAAGATCGTCCACCAATAACATCTTTTTGCGTCCAGTCCCTTGAGGAGGAGAGACGTGGGTCATGTCCAGTGTGGCTTTACCATCGGTGATGTCAAACTGATCATTAGATTGTTGTACGTGTTGAATCTTGTCCATGACTTTGGAAGCAGTTAATTCTGCAGGGGTGCTAAACTCGATCCAAACAGGGGATTTCAAACCGTCGTGTTGTATGGAAAGTCTCAAGCGATCGTCTTCTTTGGGTTGACATTGTCGCTTGAGTGCAGTGAGCAAAGAATCCCACACCTCAGTGATGAACACTTCTGCTTTCTCTAACGGCACTTCAGCCTTGAAATCTTTAAACTTCACCGTGTATTTGTAAGCCGTGGTTCTAAATTTTCTAGAGGAGCGCTTTTCCGTCTCTCGAATGGAATAGTAATTTTCAGGGTTAACTAAGGGTGATGAACTTGGTTTAGAGGGTTCGGATTCTGGTTCACTCATGTCCTCTTCAAAATCACTGGCATGAATTTGTGCCAAGATTTCAGCCCTGGTACGAGGCGATAGATCACGTTTCTGCCTCTTACTTTCTTCTTCTTTCTTCTCGAATGAATGGGATCGTTTCATCTTGAAAGCAAAAAGTCAAATGACTCAAGTTCAAACACCATAAACTACTTTATAGTCATAGCAGACCAGCGTATATAAAAGGGTGTGTGTCTTGTCCTTTCACTATTCATTTCACTCTCAAGCCGAGCACAACGATGGAAGAGACTGACCAGATGGAACGTTTCGTCAGAGCTTTGCGAGGGGTGATTAGAAAATTCTCTTCAGACCAGCCGACGGACTACTCTCCTTCCTTTAGAGATAAAAGTCAAGATACTTGCTATATCTGTCAGAAGAAAGGACATTGGTCTTCAGAGTGTCCAGACCGTCAAAAAAGAAAAAAAACAGGGGATAAAAAAGACAAAAGTCAAGATACCTGTTATTATTGTAAAGAAAAAGGACATTGGTCTCCAGATTGCCCAAAAAAGAAACAAGAGGAGTCAGAAGAAAAGAGGAATTCTTCAGAAGAAGAGAGGGATTCTTCAGAGGAAGAGAGGGATTCTTCTGAGGAAGAAAGAAGACAGGTGAAGAAAAAGAAACAGGAGAAAAAAAGAAGAAGGGAAGAAAGCGAGGAGGAAGAAGAGGAAAAGAGTGTGACGGTGAAGAAATTCAAAAAACAGAGAGACTAAACAAGGAGAAAAGAAGAAATTAATGAACTTTTCTTTATTAAAGTGTTGTGTTATAAATTGTGAATTGGATTGTAAAAAATGGAGAAAAGAATAAATGAATGATATAAGGTAAGTGTCTTTGAGTTGTGATTTTAAATTAAGAAGCTACACTCACGCACTCATACACAGACACGTACTAAAAGGGTAACATGGGTGAGTTTGTTTTTTTTGAGTTATTGGCAAATTGAAATTGTATTTCTTTTCGAGAAATGTGGGTGGCCCTGAAAAGGGCCTTTTTTCTTCATGGTGTAGGGGTGAGTTTAAGCAATCAATTTTAACTGCCTTAAGCCTTTGCCACGGCCAAGGCCTACTTCTGGACTGCGTAATGTTGATGATGATAATGATTGGGTTGAAATCACTAAGGGTGGTACGGTAGGCTTAGTCACAGGGTTGACATGTTTGGCTCGGGAAGGTCGTATTCTCTTCGGTCGTGATAAAGAAGTCTGATACATTTGTTTCAGACTTCTTAACTCCGCTAAAATGTCCAACAGTACCGTGACCGTTTGATTTTCACCCTCTTGTTTCTTTGCTGCTACTTCTTCTTGCTGTTGTTGCTGTTGTTTTTTTCTTACCTCTTCTTCTTCTTGTTGCTGTTGCTGTAGGAGAAAAGCCTGTTCGGCTTCCTTTTGTCGTTGTATAAATTTCTCCAATTCTTCTTTCTGTCTCTGTCTAAAATTCTCCACTTGCGGTAATGAAGAAAGTAACGAAGGTTCCGGAACAAATTCTTGCGAGGAGAGAAAATCCACAAAATCCCAATTCACCTCTTCTGAAAGTAAGTCCGGGTTCCCTTGGGCAGTCTCCCCTGCTGGTGCACCCCACTGGATCGTTTTCTGAGTTTCCGTCATGTTGAATCACTGTCGCATAGATTGACTGCACACAAGCGCTAGCGAATCTATATTGACTACGTGACGTCACAGACTGCTCTCTTCGGATTGGATGCGAGCTGACTGAATTCTGTAACGCGTGTTCGGATTGGTAAATGAACTCAATCCGTTTCAATCCTTCCTCCGCCTATAAATAAGCGCCGTTCAATGCATTGATTCACCTGTTCTCGTCGCTTCAAGATGTGGACTACAGTTGAGTCATCCACCCTTGTGTCTTCCATGATGTTTCGGACAGACTTGCTCATGTATGTCCGATCGAAGTGGACCGTTGTCCACAGGACAAACACCAGCCTGTGGATACGTAGGATCTACGTCGAAAGACAAGGATGCCTGAAAAGAGTGCTGATGTACGGACCAACAGTAAGACGCAGCCTAAGGACAAGAAGAAGACCAATGCGGTGCCCTTTATGTTAATGAATACATTAACATAAAACCCAAAGGCCCTTTTCAGGGCCAGCCATATTTCTCGAAAAGAGATAGCCTTTCCATTGCCTACCCCTTTTTTAAAAAAATTTAAAGAAAAAAAAATCCCATGTTAAATTCCCCTTGTCCGTAGAGTGACCCACGATTTATTCCCATGTTAAATTCCCCTTGTCCGTAGAGTGACCCACGATTTATTCCCATGTTAAATCCCCTTGTCCGTACAGTGCCCCACGATTTTTCTCCATGTTAAATTTCCATTGTCCGTAGAGTGCCCCAAGGGTGTTTTTAATGCTAATTCCCATTGTCCGTAGGGTGCCCCCATTCACTACTTACTGCATTGGAACATAATGTCTACCTCATAGTGCGTGCATTTTTCACTAAAATGAGCCGGCATAGTTCAAAGACACGCGTAGAAGACAGGATACGACTCTCAATGTCCCGATGATTTACCGTTTAGGCGTTAGTCTCGTAACCAGAGTGGTGTGTTTGTTCAATTCCCAGCATATTATTTGTTCTCTTTGGCTAACTTGATGTGTCCTAGAGATGAGTTTACCGTATTAGAGTACAGTAGCAGATTCGACACAGTAAAACCTTCAAAGTGTTGATATACTGTCAAACACAACAACTACAACCACAACAACGACAAAGAAGAAACTAAGTATTCCGTGCAGTTTATTTATTTTCACTAGATAAAGAAACATGTTATAAAGTATCAGAACGAGTATGTTGCTCGGCAACGATGAGTAAAATTACATTATCAATTCGAATGGGTAGCATTATTTTCTAACATTTGTGCTACTTATTTAAATCGCCATATGAAATCATCAAATGCTTCACAGAAGAAGATTATTCTTCTTATAAAACAGATATTCTGAGACATGTAGTCGCATTCAAAGAGTTTGAACCGTGGCAACCCTGTTATGAACACAGAGTGAACAATATATGACGGAAGTTAATATGTGATATACACAAATTAGTCTTAATATAAAAAGAACTTTCGTCTTAAACTTATTCGTTTGAAAAGTGGATCCCTAATTATAATTGTAATAATAGGTTTAAGAATCTTGACTACTAATAAATCGACATGCTAACCTTGGATTCTGGTATCCATAATGTAATTTGTCTCAAGACGTATCTGGATTCGATCTCAGATATAATTGTATGTACAAAGTTGGATACGATAAATCCCTTTTCATTTAATTTTAATATCTAATCACAGCGTTGATTAAAGCCGAAATAAAAATACTTATTATATTACATACACTTTTGGATTAATATCTGTCTGAAGGAGTGAAGCATTTCAGCAGCCTGTAATTGGTTTCATAACAGTTATTATCTTATACAAATATAAAAATGTTTTTTGGAGCTTTCGAAAGAAAAAAAAATAATATTTTATTAGACAGCAAATAAGAGCGTGGAATGAACCGCTTTTTATGCTCATGTAATTATATCTTCCTTTCAAGATCCGAATGGTGTATATTAAATATTGACAACAACATTGTGCAGATACATGCTAACCAATAGTAAAAACGCTATTTTTCAATGTAAACTTTGCATAGTATTAATGGCTATTTAGATTGAATTTCCACCAAGTCCGAGCATGAATACAGATAGGAAAGATTCTAAACATTATACAACATCTAAAAATTCATTTGGAATGTGAATAATTAACACTCAAAGAAAGAACAGTAGAGTTACATTCTTATTTAAATGTTGTAAGCCATTCTTTCAAGCAAAAATATATGAAAAACTATTCTGTCTCTTTAGGAGGTGGGGTTAATGACACCATATTTCTCTTCGGTCTTTCTGCGGGACTCTTTTTCGCGGCGGAGTCGGAAAAATAAGTAGACGGCGAAGATGAGACACAGCAGCATCAGGATCCCAAAGACCAGGACCACGATCCAAAAGGTGTAAGTCTGATAGCAGGTGTCCACTGTTCCCTTCACGTAGTTCGTGCCTGTTAGAGAAGTATTGGGATAAGTATTGTAAACATTATATAACTTAAATTGTTGAGTATTCAGACAATTCTTTATTCTCTTCAAAGCATAAATGTATAAAATTGTCCACGGGCGCAAATTGAAGATAAGAAAATCAAGAAAGGTTAAATACAACAATTAACACACCTATCTCTTTGCACAGTGTGTATTACCAGAATAATCATTTGCAAAATGCCTACTTATAACTTAATACCGCCTCTACTTGCGTATGTGCCGAATCTAAATGTGTACGGAATAGACCTTTATCTGCCGTCGGATAGGACGTCAGTGGATTCGGGTAAAACTTGTTTGTGCTATTGATTTCTCCTAAAACACTGCATAGACCGAGATCTGCTGGCGCATCATGCAGCGGGAGCTCTATGTTGTTTTCAATTTGCAGTTAGATTCGACTTAGAAAGTTTAGCATTTCTCCACGATAAAATGAAGAACATGACGTAAAATCAAAACTGGCCGTTTCACTAATAGGGTCACAAACCTTTCAACTCAAGTAGATATGATATTTTTGTCTTTGGTACTTGATAATAAATATTGCTCTTTTCGCTAATTGACATGTGCTTGGTCTAGATATTTATGAGGGATGGCCCTTTTCGGAACACGTTTAATGAAATTGTTTCATTTCATATGCCAGTCATTATTTTTATAGACCGTATAATTTAATAATAACACTACTGTTTACTTCATTACAACTTTGAGATAAAGCACAAAATGTATTTGATAAAGTTATTTGCTTGAATCCAAACATTGTGTTCGTCGGTTAACGCAAATATGCATCTGTGTAGTCTGAGCTATTGAGAAATTTCCGTAATGAACGCTATTTTCAAGATGGAATTCGCCTAAATGAACTCCAAACATTGCTTGGATTTTTATCATTTTCTTATGCTAAAATAACGTCATCTACATACCTGATGTCTGGTCATTACTTCCGGCAGACAAGGAAATCGTGAACCGGGTGCTCAGGGTGGTCAGATTTTGAAGACCAGTGTCTTCAGCAGCCCTCCTTCGTCGTCGTCCGGCAACACAAACATTGGCCTGAAATTAAATCTGTACACTATTACGGTGCTTTTGGTAGTTTACTTGCATTATATGACTGCCAAATGTTAGTCTTACCCCTTCAATCGCATATGAAACTATGAAACTACTGATGTTAACGAATATTTACGACCCTATATTAATGCACTTGATACTAGAATTCGCCTCTTGCAACATGTATAAGTTAGAGATTGTCACTTCTATAGATAAAACTTACCTGTGGGTCATCGCATTTACTTTGGTCATTGTACAAGCACCGCACGATCACAGCTTCTATGTTCAGATTTGTACTAATCCCAGTTGTTTTCACCCACAGTGCTGGTTCAAAACTGCCACTCGTGGTGACGTAAATACCGTCAGTACCTCCAGCTGCAGTTCCACCACTGGTTGGAAGAACGCTGCTTGCATCCTTAAGAAAATTTTGAGTGAGTCCGTATGCCGGTACCGTTTGATTACATCTGCAAGGTTGAAAGTTTGAAAAAACATTTTAAAAAATTGCTGTAGATTAGGTAAAAGCAGCTGAAAAAACATAAACCTTTGAATGATTTGTCAATGTGAGCTACGTATTTCTCTATATATCCTGTTGATTGTCAAGGAGTAATTCCTGAAGTTTAACATTTAAATGTTTAACCTAATATGTGCAGATATATTTCAGAATGTCTGCAGACAGAGGATAAATGACATGTGAAATAATTTTAATATCTGTTGAAAATTATTAGGAAATAGGAAATCAGTAAATTGTATATTCTTCTCCCGTTAATACGGATCTGACGCTGAAAACATTCATATGACAGGCAAAAATGTATCTTACCCGTTGTCGATGGCGATCACGTTTGGTGTAGTTATTGAATCAGCTCCCTCATAAAAGACCAATCTGTCTGCGTATATGCCAATTTGTTTATTTTCTGTGGAGGAAAATAGACCTTTCTTGAATTTGAAAATTCTGTTTTAGTGATTAAATTCCTCTTCTTAATATAAATCAATTACCAAACTAATGACGGGAACATAAAATGGAAAGTATAAGATCCTAAAGTTGTTGAATCATCTTCCAGCAATATTAATGAGCGAAATGGCTTTCTGAGTGTAAAGCATCAATAGTTTCTTAAGGAATTAATAATTCATTGAAGTATTTCAGTTAGTCATTATATTCTATCAGTGATTCATAGTACTCCAGACAGACAAAGAGAGATACAGAGAGTGAGGGAGACATTAACAGAAATACTAACTAGAGTTGGCGTAAATGTGCTTCAGTTTTAAGGTGTAAGAACTACCAAGCGTCAGTTGGCTGTCAAACCCTTGCAATGTACCATCTGCGTCGTAGACCTCAAGCGCAAGCTGCGATTTTAGACCCAGATTATCTACTGGCAATGAACTGAAAAGCATAAAGAAACATCAACACTGGTGAGTCATTGTACTTGGAAGACAAGACATTCTACTTGGCTAATGTATATATGAAATTAAAAAACTAGGAAAATCTTGTCAGTTAGCAGGTTTGGATGGTTATTGCTTTATATGAAGTCTGGTAATAGTTATTGCTTCATTGGCTATTGTTCTGAGTTCCTATACAAATTGTTTGGAGATCACAGTTTCCTCAAGAGTACATTTATATTTAGTCATTAGTACAAATTCAACATGAAATAATGTGAGCTCTTTTCTGCAAAACCGAGGTTGCTGACGGTCTGATTAGTGATATTCAATTCGGTTATCAAAGTTCAGAGTTCTTCAATAAATTGATGATGTTCTGTTTTCTATTGCAGTTCCCTTTAAAAAATGTTTTTAACAATACTTCATTTAATTTCAGGACGCCATTGGCTGCATTGTTACTGCTTTATATTAGATTTGGACCAGTTTTTCTCTAGTCGAGAATCCAGTTTGATGATTGCATGGTTATTACATTAAATATATGCAAGATACTAACCAGACTTTAAATTAATAAATGCAATTATAACAACTTTACTGATTTACGTATGATTTTCAGTAGGTTCATTTTAAGAAATTGATCTTCTTTCATATTGTTCTTCATTATAATTATTTCAGGAGGTATATAAAAATTTATTTTTCCAGAACAGGGCTAAGGACAGCAGAGTTGCTATATAAGGAGTTCCCAGAGGGAACAATTTGATACACTATTCTCCATTGTCGTAGTCTTCCGAACTATAAATATGTTATATGACTAGTTTAGTAATGACAAAAGTTACTGTTTTATATGAATCTTTTACTGAGTTCAGTAATAACGTCAAAATTGGTTTAGTCGATTGTATTGCCATTTCTTTACCTTACGTTTTGATTGCGTTTCTTCGAGGTACAATTTTTTTCCATTCAGTCAGGAGAATCAACAAGTTTTACAAAGTTGAATAAAACATTTCTAATGTTCCTACAAGTACGTTATAGGAACGAATATTTTGTTGACGTGGTTATTTATTCGCATGGATATGACATGCCATTATATATATATATATATATATATATATATATATATATATATATATATATATATATATATATATATATATATATATATATATATATATATATATATAGTGAAAGTACGCTTCCACAAATTCTTTATCATATAATAGAGCACAGCAATTTAAATACAAAGTATTTAACCTTTCGAAGTACAAAATATGAGTTCTCATCAAAAACTGTATTAAATGATGCAAAGCCACATTATAGCTAATTTATATTAGACGGGGCATTTAATGATGCAAATTCACATAGTAATTAGTTCTCATTAGATATAAACCAAGCGCAACAATCTACATGTAAGTATACAAAACAACTAATTTTAAGAAATGTAATTAAATATATTGTCACAGCAATAACAAGGTGATAATTGTGGGATAATATGGTAACTCACTTCAAGGCTGAGATTTAGAGAACTACATGTTAATGCTTTAAATTATGTTTTCACCGACTATCCTTACTATCATAACTAAAATTTGTTTTACACTATTTCAACGTTTGGAAGCATGGTAGCTGTTTGCAAAGATGTGATAAATGGCTGTACAGGAAGTTCTGAAGACTAGATGTCCCACTAGAAAACTTTACATATCCTGTTTTATATTAATAATCCTCGCAATGATATGAAACTCCATTATAGATCTGAGATTAATTGCATATTTTCTGATGTGTATGAAGTATTGATACGTGATGTACTGTCTGGCAATGTTGTTTATAATATTATTCTAAAACGATAATTAAAATTACTGTAAATAGTTGGCGTTTTCAAAGAAACTCTCATTAATAAACTATTTCATAAAATTGTTTGCATTAGTTCGTTCTGCTTTCTTGATGATGTTTTTACAGAGATCACGAGTAAAAGGTGGATAATCTGATGTAAACTGTAACGTTCGGAAATATGTTGCAAATATTCCCAAGTCAACGTTTAGTAATAGCATTATTAATGTTCAGTTTCAACGGATACTTTCTTAACTACTTAATGCATTACCTTTTGTCCTTGAAATGTTGTCGTTTAGAAAACATTTGCTAATATCACTGGTAGTATTGATTGTATTTTAAAGATGCTGAGGACCTTCGTTGCATATTGGCTTTCGTCACATTAAGATCTCAGAGGTTTCCATTTTAGACAGTAAATTGATATAACGTTTCCTCTCGGAAATATTGTGAAGGTCAACAAATAACTTAAGAAGTGCGACTCATTATCTTCGAGTTGCGTCGATTCAATTGGCTATAATTACAAACTAACATTTTTCCTCCCATACTAATTACGAGACATTATTTACTGTTAACAAAAAAGGTACAGATTATTATAGTTTTATCAACAAAGCCAAGTACACATATTAAAATATTTAAATTGATAGTATGAACAAAGCATGACGTAGTCAAGCAGATATATTTTACTGGGTGTAACGATGTATCATTTTCCTGGAGTAATTACAAAGTTCCTTCATGTCATGGAGATACAATGCTTCAGACTTTTAGAGTTGTGATGTCTTTAGGTATGTATCGTTCATATTTTTAAAGTCAATGATTACTCCTTTCAACGACGATTACGAATTACATATACAATTACAGATCTCCAAACTTACATTGAATAAATTTATAACAATTTGACTATAATGAAATTAGTTCCGCTTTTCCAACAGGAAATTTACGTATTGTTAGAGTGGCCGAGTGGTCTAAAGCGCTCACCGTTCCGGATCACTGCCATCTCACCTCTGTCTGCGTGGGTTCGAGTCCAAGGCTCAGCTAACGTGGGTACGTGGGAAAGCCTGCCAGTAGCTTCTCGTGGGTCGGTGGTTCTTCCCTGGATTTTCCAGGGTTCTTCCTCCACCAGTTATACTGGCCGCCATGTATAGCCTATCTTGTGCTGAAAAATGGCGTTAAACCCTAGAACAACAACAATAACGTATTGTTAGAAATATTTACACTTAAGAAAGGACAGTCGAAATATTCTGCTCTTTCTGTATTGGCGTTAAACCCTTTGGAATAGAGCAAGACTATTTGATGGTATTATTCCATATAACACTTCCTAGTTCCCATATCTAACATAACATAATAAGTGGCGGACATGCAATGTGCCAAATCTGATTCGGGCTTTACACATCATCAGATAGCATCGCATAAAAATGGCTCCTTAGAGCGCAGACAATAATGGAAAAGATACTCACCTAATTGTGAAGGTAGATATAACCACGTTGTTGTGGTCATCTGTTGTGCATTTCCATTTAAATATAATATCCGTATCAAATACGTAACCATCGATGGTTTGCACAAGAAAAGTGAAGATAACTTCCTGTAAATGAATACGATAACATAAGTGTGAGTTCTGCATGTCATCATTCAAAACTTGTTCCGATGTATGAAATATCATTAGCCTAGGGTCCACTGCGCTTGAACTAAAAATTAAAATGTCTTCTCAACCAAATGTTGACCCACTACTCAAGTCACCGAAAGAGAGAGAGAGAGAGAGAGAGAGAGAGAGAGAGAGAGAGAGAGAAACCTTTTTTGAGAATTTTATTGTCACTTAATTTCAAAATGCATACACATTAAATTGTCTGCACATTAGGCTTATACGAAAATGAGCCGATTTTTTCCTTAGCATGATGTAAAATCACTGTTTGTTACGTCAAATTCTTATTTGGGCTCTTTTATTACCATTATCAAGTACTTATGAAAGGAGAAGAAAACAAAAGATGGCAGGGTAATATAATAGAAATATGAGAAATAAAACAATTATAGATGAGTATTATATAGCAATATATTGATTAATAACGGAATATTTGTGACAAAAGTTGACGAATATCATCATAATCATTCGTATTTCAAAGTGAGCAGTAAAAAGATGAAGATGGATGCGTTAAATGAGACTTAGATTATTTGATTCGAAGTGAAAATATATGCAGAACCATCTTGGAGTTCATGAATATTTTTCATTGTAATAAAAGCCATTACTAAACATATTGCTTGATAGCTTTGATTCCTTTACAGACAGATTAAGAGACCAGGTTTACAATATATTTCGAGTACATTTTGAGTTTTATTAGGCCTATGTACTACTATTAAAAGCTTAAACGTTATCTGTAGAATTCGATTATTAAACCAACGTTAAAGCTACACTCGTTTTACTATCCGATTGTGTATGATTTTCCTGTCTTTATTTCTTCTTTCCCCTTTTAAGCTCAAACCATCATGTCAATACTTTGAATTATTATAATGACGGCACAATTTTTAACAATTAAATCACTTCATGTCATAATTTAGGTTTCATTTTCGAGCATGTCCTTGTATTTTTCAAGCTCAGGATTGCTCATGTAAATGGAAACATAGGAGGCCACAGGACTGAATTTGAAACTGGATAGGATAAATGTATGCAAGATCGTCTGTTTGTTGAGTCTAATTATTTTCATGAATATGCAGTCATTATGCTTAGAGAAAGACATCGAGTTCCACATAATTAACTTGAATTTGTACGTACATCGGCATCGCCGTCAGAACTTTCATCTACGACTTGGAAGGCACTTGTACATGCCGCAGGAGTAAATGAAGTTCCAGCAATGTCCACCGTGTATGTGGAGGTATACTCGTTGGTGGTTCCGACCTGACTTATTGGACAGCCCACAGCGATTGCGTTATCTGATGTAAGAGCTACAATCTGGTAAATAGTGTCCGTTTCACCTTTCTCGACCACTACTTTGGTGGAGAATCCGGTCGTAGCGTCATAGTTGCATTGGGCCATGTCTGAAATAGACAGTTATTACAAACATTACTGTAATATGTGTAATTAACGACAACGTAAGAAGAATCCAGAATGCAGTACAGTTTGACAGACCGTGTACTAATTTACTTGATCTGCTTAATACCATTCTTGACTAGATTAAAAATATTTGTTAAACTTTATGTTAAGATAGGCTAGTAATACATTGGTCAACAGCGCTATAAGTGTTCATGTTTAAGGAAAAATAACAGTACATTTTAAAATAGAAAGTGCGAGGTACTTTCATTCGCATTTATAAAATTGACTTGGTTCAACTGATTGACACCCTAAATGTAATGCTTTAGATTTGCACGTGAATCCACATATTGGCATACACTATTTAGTACAGATATTTTTTCTTCGGGTTCATGTTTTGTAATCATGAAACAATAATTTCAAGAACGTGGACCACACTGTCTTTCCAGATATTTGCTTCCAATTATTACACACACACACACACACACACACACACACACACACACATATATATATATATATATATATATATATATATATATATATATATATATATATATATATATATATATATATATATATATATAAATCATCTGATGTTCTAATATATGTTATTCCAAATATAGAACTCTTTTAACAAATAAAAAAAAACCATTTTTTGCTTGGTGATAATAAAATATGTTTTTGGAATTATTCATGCGTATAACGATTTTAATGACAGTTACACCAGCTAACCATACGGCCATGGCTTCTAATTGGTATGTTTTTCAATCAAATTAAAGTTCTTCTAATGATCATTATACAATATGGTTCACGAATCTTTGAGACACACAACTAGGAGCTTTTTGTCTGGCTTTTAAAAGGTATTTTAATACTGTCAGAGATTTGAAATGTGTCCATAATGTACAATTATTACATCTCGGTCACTCTGCTACTACAAACGAGATAAACACACTCGGAATATTTTTAGTTCATCATTGGTTTGGAAATGTAAGTAATTCTTTCAAAACATTTCAATCTGAATGCATACTTCCTAAATACATTCAAGTTGCAACCCCTACACTATTTTTCTGTCAGATATAAGTACAAATCGGAATCCCCACTGTACAAGAACTGTAATTCAGCTCGATGAGTCGATTTGCTGATTGGGTTTGAGACTCATACTTACTATAATAACTTAAGAATGTGTGTTCTATAATTATTTTAAGCGTTGTTTTCTTGTCAAACTCGTCGATTGGTTGAGTACACAAGCATTACTCCTTGGATCTCAAATGATAACCAAAGACTACATACTTTGAAGGGTCTTACATCTGTTCGCTTTAGAAAGGCACTTTGGTCAGTACTTTTCTATTTCTCAAATAGACCTAATCAAATTGACCTAAGATCTTTCCACCCACCCACCGGACCCGATTTGCGATCTTTTACAAAGTAACTCATAATAATGTGCAAGGGTGGCTGAATTTGCAATATTGTACAGAGTAATCTATAAACATACAAGGGTGGCTATTTGTTCTTGTTCCTGTTGTTTAGTTTAACGCCATTTTTCAGCACAAGATAGGCTATACATGGCGGTCAGTATTAATGGTGGAAGAAGAACCCGTGAAATCCCCTGACAGAACCACCGACCCTCAAGAAGCTACATGCAAGCTTTCTCACATAACCACATTGGCCGATTCCGAGACTCGAATCCACGCAGACAGAGGTGAGATGGCAGTGATCCGTAACGGAAAGCGCTTTTGACCACTCGGCCACTCGGGGCCCCGGGTGGCTATTTAAAAGCACATCTATTATAACTTTATCAAAAATGAGATAACAATTATATTGATGTGAAATCGTATATATATATATATATATATATATATATATATATATATATATATGTAAGTACTTGCGGGGCAACAGTAGATGGGATTATTCTTTTGTAACGCAAGCGGAATTACGTAGAGATATTGTTGCCCTATCCAATTAAACGTGTTCAGACGGAAATTATTCAAAGGTAATTACTTACATGTTATTGTAGACTGTGTCGGTTCCTGAACAAAATGAAAGTATTTTAAAGCAATTAATTAATTTTTTATATTCACAAAAGTGTTGCTTGTATGTTTGTTAATAGTTTTATTCGTTGTATTCGATATTTTGAATATGTTAAACCACATTTTATTGAACTTGGATGTCAATAATTTGTATCTAAATTATACACTTACAAAATGTTATTTTTGTAAACAAATATGACAGTGTAGTTGCAGTGATAAATCTTTATCTGATATCCTCAAAATATATTGACTGATATTGATTGAAACATATCTATCTATTTTATCTTTCTTTTTGATCTAGTTTTTCTCATTTTCTCTCTTTATTATAAATAAATATGTAATTTACAATAAAAGGGCGTTAAAATGGAAACTAACATAAATTCTTTTCGACATTAAATATCATCATCGTTCAACGTTAGCAACAAAACCCTCTGTATATAACAAAACCTCTATAATCATTGGCCTAAGATAGTAGAATTACGTCAAGACAAATAAACCGAAAGTAAGTACTAGTAAAGACACCCAATGGGATGGCAATTCATAAATTATTATATTTTCTTTCCGCCTCCTCTACATTTTTATTACTCCTTTCTTCCAATCTACTCTTCTTCATCTTATGCTAGTCATCTATTATCTATTATCAGAAATCAATACTTACCACGAGAAATGTAATAACCAGGGTAAGAACGAAAGTCCGAACAGCAAGCATCTGTAGGAAACATATTGCAAAAAAAGAAAATAACTATTGGTGTGAATCTAAGACGCACAACAAATTGTAAGTTAGCTTCGTTAAGCCTACGTGTTTTGTCTGAACGATTTTCGTAATATTTTTCTAATAACAACCTGAAAAGATGCACATAAGGTAGCAGTTTTAAGACGGTTTCAGTAACGTTGTTTAAAAAGGTTTATCGCAACCATCCGTGTATAAATGACCATGTAATTTCAATTGTTGAGTAGTTGTCTTCTTCAACTGTATCATAGGTACAACATTGTCGTGTAGCTTTTCTCTGTTGTTACTTATTTACTAAATTTTATAAGGCGAATTTTTATTTATTTTGTATTTTGTTATATTACAGTTCTAAGGTTCTAGGCCTTCTACTGACCGTTACCAATTTATAAGTCAGTACCAACATCAAATTTTGATAACTATGGATTAAAACGAGCAAGGTAAAGCTCGTCTAGTATAAATATTCACAGACTCTACTGACCACTGTAATCCTTTGCTGTTTTTCTGTTTTTCGTTACTTTTCTTTTAAGGAAGATAACTTTTTTACGTTTTATGTCTGTTTCTGTTATTTCGCTCTAAGCATTTTGTAGGACCATTTAGATGAGTTTAATCTCATCTATGTATTCATAAAACTGCGAACCGCCTGTGTATGCAGAATATTTTTTATAAGTGTAACAACAGTTTTTTTTCTTCCCTATTGAAACAGAATTAAATCTTACACCAAGATACATTATTTTTGGCACATTATTATTTCACGAATCAAAATGAAGGACAGACACTACAAAATAACAAGACAATATTAAACAATAATTCACAAACTTATTTCTTAAACTCAGACAAGTTCTTTGCTTTAATGGTATCAAGCAATGCACAAAAAAGCAATAACTGAAAATGTTGCGCCATATACTTTTACGAAAGAATAAGCTTAATGGGGAATAAACAAAGGATTTGAACTGGGTCATCTCAAATATTCATCAAATTATTCCAACTGTATTATATGTAGTATAAACAGTGTCAATATAATATTGCACCACGTTTGAATACAGTATAGACATCTCATTATATTATAAAAATATGTCCATGTATTCGAAAGTATTGCGCTTTGAACTCGTATTCTGAACATCGATATGATTCGCAGAGTCGAGTTTTCAAATGTTGTTAGTATCTTTCTTTTTTGTTTCTTCTGAAATGTAGCACCGTAAATGTCTGTAACTGAGGTCAAATTTTTTTGGACAAACCTAAAATAATGTTAAAGTCTGAAAATGTTTTGGTTGTTTATAACATTATTACAGTTATCATCATCATTATTAATGATCATCATTTCGAGCAAACAGCACTTTTCCATTTTGTGAGCATTTCCTAATTGTTTTTTGAACAAGCAGTTGACAATGTCAGTGTAAAAACATAATTTTCCAATGTCAATAATACCTTCAAGGAAAATTACCAACGGGTTGGTAAAATATCCTTAATGATAAAGAAAATGAACGCAGCCAGATTTCATGCGGATCTTAACAAATTCGTAGTAATATTTACAAGGATATTGTAACATTGGCTTTTGCAAAATACATCGCAGACCTATTAACAGCCATCTTCATTTAGAAGCGCTTGAGTGGAGGAGACACAAGTTTGTTGTGTTATGTCGTGATTGCCCAGTTAAAACCCGATTGAAATTTATGAGCCAATCTAACCATTTTACTGGCATGAAAGTGTACAGTAAATGTAAACCAAACCTAAAAGGACATGGATTATTCTGTGCTTCAGAACAATATGTCTTAATCTCCAGCTGTTTATCTTAATGATTGTAGAACTTGTACGTTAATCGTATCGTATCGTAATTCCACAAATCTGCTAACTTCTCGCTAAACCCTATTTATCAATTATCTCATGCCAATAGAGTATTATCTATCATAAAGATTTGGCCATAATTCAGCGAAATGTAAATGATAGTCCAATGAAATCAGAATATTATGTCCACCTAAATTAATCTTAAATTTCAATGTAATCTGTATTTACTGATCAACTGTCAGCTCTCATGAAAGTGTTTCCAAAATTATGTCCTCTTACTTACTTTTAATCATTGAATCATGATTACAAATCTTATTACAAATGACGAGGTTCACGAAATTTGACCGTCTACTAATTGATGATACAAAACAATTTCACAAGCAGACTATGAAAATAGGTATAAGAAATTGTTGACTGATTATGTACATGTGCAAAATACGTTCCTACCAATGACGTCTATCTTTCTATCTTTCTCTCGAACACAAACACATAGAGATACGCATACAACAGGCGATTGTAGTGCAAGCATCCCTTTTCAACATTGTGTTATTGTAAATCTCAAAATCAAACTAAATGTCCAATGTTTTGCATGTTATATCTGTATAAAAAACATCATGACTACTCTCTCTCTCTCTCTCTCTCCACAGGAAAATAAACAAGCACGTACACACAAATACGCAGTTGACCCTTTCAGAGCGTCGTAGAAGCGCTTTGAGTCATTTCTGTCTGCATAGGCCAATTCTCCTATGCTTTACTTCTGAGACTGAACTCATGCATCTTGCAAAGCTTTGCGTGAACTGTTCTGCGCATATTGGTAAAGGCTGCCCTCTTCGAGGGTGATGAAGGATCGTTCAGAAAGTCTCTGAGTATGCGGTGTTTTTCTACGACTAGTGTCTTAATCTCCAGATCGTTCTCATCGAACCAGACCTAGTACTTGCGTGCCCTTTGCTCAGCTAAAGAGGACATGTTTTTAGGCCGCCACTTGCGTGGTCATTGTTGGAGGGACCCCAGCTGCCGTCTGTCCCAGAAATAAGAGGGTGGTGGAGTAAATAATGTCTCTACACAAGGCCCAGTCCTCTTCACATAAGCTGTTTTTCAGCTTGGAGATGTGTATTCTCTTTAGACTACTTTTCCCCTGGGGACTCTTCTAGTGCTGGATATGGAGGTTTAATCTTAAACACAATCCGCCTGTGGGTCCGTCCAACAATAGGCACCACACACGGCCTTCGTCACTCGTACGTCCTGTCCGTTATTCATCCTGATGATGAAGATAAGATGCATTCAGCGGCAGTGCATCCAAGACGTCTACTGTCGGGTACGTAGGCGGAAGAAAGTGTTGGTGATGACGACATCATGTGCGGCGCACAATTTGAGCCTTAATATTCCATTGCTGTTGTACTAGCTGACACCATGCATTACGAAAACACCTTTGTAAGTCTGGTAGTCAATCCCCACTCTAGCGCTGAAGTTGCCAACAAGGACGAGCATTTTCGATTACAGGGTGGCTGATATTATACAAAGCAATTATTCATAAAACTTGCCATTCACATGATCTGGGTTGGTCGCTGTGAAGAGTAGGCACGCTCATATGATATAAATATATTTTCTCAAATAAGGAGAAAATTCATAAGTTTTTGCAAACAGAATGTTTCAGACTATGATCAGTACTCTCCTACGGTCTTTGAAGATGGCATAGTTAAGCAGACTAATATGCGTACTGTTTTACAAATCAGTTAAAACACTAAACTCAAAAGAGTGCTAATGAATGTGCTGGGTACGAAACTAATAACATCAGAGGCAAAAAGCACAGACCACGTAAAATAATTATTTTCGCTGGCTAAATTGACTGTCACACAACCGTAGCTTTGCAATTTTACTTTTTAACTATTTGGATACAATGTTAGGTTAGCGATACAAGCCATATTGGTCATAGATGAAGTCCTTTCAGCAGCGACCATGCAAATGATGGGGCATAAACATGTCTTCTTTAACTGGTAATAATAACGGTAATACATATTCTTACATTTATGAATCTTTAATTTCCTCAGCATGTACTTTCTTAGTTCTGCAAATCGGAATGACATGCCTCATGTCATGATAACACTAGACTCAAGATAAATGTAAAAATGTTGCTGCATGCAGACTTTATGATTCTGTTTAAATTAGATTTTGTGATAACTGCCTAATACAATTGTTTTTCAACCAATTAGAAAACAAAAAGCAGTAATGATGACTTTCATGTATAACACTTTCAAAAGATACATTGTTCTTTTGTTACACTCCAAAACACTTTTTTGTGACATGATATATATAACCACTCTGGTGGTCTAGTGGTAACAACGTCTGTCTCATATTCAGGAGGTCGTGGATTCAATCACCGTCCGAGTCATACCAAAGACTTACAAAAATGGTACTAACAGCTGCCTCGCTTGGCGCTCAGCATGAAAAGGTTAGTGTTAGGACTGGTAGGCCTGGTGTCAGAATAATGTGACTGGGTGGGACATCATGCTACATGTCTGCGGCATTATGCCTTAGTGCTAGACATCACTATAAACTGCCACACTACAGATATCATAAAGATATGACTGAACAAATTGTTAAAGCTACGTTAAAAATCCAAATCACACACACACACACACACACTAAAACACCTTTTTTTACAGTGACCTGTATTAAAACTAAATACTTATTATTAGTAGTAGTATATGTGAACTCATACCTCCATTTTGGAACCTGTTCTTCTTCTCAACTCTGGTCTTGAGGTACTTCGTACTGTATATATGTTGCTCTTCACGCGGTGGGATCGTCGCGTACTTTCTAAATGGAATGATCTGCTGCTGGATCACTGGAGACCTTTTATAGCGCAAATCCGTTCTCTGACAACGTCAATGTCACGTAGCTTTTTGTTTTCTAAAAGCACCCCAGACAAACTGGAGCCTTTCTTATCCTCATTTAAAGAAAAAAATTGTACATTATAAATATATAATTATCTACCCTTAGTTGCTTATTTTGGAAGTTTTAAAATCGGATAATAGTCACGAATACATTTGACGCCATTAAGATAGTACCACCTAGTGTTAAATATCAAAGAAAACATGTTATTCTTCTACTGTGGAAAATTAAATTACACCCATCATGCATAAATTATTAAAAGCTTCCAAGATATCATATCATATAATATATTATCAAACTAAAATATGTATTAGAAACCAAACCCACAAGTTGAGAGTTTTATGTGACTCATTTTTATTTGTCCGCTACATTCCTTATTTTGCGATGGAGACCAACATGTATAGCCTATCCTGTGCTGAAAAATGGCGCTAAACCATACAACAACAACAACGAGACCAACATGGTATGAGCAGACACTGAACTCTTTGAAAAAAGTAATCATGTCACCTAGCTGTAAAGGTCCACATCGATGCGTGTGCTATGTAAATGGTACAACAAGATTTTCAAAGCAGTAGATTGACTGTGTCACATGAAAGTACGAAACAAAGTGTGTACAAAAAATACTTTAATTTGAAATTACTGATGGCAAAAATGGACGGTAAGGCTCGTAAATAGGAGAGGAATCAGATTAAAGCAATCATTAAAAATTGTTAATGCTATGCAAAACAATACTTAAATAATCCAGCTTCTCCACTCCTGGTCGTGCATGCCGAGTTATTTCTATGCAATATATTGGACAACACAATAATTAAAGCAGAGTGCTTTCAAACAAAATTAACCACATAAATGTTGTAAGTGGCATGGGTGTGTTCTATCAATAACTACCGTGGAAACGAAGCTATTTTCAAACCTTTTTAATGAGCGTCCATGGTTTATAAAACACACGTGCGCCGTAATGCGTATAAACAAGAGATTTCGATTGTATGAATAACATTATAAATCTTGCTTATCAAAACGAAGAAAAACGTTTGTATATTATTTAGCGAAGAGGCCATTTTTGTACATTATTTAAGTGTTTCTTCTATCATCTAGCAATTTACACTCAAACATAACAGATGTACATAAATGTTTTTCTTTTAACAATCATCTCAGGCAGATCGTTTTCATAAAGTTACGTATATATTTCTCTTGGTTGTAGTTCACTCTGCGCGGCTTTCTGTTTATCAAGGCTATTGGCTTGCCTACATGCACCAATTAAGTTTGTTGTGTAGAGATCTTTTTAGTATACAAATGATAACTGGGTCGACACTTCGGGTCGGCTTTTAGAAGAGATTAAGTTTGGAATTACTGATTAAGATTATTTATATTAAAAAGTTACAAAGTTACAAAAAGTTAAAAAGTCACAAAGTTAAAGGTCATATGTATGAATGTTTATATATATATATATATATATATATATATATATATATATATATATATATATATATATATATATATATATATAAACATTGATTAAAAGAACTCAATTTTAGGAGTTTCAGAATGATCTCTATTTCAATATTAAATCCAAATAAAGTGAAGTACTTGTCTAATCTACTAGCACCGTAGGTCGTGGCAAGAGTAGCGGATAACGAATACTGGTTGATTTACGCAGTCAGTGTGACGTGTAACACAGCTGGTACGCGCAGTTTGATTCTGATTTGGGGTTAACCTATAATCCTGTAAACGGTATGATGATTGTATAAATCTAAGTATAATATCACTTCATATTATCAAATATCCTATTATAGGCTCCACAGATGGCACCTTCTGCTCTTTTCATGTATATTTGCATCTTAGAGCATTAGCTGCTACAAGTCATTCTAACAGAAAGGGAAAGATTTATCCCTTAAAGCTTTATTTTGTGTATGTATCAAACACACAGATGATACTATTATCACGTGTCCCAAAATATGTCCTAAAAGTACTTCAAAGCTCACACTTACTTGTTGTTGTTGTTGTATGGTTTAACGCCATTTTTCAGCACACGATAGACTATACATGGCGGTCAGTATTAATGGTGGAGAAAGAACCCGGGAAATCCCCGGAAAGAACCACCGACCCTCGGGAAGCTACTGGCAAGCTTTCTCACATACCTACATTGGCCGAATCCGAGACTCGTACCTATGCAGACAGAGGTGAGATGGCAGTGATCTGTAACGGAGAGCGCTTTAGACCACTCGGCCACTCGGGGCCCCCTCTCACACTTATTAAAATGTATTGTCAAATTTGCTTCACTGAGTCTATCAAAGAATTTTCAAACGATGTACAAGTGATCTTTCCAAGATGATCATCGATGTATATGTCACAATTATCAAGACCAGGCGTTATCATGTTCATTAAATGCTTGCATATACGGAAAGTATTATCTAGTTTAGGTACAAAAATATATGTAGAATTCCAGTTGTTTTTAGTTTTTCTTTCGCTTGTTTCTGTTATATTTTGTTCTTTTCTAAACATTCCTGCTTGAGAGGAATCATCATCTAAGAATGCTATTTGACAAGTGTTTTATCTACAATTTCAACGTTACGGTAGAACGTTTTTGTTCGTGTTGGACATCAGTAAAAAATTGCCCATATTCACAAAATGGTTATTGTAACTCACGCTTTTCTTGTGGGTGCAGATGCGAAACTTTCTGGTTCAGATTAATTCCAAAGATTGGTTTAAACCAGATTCACTACAGTATACTTTCATTCCATTATTTACTGTGCGGAACATGTACAAATAAACTGATTGAAGGATTAGCATGGTTATTTCTATCAAACTAAGTCTTTAACATACTTATATCATAATGTTGCTTCATTCTCAAGAGTATTAATGATAGTAGTTAAGTCATTTACTTTCTTTTCAATTTTAGAAGAACCATACTATTTTGTCCGAAGAGGGTTCTGAGGCATGGACAAAAGAGCCAGAACTCTCACACTAGGATGAAATCTTCTGTAATACCTTAATTTAATTTTTGATTGAGTAGAATTAAAATTAGCTCTTGCTACTTTAAATACCCTTGACAACTTTATTTAAAATTAAAGACATGGGCAGGATGAATAATATCTAAATATTCGCTTGTAAGAAGTTTCTCTTTAAATAACTTCAATGGTTCATGGAGAGTATGTCCAAAACAAGTTCAAGAAAACTAAAACCCACTGATTCTTGAAATGACCCCACCCCCAAACAGCAATCAACAGCAAATTAACACTATCATCCCAAAATCTTCCGGGGTCAAAGCACCATGGTTTAAGTTTTAGTTATCTTCTGGTTTCGTTTTCTTGTCATTTGTCAAGTTTGACAAGATCTACAGTATGTAGAAACATCGCGTTTATTTTTCGGACAACATAATTGACTCGAGATTTTATGATTTTCTTATTGACTCCGAAACGACCAAGCAGCCGAGTTTCATGGACTAAAGTACGAATTTTCGGTCGAGATGACCTCTGAACGACAATGTGAAGTTCACTCACAACGTGTCACCAGTTGTAGAGGAGCTCTCCATTTTTTCATAAGAACCCAAACTGTCACAAGGGAACAAACAGATATTTGTGCCCAGATTCGATAATAGTCATCTCAAACAAACAGGAGATCTAAGGGTTTTGTTCGTGATCGACGTCAAGTGACTGTTGTTATTACCCTGATTAGAATAAAGAAAATTAGTAATAAGAAAAGGATCACTGTGATCAATACCTCTTTATCAATAAATACTAGAAGCCAAAGTAACCTAATTAAAGCTTTGACCAATAAATGTGTCAGCCAACGGTATAATTTCCTGATCAACACCATAATCAAGATCTCTTTTTGCCATAACTATAGCAAGATAAGCAGGATTTAAATCAGGTATTTCATTCTGAATAGGATCAAGAGAGAAAAATATTCCAAACAAGGCTTTTCAGTAACAAGTAGATTAACCACGACCTTATCTAACCTTAGGTCAATGCCTAGTAATAAATGAATACCCTCAATGGGTAAAGTAACACTGCTCCAACAATCACGAATTCTGACACGAATTCTGGTCCAGAATTGACACAGTGAAGAAGAACATTAAGAAAACCGCACACTACTCCCTGAATAAGAACACTTTCCCTAGAAGACTTCTCAGATAAAGTCTAAGTACCTGATAACAAAATAATCTGAAAAGATCCTTTGTCTTTTGCTATTTTAAAAGGGACAAGCATGGCGGATTTAACAATAAAACTGGAGTTTGTTTGATCTAATAAATATATTGCTTTCAACACCGAACCATGACCTTGATCCTTTGACATAAAGCATTATGTATGGCTCTGTCTTTATTCTGTTGCTTAATTTCCAACATTTTGCAATTCTTCTTGCAATAAGTGCACATTGGAAGCGATAAGGATTTCTAATAAGTTTTAAAGTACGTTTGATTGCAAAATGTTGTGCCAGATGGAAAATATTTAGTTCTCGTACGATACTGAGATGATTTTCTCCCAAAACCTGCTAAGATGATGACCAATTGACAAATACAACATTTTATGTCAAGGAATATCCATTAGCTGTACGAGCAGAATATTCCATTACTTCCTCGTCAAGGTAGATCTCGACATCAATATGTACGTAATTTTGAATTATTCAATGATAATGAGTTATCATAAGTTATCGGAATCTTGATCAACTTTCATATCTGAGCACCACCTATCAAATAGCTGTTCTTTGTCCCTAGCAAATTCAACATGTGTTTGTCGAGTTTCTTTTCCACGATTTCTTATTTGTATCGATATGACTCAGATTTATATTCATGTCCCTTCAACATGAATTCCTAAACCACATTATAATCAGTAATTTGTTGTAAGAACATAGAATTTTAAATGTTGCTAATAAGTATAATTTGGAATAATAAAGTCAAATTCTACCTTGGCCTTTTCAAGTTTTCAAAATCTCAAAATATGGAAGTTTTTCTCTTTTTTCCTTAAAATGGTGTAAAACAACTAATGTTTCTAAACCTTAAATTGTATATAAAGGGAGTGTGCTCAAGCAGCCAATTTTGATTCTTATAATTTTAATTGTATTTCCTATTTTTTCTTCTTCTTCGTCTTCTTCTTCTTTTTCTTCTACTCTCTCTCTCTCTCTCTCTCGTTGCATTTGTATATCTCTTTTCTATTTTTTTCTTCCTTTCATTTATCTGAATTTGCATTTGTCTCTCTTCTCTCTTCAGTTACATCATTTCTTTCTGAAGTTGGAGCTTTAGTTAACAATATATAATAATAATACATAAATGATTATTACTCTAGACAGATTACCAGATATATTTATACACAGAGGAATAAAAATGATGTAATAGTTTAATGATGTGAAGAAATATTTCTGTAATGAACGACAAAGCACATTGGAATTTGTAATACCACTGTTAATAATGTTTATGCTGATAAACGAATTTGTAATTTCACCGTTAATATTGTTTATGCTGATAACAGTTATTTACCATTGTAGCTAAGAAACGCACATGATACTAGATTAAGTAAATTAGCTCATATTTAGTAGTGGATAAACATGCATACAAACCGAAATAGTGTGTGTGTGTGTGTGTGATTTGGATTTTTGACGTAACTTTAACAATTTTTCAGTCATATCGCTACGATGTCTGTAGTGTGACAGTTTATAGTGACGTCTAGCACCGGGGCATCATGCTGCTGACATGTAGCATGATGTTCCACCCAGTCACATTATCCTGACACGAGGCCGACCATTCCTAACACTAACCTCTTAATGCTGAGCGCCAAGCGAGGCAGCTGTTAGTACTATTGTTTTTAAGTCTTTGGCATGACTCGGCTGGGGTTCGAACCCACGACCTACCGCTTCCGAGGCGGATGCTCTAACCACTAGGCCACCAGAGCGGCCATCTAACAGTAGCATGTGGAAATAACTAGACAATGGTCGCATAATTTACAAGAGTAAATCAACACTTGTAACAAAACATATCATCGATTTATAGATAATGGAGACAATAATAAAGGTAAACATAAACAATATGGATTAATTTCTTTGATACGTAACACTGGTAGTTTTGGAACTACTAAATTCAAAATTTAACAGCTTTTTGTGGATATTGATATATAAATAAATTATTAAAAGGCAGTGGAATATTCCAAATATTATAAAAACGAGTTTTGCCATTATATAAAGTAAAGTTAAGAGTCCAAACTGTGTATAAAGTAGTTTTGCCACTTAATATAGTTAAGATTCCAATTGTGTATAAAGTAGTTTTGCCATTCAATAAAGTAAAGTTAAGAGTCCGTATTGTGTATAAAGTAGTTTTGCCAGTTAATAATGTTAAGGGTCTATTTTGAGTATAAAGTAGAAGTTTTAGATGGTGTAGAAATTAGGTGAACATTTGATGAAGATGAATTATCTCTGTGTACTATACAGGAAGCCTGATTCAAGATTTAAAGGTTTATAAAGATTCAAACAAAAAATGGAAAATTATTTAGTTAAATGAGAAGGATTTCAAGATTATTTAACAATCGGAAATCCCATAGTTTCATTTCCTTCATATGGCTGTGCAGACATCAATTTCTATACTACATCTTCTTTCTCATCATCATCATCTAGTATGATTTTTTTTCACTCCCAAACCAGCTTTGCGTAATATTTCTTTTAATGTTGCAGTTGGGATGGATCTACTTCCCTTGTTTGCTAAACACACAAACTGAACAGTCCAACCGCGGGATTGAGCTTTTTTAAATATGCCATTATGGGTGCTGGACATTTGCCTTTTCTGGCCTTTTATTCGCCCACTGAATAGGGTCGCACGTTCATGTGCTATCTGTTGAGCCATCCTACCCCTTGAGCTGGTTATGTTATGTTATGACTGGAACCGTTCAAACAGTGTACTAAGACCTAGCACATCCAATGTTCTTTGAAGTATATCCACCATTTTTTAATTAAGCAGCCACACACCTCCAAAGTTTTAGACACAACTTGATTTTGGGGTATCTGCAAAATAACATGATTTATTTCTTGAATCATAGATGAAAAGAGTAATTAAACCATTTAGCTGTCCTACACTACACATGCAGTAACCACCTAAATTTGTGCTCATAGGGTAGGTCCCTAGGATAAATATACACATGAATGCCAGTTTTGTTTTGTTAGTCTTTTTATATGTAGCACTTGTATATGTAACAAATGGGTGGGGATTTCAATGGTTTTTCTAGGCTTTAACCCATAGGCATACAGCCACCATGACTCAGTGCTTTCGGTGATAGACTAGAAGAATACCAGTTTGATTTCATTGGGTCAGATTGGCTAAAGCAGCATGTTCTATTACAAAGTACTTTATTCTGATTGCCTCAACATGATATAACATAAAAAGTGTTGCTTTGCCATACATCACCAAACAAAACATGAGACAATGGCTTCAGGTCCTCATCTCCAACCAAAAATCAAATACACTCATGATGTATATCCATGCCATGACTGCATATACAAAGCTTGATCCAAAATTATTTGAAAAAGTCATTGTAATTAAAATTTGTACTTATTAACCTTGGATGATAGATATCTGCCCTGCAGACACCTGGGCAGAGAGCCAAAATATGAAGGTCTGGTGTAAAAAGCATTTGCTCACTCGACTAATTTATATAATAAACTTTTATAACGCATTACCACTTAAAAGCTGACAAATTACACCTACTCTAGATCCATCTTTAGATATACATGCTAATGACAGTTTGTGTCTTTTGATATTTCTATAAAGTTAAGACAGAATGTACAGCCATCATGTGCATGGATTTCATGCATAATCTGAAGGACTTTAGCTATACAAATAAGCGGTCATGCATACTAACTACAAGTCATTTTACACAATTCCTATCACTCAGACTGTAGCTTGAGTTAATTTACTTGCTGAAGTTATGCGGCATCCGTTTCGAATTTCCTATCTAATCTGGGTGGTAGCGGAGGCTGGTGTGGCTGGAGTCAACTCTAAATATAATGGTAATATACCATGGTCCATCCATGTTCTTCAAACAGCTATTATTTATGAAGCTGAAAGAAAAACAAACCTTAAAATACTGACTTGAGGCCTTGACGACAAGACTTTGAAAATGCAATGTACATTGTAAACCTATTAGTTATGATGTAAAAGTAGTCTTAGTTTCATCACTTAATCTCAGACAACTTTTGAGGTATACTGCAGAAAGGAAAGTGTCAAGGAAATGTACAATATTGTAATATGATTTTGACCTAGAAGACAGGAGCCCCTAAAATAAGATGCAATACACCTTATAGTGATGATGTATATTATTTCTTACCTTACTCTCGACTACTTTTAAGTTACTGAGCAACAGGGAAATGGTGATGGAAACATAAAATACAGCTTTAACCTTGACCTTTAAAGATAGTACATAAATATGGTGTGTGACACATTCTAGTTAGCATACCTAGTTTCCGTTTTTAATATAACACAATTTGAAAGTTTCTGACTAGATAGAAATGAGATAGAAAATGTAAAATACCAAAACACTTAGGGTTAATTTTAGTAGGCCTATTTATTATGTATTGGTAACATTGGGAATGACTGGATAAAAAATATACTCCAACGCTGTATTATCACGGGCTCTATATGATCATGGCAAACTGGATTTTCTGATTATTTTTGGACATGCGCTGTCTAGCGGCTGTTTACAGATCTAAAGCTGCAGCCAGTAAGAACGCAAATATCGTATATAACACTCGCCTCTAAAATGTCAACTTTTTTTTTATAAGTTTACAATGAAAATGAATGAACATCACTTTTTTGTACAGTGCATGCAATTACGTTCATCATATACAAAACTCCAGTTGAACTTGCTATACCTGCATTGACTTTGATTATGAAATATATTAAGTGTATCTTCTAATATTTGATGATTATAGGTCATATACTGAGGGTGACATACATGTCCTTACAAGGTTAAGCTTGGAATTTCATTCCATGGTAGCCAATAACAACTAAACTTTATTGAAATCAATAATAGTTCAATAATAATAATACATTAATAATATTTTGTAACATTTGTTAATCTTTGCCCATATTGCATTTAAAATTCATATAAAGTTAAATAATACTTGTTTTTAATTTAAAATGTTCTTAATTACGGATTTCCACTCATATTACATTTGTGTGTTTGATTTGATCATTGGATCCTTTCGTTTATTGTGGAAATATTCTGCCAGTACAGGCATGGACATTCCTTCTCTTAGGTATGTCGCAATTTTATTTTAATACCTGCCTGCTACCATACGTACGTTAAGCAAATACCGCGATAATATAGAGTTGTTTCCCCATGGTACGTTAATCTGGTTCAGCCACCATATGCGGTTTTATTTATATTTACGCGCTTCAACTCACACAGATTTTTTTTTTATAGGAATAGAAAGAGGGAAAGTCATTGAAACGTTACAAATCAGAAGTAAGCAGCAATAGCAAAACAGTTTTAATACGTGCCGATAAGCACATTAAGTACCGAGTTAATACAGGGCCCCTTCTAAAAGTATAAATTAATGTCTGAAATACATGGCACGTACGTACTTACATAAATGTATAGTCTATGGTCTTTCAACCACTACCTAATATCGTGATCGTGTGACTGGTCATTTGTAGCAAACCGGATAGCTGAAATACATCTGGACCTAAATGCGGATGGCAGACATGGTAAAATGGAGTTATAGTCTATATACTCTAACATATTGTAGAAGATTAAACACTTGCGTTGTCAATGAAACATATTAGCTGCTTTCATAAAAAAATATACGAAATAAATGGAATCAGCAAACGTTAAACGTGGTAGTGGCACGGGTGAACTCCACCCCTTTGCAACTTTTCTGTAGTTTCGTCTGCTCAGATTGAACGAAACGGTGTTTGACGAAATTTTTCCCTTAGCACACACGTCCGCATGTTTCAGTCCTATGCAATTTTACTGTATAATCTTTTCCGTGTAATTCATTCCTTTGCATGAAAGTTTCATGTTAGAATTAGAATGAAACATTTTTTAAGCTTAGAAAAAGCTAAATAAAATTCACAAATGATCCATAAGTGACAAAACTATATTATGATATTAAAGCCCTTTCAAATTGGTAATATAAAAATTAACAAAGAAACAAATTAGTGCTTTCCAGTTATTCTCCCCAGAGCCACAGGCTCTGGACCCTGGTTCTAGTCCTTTTCAAGTTCGCCCCAGAGAGGCTTTTGCCCTATGCCATTTCAGCCAGGCTTCACGCCCTAATCATTTGAAGGATTTTTTTAAAAACAAAATATTCTGTTTTTCATCTTCTAACGTATTAAAGAAAAATACATTAACACTGTGATAATGTCTGGGTTTTTGACCTTTGTATGTTCTCATGAAATAATAGGTCTGTGATATAATAGGTTTTCTTTTGTACTGTTAGTTATCCTAATTGTTTGTTGTGCTGTCATATCATGCATACATTGACAGCATTTCATGATTAATTATGTTTATGTTATATGTGCGAATATTCACAACGTACAGCCGAGCGCAATAATATTGGAATTGTATCAAGTTCACATGACTTTGGTGCACTCTTCATCAACATTGTGCGTACTAAATCCATTGAGACAGGTTCAAATGCTGCTAATCGTCGCCGCTGAAATGTACATACATACATACATACATACATTAGAAACGAAATGGAAATATGAAATGTGGTTATAATGCCCGAAGTAAAGAAAAATAAAGTAGGAAAAGTAGTAAAATGATTTGGATCTCATGAATTTCATTATTTGAATATAAGGCTAGAATATTAAACAAATAATGTTGATTTAACGGCTGAATATCATGCAGCTTTGTAACAAACATGTTTCAGCGTGATTTTAAATTGTTTACGATTGGAGTTTAAAATAAAAGTCTTCTGCACTGTGAAGGTAATAATTATTTTGTTGTTTAAGTTTAACGCAATACTTCAATAAAAGATAGGCAACACATGGCATTCAGAATATTTACTGGAATAAGAACCCGTACAAATCCCGGGAACCACATACCGACCGAAAGCTACTGGATAGCTTTCTCAAATACCACTATGGCCGAGCCTGAAACTCGAACCTTTACAGGCAGAGATGACCTGTAATGGCGAAAGCATTAGACCACACGGCCACTTGGGGCCCCTGAAGCTAATGATCTGAGAGAGAGAGTTCTATTAAATGTAATGAAGGTACGTTACCTCCAAATGGACTATCGGTGTGTGTGTGTGTGTGTGTGTGTGTGTGTGTTCAGTTGCATGTATAACATTTTATTACTCTTTATATTATCATCTTTAAACATTCTGCGTGGAATATTAATTACCGGATAATTTTGTGGGAGTATTTAATTTTCCGGTGCGTAAAAATTCAAAAGTAAACTCGCAGTTAGTCGACAAACATAGCACTGCACCTGAATCACGGCTCCTGCAAAGTATTTTCTAGAACGTGAAGGCGATCTGAAAACCGGCGATATCGGACATGCTAGTGTGGAGAGAGAGAGAGAGAGAGAGAACATTCGATGGTAATTGGATTTGGAACTTGTACGTTATCTTTGATTTAATTTATATTTGATTTACTTTGTGTTTGATTTGATTTGATTGTTTGCGAGTGTTTTCTTTACATGTCAATGTAATGTAATTTTGTTTACTAGGAATTTGATATATTTCCTGATTCTTGCTTTCAATACCTAATAGTAGAAAAACTATTTCTATTTTTGACTTAGTTCCTGGCCTTGTTTGAGGTTAAAGTAAAAAAACTTCTATTTTCGGAGTAAAATGATTGTTTTTTATCAAGGACATACAGGGGCTATCTGATTTTTATACGTAAATATGATCACGTGATCCTCTATTTCGTAATTAGGCTATTCCAAAATTGCGAAAGACTCTGTGTGTGTGTGTGTGTGTGTGTGTGTGTGTGTGTGTGTGTGTGTGATTTGGATTTTTAACGTAGCTTTAACAATTTTTCAGTTGTAGCGCTACGATGACTGCAGTGTGACAGTTACATAGTGATGTCTAGCACTGGGGCATCATGCCGCAGACATATAGCATGATGTCCCACCCAGTCACATTTTTCTGACATCAGGTTGACCATTCCTAACACTAACTTCTTAATGCTGAGCGCTAAGCGAGGCAGCTGTTAGTACCATTTTTGTAAATCTTTGGTATGACTCGGCCGGGGATCGAACCCACTACCTTCCGCATCCGAGGCGGACGCTCTAAAAACTAGGCCACCGGAGCAGTATCAAAATACTTAGTATTAATAGTGATGTTTAGAGAGAGATATATAAGTGTTTTAGGGCTTTTAAACACTTGATGTCAAATTCTTTTCTTCTGTTGTGACCAATGTTGATTTTTTAGTTTTTTAGCTTTATTTTAATTTTTCGGATTCTAAAAGATTAATTCGTTTCTCTGGAAATATTTTGTGCTCATACAGAATTCTGAAATAAAGACATTTGTTAAAAACATTATTTGGATTTCAAAACCTGGATGATTAATTATTGTGTTTCTACAAGGAACTGTTGAAATCAACACAGTACATGTTACATCATAGGTCATCGCCTTCCATCTTGGATTCTTCGTCCGGACTGGAACTTGAAATCATTAGAAAATATAATTATTAAGACTTCTCAAATTTTATTCGTGTATTATTCTTGGATTATTTTTGGATTTGATTCTTGATACCGTAAGTTAAATTGTTTTGATTTTTACAGTAGTTTTCCAGGGAAATAAATTGTTATATTTTTCAAAGCTTGTTAGCGTTCACTCTTTCTCGTGTCAATGTTTATTCGAGCCTAGACACGTAACACAAGAGGAACATTCTTTGTACAAATGCATCATTGTTAGATGCAATATTTCAATGCATTTAGCTACTCTGTAATCCAAAATTGTACTAGTTTCGCGTTCTTCGATTCAGTTCAGAATTAAACATACGTCCCAAAAAATGAATTTATAAATTGGAAATGCTCAATCTACTTTTGGTCTGGTTTGCAGATTTATATTTTTAATGGAGGAAGATACCAATGTCATGAACTAAAGAGAAGAAACTTATATATAACGAGGTACGAACACCATATTATATCTTCATCCTCAAGATCAATCAGCCTTTAATTTGGTGAAACTTGTATAACAGCAGTCAGCATATTCTTCTTTAGAAACATGACCTAGCATTTAGAATTACTAATGCAAAATGTCCATCTAGATTCGAGTTCGTAAAGTTAAATGAGAGAGAGAGAGAGAGAGAATATTTCGCTTTGATTATTATTATAGTTTATCAGTGCATAGTATACATAGGTGTTGTTTCGAATTTCTGCAAAACGTCTTAAATGAAAATGCATCCAGATAGTTATTTTCTAAGCGAAATTTGTACTAAGACCGAAGGGTAATGACCCGTTTATTGCGTGGACTAATTGGTTGGCCATCAAAGTTAGGCTCAATATAATTTCTAAAATTTCAACAAAAGATCTATTAGAAACTGTAAATGACGAAAGTAGTGAAGGGGGGAGATTAGCCTCAATGGGAATTAGCATTACAGACCCCCTTGGGTCAGATTAGCCTCAATGGAAATTTAACATGGAGAAAAATCGTGGGTCAGATTAGCCTCAATGGAAATTTAACATGGAGAAAAAATCATGGGTCAGATTAGCCTCAATGGAAATTTAACATGGGAATAAATTGTGGGTTAATATATGTACAAGGGGAATTTAACATGGGATTTTTAAAAAAAAATTAAAAAAGGGGTAGGCAATGGAAAGGCTATCTCTTTTCGAGAAATATGGCTGGCCCTGAAAAGGGCCTTTGGGTTTATGTTAATGCATTCATTAACATAAAGGGCACCGCATTGGTCTTCTTCTTGTCCTTAGGCTACGTCTCACTGTTGGTCCGTAAATCAGCACTCTTTTCAGGCATCCTTGTCTTTCTACGTAGATCCTACGTATCCACAGGCTGGTGTTTGTCCTGTGGATAACGGTCCACTTCGATCGGACATACATGAGCAAGTCTGTCCGGAACATCATGGAAGACACAAGGGTGGATGACTCAACTGTGGTCCACATCTTGAAGCGACGAGAACAGGTGAATCAATGTAGTGAACTGCGCTTATTTATAGGCAGAGGTAGGATTGAAACGGATTGAGTTCATTCACCAATCCGAACACGCGTTACAAAATTCAGTCAGCCCGCATCCAATCCGAAGAGAGCAGTCTGTCACGTCACGTAGTCTATATAGATTCGCTAGCGCTTGTGTGCAGTCAATCTATGCGACAGTGATTCAACATGACGGAAACTCAGAAAACGATCCAATGGGGTGCACCAACAGGGGAGACCGCCCAAGGGAACCCGGACTTACTTTCAGAAGAGGTGAATTGGGATTTTGTGGATTTTCTCTCCTCGCAAGAATTTGTTCCGGAACCTTCGTTACCTTCTTCATTACCGCAAGTGGAGAATTTTAGACAGAGACAGAAAGAAGAATTGGAGAAATTTATACAACGACAAAAGGAAGCGGAACAAGCTTTTCTCCTACAGCAGCAAGAAGAAGAAGAGGTAAGAAAAAAACAACAGCAACAACAGCAAGAAGAAGTAGCAGCAAAGAAACAAGAGGGTGAAAATCAAATGGTCACGGTACTGTTGGACATTTTAGCGGAGTTAAGAAGTCTGAAACAAATGTATCAGACTTCTTTATTACGACCGAAGAGAATACGACCTTCCCGAGCTAAACACGTCAACCCTGTGACTAAGCCTACCGTACCACCCTTAGTGATTTCAACAAAATCATCATCAACATTACGCAGTTCAGAAGTAGGCCTTGGCCGTGGCAAAGGCATAAGGCAGTTAAAGTTGATTGCTTAAACTCACCCCTACACCATAAAGAAAAAAGGCCCTTTTCAGGGCCAGCCATATTTCTCGAAAAGAGATAGCCTTTCAATTTGCCAATAACTCAAAGAGAATATTAAACAGCCCATTTTACCCTTATACTACGTGTCTGTGTATGAGTGCGTGAGTGTACGTTCTTATTTTAAAATCAAAACTAAAAGACACTTACCTTATATCATTAATTTATTCTTTTCTCCATTTTTACAATCCAATTCATAACACAACACTTTAATTAAAAGTTCATTGATTTCTTCTTTTCTCCTTGTTTAGTCTCTCTGTTTTTTGAATTTCTTCACCGTCACACTCTTTTCCTCTTCTTCTTCTTCCTCCTCGCTTTCTTCCCTTCTTCTTTTTTTCTCCTGTTTCTTTTTCTTCACCTGTCTTCTTTCTTCCTCAGAAGAATCCCTCTCTTCCTCTGAAGAATCGCTCTCTTCTTCTGAAGAATTCCTCTCTTCTTCTGACTCCTCTTGTTTCTTTTTTGGGCAATCTGGAGACCAATGTCCTTTTTCTTTACAATAATAACAGTATCTTGACTTTTGTCTTTTTTATCCCCTGTTTTTTTTCTTTTTTGACGGTCTGGACATTCTGAAGACCAATGCCCTTTCTTCTGACAGATATAGCAAGTATCCTGACTTTTATCTCTAAAGGAAGGAGAGTAGTCCGTAGGCTGGTCTGAAGAGAATTTTCTAATGACCCCTCGCAAAGCTCTGACGAAACGTTCCATCTGGTTAGTCTCTTCCATCGTTGTGCTCGGCTTGAGACTGAAATGAATAGTGAAAGGACAAGACACACACCCTTTTATATACGCTGGTCTGCTATGACTATAAATTAGTCTATGGTGTTTGAACTTGAGTCATTTGACGTTTTTCACTCAGGATGAAACGATCCTATTCATTCGAGAAGAAAGAAGAAGAAAGTAAGAGGCAGAAACGTGATCTATCGCCTCGTACCAGGGCTGAAATCTTGGCACAAATTCATGCCAGTGATTTTGAAGAGGACATGAGTGAACCAGAATTTGAAACCTCTAAACCAAGTTCACCACCCTTAGTCAACCCTGAAAAATACTATTCCATTCGAGAGACGGAAAAGCGCTCATCTAGAAAATTTAGAACCACGGCTTACACCTACACGGTGAAGTTTAAAGATTTCAAGGCTGAAGTGCCGTTAGAGAAAGCAGAAGTGTTTATCACTGGGGTGTGGGATTCTTTGCTCACTGCACTCAAGCAACAATGTCAACCCAAAGAAGACGATCGCTTGAGACTTTCCATACAACACGACGGTTTGAAATCCCCTGTTTGGATCGAGTTTAGCACCCCTGCAGAATTGACCGCTTCCAAAGTCATGGACAAGATTCAACACGTACAACAATCTAATGATCAGTTTGACATCACCGATGGTAAAGCCACACTGGACATGACCCACGTCTCTCCTCCTCAAGGAACTGGATACAAAAAGATGTTATTGGTGAACGACCTTCGCAGCACCAAAAAGAGTCTCGTCCAAATTAACAACCCTCAAGACCAGATGTGCTTAGCCCGAGCCATCGTGGTGGGACGAACCTATGCCAACAAGAACGACACGGCAGAATGGAAAAGAGCCTGGAAAACTATTCGACAATCGAACCGAGCCAAACAACGAAACGAAGCAGAACTCCTGTTGCAACAAGCTGGCCTGTCCAAAGACACACCCTGTGGCATTCCTGAAATGCAAAAATTGCAAGATGTCCTAGCTCCACGATACACCTTGAAAGTGCACCCTCAAGAAGTGCGCGGACCTCTGTTGTTTCGAGGGCAAGATTTTAAGGACAGAAAATACATTCATGTTTATTATCACGATGACCATTTCGATACCATTACCAGTATCACCGGATTCCTTGGATACAGTTATTACTGTGAGAAATGTGACCATGGTTATAACAATCGAGAGCAACACAAGCATTGTGGATTGAAATGCACAGGATGTTTGGCCTCTTCACCCTGTCTGAGCGAAGAACCAGTGCCTTGTTCAACTTGTCTGCGCACGTTTGTCAGCCCTACCTGTTACCAACAACATCTGAAAACGCAAGGTTCACAGAAGAAATGCGCTTGTCAACTGCTGAGATTGAGCTCTACGAGTGAACAAGTCATACGTACCAATAATACCAAGGCACACGTATGTTCAGGAAAGAAAAAATGTCACATTTGTCACCACATCGTGGACTTGGAACACCAATGTTACGTGCAAAAATACCAACCCCCACCAGAGAAAGAGGACGGTCACAAGAAGAAAGGCAATTTCATCTTTTTCGATTTCGAATGCATGCAAGAAACCGGCATTCACATTCCTAATTTCTGCGTGGCTCATCGAGCGTGCGAGAAGTGCATTCAAGAACCTATCTTCAGTCATTGCCCTCACTGCAGCAAGATTCCCAGAGGGCGTGAAAAAATCTTTCGGGGGCCGAACACGTTAGCCGATTTTGCCCAATGGGTCTTAGACCCCATCGACAAGACGTGGAGCCAAGAGGACATCGGACGTTACGGAGATTGTCATCGTCATGCCACAGTGATGGCTCACAATTTCTCCGGATACGACGGACAGTTTCTTCTCAGATACTATACGGAACAAGGCACCGAGCGTCCTAAAGTCACTTTGAACGGAGCCAAAATCATTTTCATGCAAGTGGGACAAGTACAGTTTAAAGATTCGATGAGCTATTTGGCCATGCCTTTGAGTCGAATGCCTAAAACGTTTGGAATGACAGAAATGGCTAAAGGGTACTTTCCACACTTTTTCAATACGGAAGCCAATCAACACGCCGTTCTACCCCATTTACCTGAGGCTCACTATTACGACCCCGACAACATGCGTACCGAACAACGAGAAGCTTTCTACGCTTGGTACCAGGCTCACGCCTCGGACCCTTTCGACTTTCAGGAAGAAATGCTAAAGTATTGTCGTTCCGACGTGGACATTTTACGACGTTGCTGTGGAAAATTTCGAGAACTGTTCATGGAACACGGAGGGGTCGATCCTTTGAAAGAAGCTTGCACCATTGCCAAAACGTGTTCCTTAGTGTATCGACAACGATTCATGCCTGAAAACACCGTGGCTGTCATCAGTCCTCAAACGACCCACTTTGTCAAGCGTCAATACTCGGTCAAAGCCCTACGTTGGTTACATTACTTGTGCGACAAGGAAGACAAGTGGATTCAGCATGCCCGCAACGGAGGAGGCGAAAAGACCATCGGGATGTATTCGGTCGATGGCTGGGACTTAGGAAACCCCAAGATTGTGTACGAGTTTAACGGTTGATTATTTCACGGATGTCCCGTCTGTTACCCGGACCGTGGCACTAAAAATCAGTTTTTACAACGAACCATGGAAGACTTGTACCAGGACACTTGTCAGCGACGCCTAAAGTTAGAACAGCAAGGATACCAAGTGGTGGAAATGTGGGAACACGAGTACGATCACCGTATGAAAACCGATCCCGAGTTTAAACGCCTCGTGGACAGTTACCAGTTCATGGACCCGTTGAACCCGAGGGATAGTTTGTACGGAGGAAGGACCAATGCCACCTGTTTGCTGTACCAAGCCGACGAAGGGAAAGGAGAAGAAATCAAATACTTGGACGTGTGTTCGCTGTATCCCCACGTGTGCAAATATTGTCGCTTTCCCGTAGGGCACCTGCAATTGCTGACGGAACACATCGACCTGAAAAACATTCGACAATACGAAGGCTTGATCAAGTGCAAAGTTTTGCCTCCCACGAACCTATACCATCCCGTCTTACCTCACCATTGTCAAGGCAAACTGATGTTTCCCTTGTGCCGTACTTGTGCCGAAACGTGCAACCAAGATCAGCCTTGTCAGCACACCCAGGAAGAACGGGCCTTGACGGGAACCTGGGTCAGCGTAGAATTGTTCAAAGCTCTGGACATGGGATACCAACTGTTAGAAGTGTACGAAATTTGCCACTTTCCCAAGACACAACAATACCGCAAAGGTGACCCTACTCAGAAAGGCATTTTCGCCGACTACGTGGATGCCTTTTTGAAACTGAAACAAGAAGCCAGCGGCTATCCTTCCTGGTGTCACACTCCCGAAGACCAAATACAATTCAAAGAGAAATACTACGAACAAGAAGGCATCACTTTAGACCACATCGAGAAAAACGAAGGCAGGCGATCGTTTGCCAAAGTGATGTTAAATTGCTTGTCGGGTAAAATGGCACAACGACCGTGTTTACCCAAGACGGAATATTTGACAGAACCTTCCCGTTACTTTCAGATGATTCACGACAAAACCAAATACATGAAACACGTGGACGTCGTTCGAGAGAATTTGATCTTGGTCAATTACGAAGAAGATATGGACTTTGTACAAGACGACCCTTTTGGAAATGTCATCATTGCGGCTTACGTGACAGCCCATGCTCGCTTAAAATTGTACGAAGCTTTAGAACTGTTAGAAGAACGCGTCCTGTACTTTGACACGGACAGTTGCATTTACATCCATCACCCGATTCAACATCACCCTGACATCGAAGGAGACCGTTTAGGAGCCTGGACAGACGAGCATCCCGACGACAAGATTCTAAGTTTCGTCAGTGGCGGTCCCAAAAATTACGGCTACGAATACCGGGACAAACAAGGAGAAGTGCACACGACGTGCAAAGTGAAAGGACTGACTCTGAATTATCGTACCAGTCGAGTGGTCAACTTTGGGGTATTGAAAGAAGCCTTGCAATCGGGAGAGGATGGAAACTTTAAAGTGACCACTCACCAACCGAACAAGATTGTACGTTTACCCACTCACCACATCGTCAGTCGACCCCTGGAAAAAGTCTATCAAATCGTGTACCAGAAGCGAGTGAGACTTCCCAATCACTTTACGTTGCCGTACGGTCACGTCGGTATTGGTCTGTATATAAAAAGGAACCCTAGGCAAGATCGATAGTTCACTGGGACTACCAAGACCGAGCGAACAAGATGAATACTTTGAAAGAGACATCGTTCCAGTTTGGGGATTGTAAAAATAGTTGTATCTTCCTCTAGTGTGACTAATACTGGATGGATAAGACCCAGGCATTGCGACGGAAAATGTCCGGAACGAAACTGCGATTGCCCATGTGGTTACCATTGTAATTGCGTAACGGAGTTTGCAGACGAGTGCGATTGTGAGCCTTGTGATGGATACGATGCTGTACCTTGTGACCTGAGCGATGGCGTAAAGCATCATGGGAACTTTAGTGTCCCTACCCCTATCATGGAAAGTGATGCTGTGCGTGTCAAACCTGAGGGATGGGAAAGTGATGCCGCTCGTCCTCTTGGACATTTTACTGGGTTTCGTTTTAAAGGGGAATGTTCACCTTCACGTCTACCCCCCCCCCTACGGATGTCATCCAGCCCTGAGCAAACTCCTGTTCATGTCACCCAACCCTCATCGAAACGAACCTGTGAAAAACGAATATTCGTTTCCTGTGCGTTTGTCGGAATACTGCGACTTTGAAAATCGTCTTCAATCGTTCAAAGGAAAATGGCCTAAGTATCTGGGAGGACCGACCCCCGAAGAATTAGCCAGAGCCGGATTTTTCTACTTGGGCGAAGGAGATAAAGTCAAGTGCTTCAGTTGCGGTGTGTCACTTCACCACTGGGAACCGCAAGATTCGGCCTACGTTGAACATGCTCGATGGTCACCGAATTGTCATTACTTACCCTTAGTGGGACCGAGACATTGAAGTAACTTCTTACCATAATCTGTTCATGGATACTTTACAAGAGAACATTCGTGCTTTGCCTGTGGAGTTGAGAGAACGCATTTATCGAGAACTGGTTAAAATACAAGTGAAACGTAAAGAACAATTGCATCCGTTACGTCACCGGTGTTTGAACCACTGGTACCTGAAGGCTATACAAGGATTGATTCAATTGAAATTGTTTCATCGGACAGACATTGATCAACGATCCTCTAGTTTTAAAAAGGATTGGTTTGGTATGGACGATTCTACCTACATCATTGTAAACGCACTGCATCGAATTCCAGAGGAAGAGTTAACGAATTACCAACATCTTGAACACAATGTCAACTTAGTGAAAGAGGAAACTTCTGAACGAATTGTAATGTGTAGATTAGTGACTCAACGATTTAAATTCGACACTGAAGTGAAATCTTGTTTGTGCAAAGAGTACATTTCTTGTGTCAGACCAAAGAGGATTTAGTATGACCTATTCATGGATACTTTGCTAGAGAACATTCGTGCTTTGCCTGTGGAGTTGAGAGAACGCATTTACCGAGAACTGATCAAAATACAAGTGAAACGCAAACTCAAAGTGATTCGTCCGTTTTTAAATTATGCTATGTTCCAAAGTACAAGAAGACTGATTATGAGTGGATATTACATTAGGCACAAAGTTAAACGAGGCTATTGGCCACCACCCAACGATTCCAAAAACAGTGTATATACTTATGGATACTTTACAAGAGAACATTTTGGGCTTGCCTGAGGAGTTGAGAGAAAGGATTTACCGAGAGCTGGTGAAAATACAAGTGAAACGTAAAGAACAATTGCATCCGTTACGTCACCAGATCTTTAACCACTGGTACCTGAATGGTATAAGAGGACTGATTCGTCAGAAATTTTTTCAGTGGTCAGACCTTGTTGAACACTTTCAGTATATGAATGATGATGAAGGACCAGACGTTCGTAATTTTGGTTACTTCGAGATTCACTTACTGCAACGTATTGAGGAAGACGAGTTAAAGGATTACCAACATTTGTTACATGGAATCTGCTTAGAAAAAGACGAAACATCTAGACAAACTCTGACGTTTCAGTTACAGTATGTAACATTTAAATTCCCTACTGGAGAACGAACGTGTTTGGTTAGAAATTACCTTTATTGCTTCCGAAACAAAGAGACTATAAAATCAAGTTGCCGTGCCACGGATTATGTCACATATCATTCAACAGATTCCGTGGAAGGTACTCAATGACCATATTCAAACCGTGGATCATTACCACCAATTATTACAAGAACTTTATCCATTCAATTTGGGACGACAAGTGGTGTGTGTCTTAGTGACTTGTTTTCTGGGATTTCGTTTACCAGCCGATTCTTTGTGGACTCTTTACGATCAATACTTACCACCTCAATGGCCTTAAATGGTCACGAAAAACTCCTTTTGCTCAAAGCCTTGCGTTTTCATCTGGATACTTCTCGACCTCAACAGGAAAAAAAGATTCGTCAACTTTTAGCTACCCAAGACGTGTATGACGATGTGTGTGTAGCTTGTGACTTACATCCCCATTGGACAGATGTCCGTGCCTGGAAAGAATGGGGTTTTGAGGCTTGGACCCAAGAAGTGGCCCAGTATGCACGAGAGTTGTTCAAGGAAAAAAGTTACTTTTCAACCCGTGTTAGTGACGGTGCCAGAAGAACCCGTCACCCAGGACAGGACTGTCGTGGACAGACCTGAAAGACCCTTTCGGGAGGACACTTGTGTGACCTTACCCCCTACTATAGAACTGGTTAGAACATTACCCAAAACATGTGGTTGTTGTAAAGACACTTGTGTTTATTCCACGTTCATAGTTATCATGTGCCTTTTATCCTTGTACTTAAGCCTTTGGCTTTTATGTATTTTTGTCTTTCGTATTCATGTTTAAAAAAAAAACATTCAATAAACGTGTTCTGAAAAAGTATATAAACTCTTGTCTTGTTTGTTTTCGTGTCACAAGTGACATTTCTCACACCATGGCTACCTCTACTGTCTCTGCTCCCTCTTCCTCCACTGTCAAAGTCATCGACGAACACTTAGATCGTGCCAGTTGGGAGGCTTTGTATCTTCGCCATCCCTTTAACATGCTCATTGCTGGACCTAGCGGTTCAGGCAAAACCGAATTCGTCAAACGTTTGATCGAACATAAACATCATTTGATCGATCGGCCACCTCAACGGATCGTGTGGTGTTACAAAGAGTGGCAATCGGCGTACAGCCTCTTGCGAGAAAGTCAAGGCGATTCCATCGTGTTTGTGGAAGGCATTCCTAAAGAAGACGACGGAATCGTCTCTGACTCCCGTCAAACCCATTTGGTCATTTTCGACGACATGTTAGGAGAAGACGAAGAAGAAATTAAACTGTGGTTCACGCACAAAGGGCATCACCGTAATGCCAGTGTCGTTTACATCACCCAAAATTTGTTTCAACAAAGTAAAGCCCATCGCACCATCAGTCTCAATGCGCATTACGTGGTCTTGTTTAAAAGCCCTCGAGATAAATCGCAAGTGCAAGTCTTAGCCAAACAGTTAGGAACGCCTTGGCTGACTCAGGCGTACGACGATGCCACTCAAACGCCACACGCCTATTTACTCGTCGATTTGAAACCTACGACTCCCGAGGATTTGCGATTTCGTACCCACTTGTTTCACCACTGGTGCCAAGACGGAGGGCCTGTCCTGTACACGTCTCCGTCCTCGACTTCATTTCACTCCCCATGAAAAAAATCTATAAAAACCTCAGACCCTTTTTCGTCTGTCTCACACAGTGTGAACATGACGTCCCTTCAGTCGCATCTTCCCGTCAAATTGATTCGTGCCTTGTATGGCATCAGTCGAGAAAAAAATCCACTAATACGAGCCCGTGTCTTAGAAGCTAGTCTCAAAGAAGTCTTACGATGGTTCACGGTGACGGCACGTCAAATACTCCAAGGAATCATTCAGATTCCTCATCAAACCCAACGCTTTTTCGATCGAAACAAAGTCGCTTTGGTCCAACTGGCCGATCCCCGCATCGACACTCAAACCAAAAAACAAATCATTTTGAAACCTGGAGGGAGCGGTACTCTAGGAGGGGTCATCATTCGCTCTCTCTTAAGATGGGATCCTAATGCCCCCAAAGTTATCCCCAAGACAAAAGTCCAACGAAGCCCCAAGAAGAAAAAGAAAAAGACCAGGTCCCCAAGTAGAACTTCTCCAGTGGCAGGACCCTCCTCTTACCAGACACCACCCCGGAAAAAGAAAAGAAGCCCTCAGAAAAAGAAACAGAAAAAAGTCCCCAGAAAAAGAAAAGTCCACAGAAGAAAACTAGTCGCAAGAGAGGCACTTCGGCCAGGACGCAACCTTACACTCGCAAACCACGACCTGCCACAGCGGTGACTGCGTCTCCGGCAGTCTCACGTTTGTCCACTTCTCCGTTGATGTCACCAGGAACTGAAGAGTACTTGGAGACGTTAATCACACCAAGAACTTCTCCGTTGATGACCCCCAAAAGAACTTCCCCAGTGGCAGGACCTCCCAATTTAGCGGCAGTGGCTGCTGCTCACAAAGTACCTTCTCCCAAAATCAAAGTCCATGAAAGATCGGGCATGTTACAAAGTTTACTGGATTTGTCCAAACAAGAACTGGCTCGATTTAGTCCGTTACGTACCCCTGCACGACGTGTCATGCCTGTCCTCAAACTGATACGCCGTAAAGACAACACTGGACAACAAATTTTTACAAAAGTCATGTTACTGAAATAAAATTAGTCAATTCTTATCAATTTTTATGTGCTGAACACGAATATGACAGTCAAATTGCAAAATTGGCTCTAGTTTTTTTGTAATCTGCAAGAAATTAATGTTTACATAACGAAATGCATTCCAATAGTAAAAGGTCAACTGTAATAGCCTACCTATAAAAAATCAAGTCATTGACTACATCTTAGATTTCTTCGCCTGTCTCTTGTACAGCTGTTCGGGAGCATCTCTGAGGAGTGTCCAGCAGTAGTCAGCCAGCATTGTAGTGGACCATTTTCCCTGGTATCTTTGTTCCATTGTTGCGATATCTTGATGAAAACGTTCGCCGTGTTCATCACTAACAATACCACAGTTGCTAGGAAAGAAATCCAAATGGGAATGAAGGAAGTGAATCTTTAGAGACATATTGCAGCCAAGTTTCTTATACTTCATCAACATGTCTTCTACTAGTTCCTTATAGTTTTCTGCCCTAACATTTCCGAGGAAGTTTGTAGAAACTAGGCGAAAAGCATTCCATGCTTGTTTCGCGTCACCTTCCAGCAAGTTGTTGAACCGGTCATCTTTGAAAAGCTCTCGAATCTGAGGACCCACAAAAACTCCCTCTTTAATCTTTGCTTCGCTGAGTCGAGGAAATTTTTCATGCAGGTATCGGAATGCTGGCAAAGTCCGGTCAATGGCTTTCACGAAGTTCTTCATCAAACCTAGTTTGATGTGAAGGGGTGGTAGCAAGATTTTCTGAGCCTCAACCAGAGCTGGGTGTTGGATATTCTTCTCTCCAATGGCTACATTCTGCCTGTGAGTCCATTCCTTCCTCATGTAGTGCATTTCCCTTGCTCGGCTATCCCACTCGCATAAGAAACACATGTATTTTGTATATCCTTGCTGCAGTCCCATTAAAAGGACAACTACCTTCAAATCACCACAGAGGTGCCAGCTGTACTTGTTATACTCAATGGAATTCAGTAGCTGCCTTAAGTTATCGTATGTCTCTTTCATGTGGACAGCATACGCTACTGGAATAGATGGAAGAATGTTTCCATTGTGCAAAAGCACAGCCTTGAGACTCAGTTTCGAAGAGTCCACAAATAGTCTCCATTCTTGTGGGTCATGAGTGATTTTTAAAGCATTCATGAGGCCCTCAATATCGGAACAGAATATCAGATTACTTTCCTTTCTGAAGAAAGGCTCCAATTGCTGGTGGCGCTTTCGATATGCAGTAATTGTGACATCTTCTTCTAGAAGATTCCATTGTTGGAGTCTTGATCCTAGCAATTCTGCCTTGTTCTTTGATAAGTCCAAATCACGAATCAGGTCATTTAGTTCTTCCTTTGTTATTCTGTGTGGGGTTGATGATGCACCACAGTGAAAATCTGGATCACTGCATGCTGATGGACCAGGAGAAGAACAGGTCGACTCACCTTTGTCTTCGTCAGATGAATCAAGAGAATATTCTGCTGGAGGTTCTGGAATAGGAAGTCCCTCACCATGTGGAACTGGTCTCAATGCAGACGGAATGTTTGGGTAGACTATTCTCGACTTCTTTCGCTTCGTTATTCCGCCGGAAAGAGGAGGAACCAAGCAGAAGTAACAGTCATTTAGGTGGTTGCTTGGCTCTCTCCACACCATTGGGACTGCAAACGGCATTGATGACCTTTTGCAATTCAACCACTGTCAAAGCTGTGTTGTACATGTAGCACAGCATATATGCGGAGCCCAAGGCTTGTCTTGGTCACCAACCTTGCATCCGAAGTAAAGATGATATGCCTTCTTCACTTGAGAATTGATACTTTTCTTCTGGTTGGCAAATGTCACTTCCCCACAAATATAGCAAAAATTGTCCGCGGTATTAACACACTTTCGAGGCATTACTGTTCTTTATTGTACGTAAATGGATAAAATAATAAGTTTTATGTAACAGTAGCTTGAACTGTCTCGCACAACGTCTAAAATATTTTAAATGCTGAACCTATCTGATTGGGCTTTATATAGTACACTGCTTACGTCAGCTTCAGCAGCCGCCTGGCATTAGTATAATAGGCCTACACATGTATAGTACACTGCTGACGTCAACTTACTTCAGCAGCCGCATGGCATTAGTATTGCATTGCATCAGAAAATGATGCAATCAACTGTGGATGATGCGAGCATGATGGTATTATGCAATGTTACATCATTATTCCGGATGTTGCTGCAGTCCTACTGGAGAAATTTACACAGTGAAACATAGAAAATGAGGTATATGAATATCTTCAAAACGAGAGCCAATACAAATTTTTCACGGTTATATTCGTGTTCGGCACACCAAAATACTACAGATTAGGGCCTTTTCAAGTCAGTAATGATTTCACTGTTGACCAGTGCAATCAGTGGCGACGCGTTCCAGTATAAAAAAGGCCTGTGACCAAGTAGGGTATCAGTGTTTTTTTTTTTTTGGTGCTCCTGAAGACTGAAAGATGTCACCCTCCAGAAAACCCCAAGGAAAGAAAAGGAAAGGACTACCACCACGTTTAGCTAAACATGGGGACATGTTATCTGTCCTGTCCAAAGCTTCTCCACCCCTACGAAAAAAACTCATTCAAACGGCCTCCAAAGAGGTCATCGATACCGTGTGCGAATGTTGTTTAAACGTTTTGAAAGGCACGATCCCTTTGTCCAAACACCAGAAACAATGCTTAAGCAAACATCGTCACGTTCTTCGCCAAATGGTTCGAAAGAAAATTCCCATTCGTCAAAAAAAGAAGATGTTGGTCCAACGTGGAGGCATTTTACCTCTCTTGCTAGGCCCCATACTGAAAGGAGTCTTGGGAACCATGTTGGGAGGACTGGTGGGAGCAAGATAAAAAGGCCTTCGGAAGTCCCAAGATCTCAGAATCGACCCCTGACAACCCCATGGAAGGACGAAAACTAGCTTTAGTGCCTTACAAACGATGGATGGAATACCATCGGTGGCAAGAACAACGCACCCCGCATTTACCTCCCAGTCCCAATTTGAGCGAGATGTCCCAGTTACAACACGAATTGCAGTCCTTGATGGATCGCCAAGATTTGTCCGAAACAGAAAAATCGCAAAAGTACGGTCAACTCTTGCAACGACTGCAACTCTTTCACCAGAAAGCTTTAGACGAAAGAGCTCTACCCACTTTGAAAGATTTTAAGACCTTGATGAAAAGTCCAGCACCATCACCAGTACCAGTACCAGTACCACCAGTACCAGTGACCAAGACAGAAAAAGGAAAAGAAGAAGAAGAAGGGTTTCAAACTCCACCAGAAAAAGTACGCAAGTTAACAACACCACCTACCTCCAGAATTGGATGGATTAAAAAGATGATGGCCACCCCTTCTTCATCACAAGAGAAAAAGAAAGTGAAGACAGAAGTGAAGACAGAAGTGAAACAAGAACCGATATACCCCGCTCAGACATCCTCCTCCTCTTCAACACCTATTGCCGGTCGCACACGCAAAGCATTGCAATCCAAGAAAATACCCCAAGAGAAAAAGAGTAGCATCCTCCAAGAGTGGGTGCCTTATTAACACACCAACCAACACAAAAAATGGAAAAAGTCTTAGCCAGCATTTACTACGATCCCTCCCATCCTGCAGGTTACGCAGGAGTTCAAAAATTGTATCGTGCTGCCAAAACGCGACTGAAAAGTCTCCGTTTACCTCAAGTGCAACGATGGTTACAAGAACAAGCTACCTACACTTTGCACAAACCCATTCGACGCAAGTTTGCCAGAAGTCGCACCCGAGTGGAAGGCATCGATCATCAATGGCAAGCCGATTTAGCCGATGTCTCTCATTTGGCCAGCTACAATCGTGGCTACAAATATTTGTTTTGTGTCATCGACGTCTTTTCCAAATTTGCCTGGGTCGTGCCCTTGACTTCCAAATCCAGCAGCGAGTTAGTGCGAGCCCTGCAACGGGTGTTGAAACAAAGCGGTCGTCACCCTCTTCGATGGCAAACGGACAAAGGCACCGAATTTCTGAACCAAGCTTTTCAAAAAGAATTAAAGAAACGTGACATTCATTTTTTTACCACCGAGAATTCCGAAACCAAAGCCAGCATCGTGGAACGTTTTCAACGCACTTTGAAAGAACGCATGTGGAAATATTTTACGCATCACCACACTCTGAAGTACATCGACATCTTACCGCACCTGGTGCAAGCGTACAACCAATCTTACCATCGAAGCATCGGACGTGCCCCACAAGACGTGACTCCCGACAACGAAGTGTTGGTGTTTGAGCGCCTGTTCGGTACGTCCCCGACGAGGGCTGTCCCCAAGAAAAGTGGAGAGTTGACCGTAGGAGATTGGGTGCGCATTGGCAAAACCAAACGCACTTTCGACAAAGGTTACTTACCTAACTGGACGACCGAATTGTTTCGCGTCACTGGACGAGTGCATGGCCGTCATCCTGCCGTCTATAAATTGGAAGACATGAACGGAGAAGTGCTCAAAGGAACGTTTTATTTGCCCGAGTTACAACGTGTCACCAAAAAAGAAGACGACGTGTACGACATCGAAAGCATTCTCGAACGCAGAACCCGTAAAGTGGGCAAACGACGTGTCAAAGAAGTCAAAGTACGTTGGAAAGGATATCCACCCAGTTTTGATTCTTGGATCGACGCTTCGCAAGTCATCGACTATAAAAAGAAGTGACCATCATGCCCTTTCACACTGCAGACGCAGCTACGTCGACCACTCCTTCTTCTTCACCCAGTTCTTCTGTGCAAGATTTACAAAAACAACCCTTGTGGGTGTGGTGTGGAGAACGTGTGCCTAAAACGCAAATCGTCTTTTTCTGCCAAATCTTCGTGGTGTATTGTGTCATCGGGGCAGCCATTGCCAATTTGAGTTTGCAACAAGGAGACAAACAATTGTGGACCATTTTATTGAGCAGTTGCATCGGTTACCTGCTTCCCAATCCCTCCCTGAAATTCTCCTCGAACGGGAACCTTGTGTCCAGTGCCAGTGTCAGTCACCACTCCAACAACCACAACCAGAACCCCATTTTGGGCGGAGACACGCCTCTGACGTCCACTAACCCCTCGGACAGCCACAGAACTCTGGAATTATGAGTCACCAAAACCAATTTTACTTAACCTTACCCAGTGACAGTTCCATGGAGGTGTTTCCCCAAAACACGTTGTGCTGTTACACGGCCAAATTACCTCAAGCCATCCCGTTAGATCACGAAGCCCATTGGGAAGTGGCTTTAGTAGAAATGATTCACCCGACCCAAGTCCTCAATGTCCTTCCCAATCAAAATAAATTTGATGTGGAAGTTCATGACGAGCAAGTGCAAAAGTCCTTGAATAATGTCAAATATGATCACAAAAGATATGATGAAACAACTCGAACGTGGACCTACCAGATTTTGATTCCCCCAGGCTATTATTTTAGTGGTCAACATTTGGTCAGCACCATAAGCTCCAGGTTTAATGCCGTGTTTGGGAAAGCGTTGGAGCTTGCCCAAAAAAAGATCACCATGGAGTACCACAAAGCAGCTCGTCGCTTATTGATGAAATTTCCTGAGGGGCCCAAAATCATGTCTTTCTTATTTTGTCCTGAATTGTTTGACATGTTGGGCGGTGACATGGAGCTGAGGAAGAAATTAGAACAAAAAACAAAACCCGAATTATCAGTCATTTCTGACAACGATGCTTTTGCCAAGTTTTTTCGTACCCCGGTAGAACTGAACCAAGGACTGAATTTGATGTTTGTGTACTCCGATGTGGTGGAGTACAACGTGGTGGGACACACCTCCGTGCCGTTACTGCGTGTCATTCCTTTCAAAGTGGATTCTGCCACGAACGCTGACGAGGAAGGTGGAAACACTTACCACGTCCACCGCGAATTTGTCAATCCTCACTATTTGCCGGTCAGCAAGTCGTATTTGGACACGGTCAACATTACTATAAAAGGAGATTTGGGACAAAATATACCATTCACCAAAGGAAAAGTCACGGTGAAACTCCATTTTCGAAAACGGTTCTCTCACGATTCGTAAGTAAGTCATGTATCCAGTGTACCGAGGGGTTGCTCGACAGCGGGGACACGGTTTAGGAGATATGTTAAAATCGGCCTTTCGTTCGGTGGCCCCTGTGTTGAAACCGATGGTGACACGCGGATTGCACGCCTTGAAAGATGCAGCACTGACGCAAGGCAAAGAATTTCTCCAAAATGTCATCATCGACAAACAAAACCCTAAAGAAGCCTTCATGAGGGCTGGCAAAAATGTCTTGCTGCAAACGGGCAAAGACATTTTGGGCCGACGAGACACACCTATAAATGCCCTGCACGCTACCGAGTCAGGCATTCAGCAAGGACAAGGCAGAAAGAGACGACGAAGAAAACACCCTTTCACCAGACTTCAAGCTAGAAAGGCCAAGAAAAGAAGAACCGTTCGAGACTTAGACGTTTTCGATTATTGAGAAAGAGACCAAAAAAAATGATGCACCGAGAGTCTTGCGCTTGTTCCAAGACGGAACTGGACCTGTTTGCCATGCCCCCCACCATGATGACCATGCAAGAATCCCAGTGGGTGGAATTTCATCCCGTCTCCTCATTGACCGATTCCGCTCCCATCGAGTTTGAAATCAAAGGACAGCTCGTAGTTTAGAACTGATGGATCGCTTGCATTTGGACATGTGGTTGCAAGAGAAGTATTTGCTGAACGGGGTGAATGTTCGCCTCAGACTGAATCGTAGCAGTGCCGCTTTCCATTTGATGGCTGCAGAAAATTCCACTTACAAAACCATCATCGAAGAAGCCAGGCTCTACGTGCGTCGTGTGGAAGTGTTACCTAAAGTAGGTAACGATATCAGTCAGACGTTGAGCAGAACGACTGCCAAGTATCCGATACGACGCGTAGAAGTGAAAACCTTCACCATTCCTGCTGGACAGCGATCCATGATCGAAGATCATCTGTTCCAAGGACAGTTACCCAAACGTTTGATTGTTGGCATCGTCAAGAATTCAGCTTTCAATGGAGTCTACCAGGAAAATCCTTTTGAGTTTCAGCATTACAATGTGTCCAAGATCGAAGTCAGTCGCGGTGGCAAGACCTTGTGTACCCGACCTTTCGAGCCTAACTTTGGTGCAGCAGCGAAGAATTATTTGAGATCGTACTTGTCCCTGTACGAAGCCACCGGACAGTTAGGAACCAACACCAGTCACGGCATTACGTACGAGGATTATGCAGGAGGCTATGCTTTGTGGGCTTTCGATTTCACTCCAGACCAAGGCAGCGACGAGGGACATTTCCAACCTATAAAATCGGGTCAGATTCGTGTGGAAATTCAGTTTGCGAGTCCACTGGAAGCAGGGCACACAGTGAACGTCATCCTGTATGCAGAATTCGATAATACCATAGAAATCAACAGTTTGAGAGAAGTCATTCTAGATTACTAGAAGTCATGGAAGACTGTTCTCCCTCTTTACCTAGTGGAGAAATGTTGGAGATGGAATGTAAGGAGACCGTGGAAAAAGAAGAAGAAGTGATCATGATGAAATCGAGATGGCCAGAACAAGAAGCCCATTTAGTCTTCTGTTTTGCCAAACACTTGGTCGAAAAAATGACGGAATTGATCAAGAAAAATTGCTATGGATGTCAAAACGATCATCCCAGTCAAATTCAACACGATAAATGCCTAATGTTAAGTCAAGAAGAAAAATTGGACGAGTATCTGGACGAAGCTTGGAGTCTCATCTCGAACGAAGACGTGTTGCATCAGTGGTATAAAGACTTGCGTGAACATTCTTGTCCACCATTAACCACTCAAGAGATCCATCGTATCGAAGCTCTCCTGAATCAGAGTGAGGAGACGAAACGAAGAAACGGTTATTCGTCAGACATTTTCAAGCAAAAAGTCAGGATCGAATTGACGACTTATTATTACCTGTGAAGAAGAAAAAAAACATGGATACCTGGGAACTTTATTACCTTTTGAACCACAGTTCGTATAAGGCTTCTTGGAATCCTGTCGTCTGTGCTAAAGATGAACTCCCTCATCGCAAACCTAAAGACCATCAAGCTTACGTGATCAACACGGACGACAGTCATCTCCCAGGAACCCACTGGGTAGCCGTCTACTTTCCTCAAGAAGGATGTGTGGAATATTTCGATTCGTACGGATTGCCCCCTTTGGAAGACGATATCATTGACTTTATGAGAAGAAATGCTCAGACCACCCGATTCAATAATGTGAAATTACAAGGCACAGATTCCTTGGTGTGTGGACAATACTGTGTGTATTTTCTGCATCATCGCAGCCTAGGCTATTCCTTAGAACATTTAGTGACTCATTTCGATCCTCGTTCTTCTGCTAGAAACGATGTGAAAGTAGATCGATGGTTTTGTGACCATTATGATTATCTTTTGTCTCAAGCTAGGAAACGTAGTGTCCATCAATGGCCTAATGATTTCCAACAGTGGAAATCACAATTTCATTCACAACGTTGTCAGCCCTGTTTAAAGTAGATTGTCCATTGAGAAAAAAAATGTTTGTGATTTGAAACAATTGTTTGATGTTATCATGTTGGATTATTGTTAAAAATGTTAGAGTTGTTGTTGTTTAGTGTTAAGTGATTTTTTGAATAAAAATGTTGTGTTTTGAAAAAATGCCTTTGTGGTTTGTTTAGCTATAAGAATGTTGGATTGATGCTCTTTCATTTCTTACTATCCCTCGCATGACACTCACTGAACGTTGCGACTCGAAAACCGTGTGGGGGATGTTTTCCTTCACGTCCGCGCTTTGACTTTAAGAACCAGGGTTGTTTCTAGTCTAACCATCCATTGTCGACTCATCCTCCTAAGAAGATGTGCTCCAAACTAGCTAAGCTCAACGAAGCCTACGTGAATTCGCATAGGGTCAGACACAGTCTGATACCGAAGCCAGAAGAAATAGAGAATGTGAGAATGTTAAAAGTCACCGAAGACCTGATAGAAGAGCTCTTCAGAGAAGAAATGAACAGGGAAAAAGAAGAATGGACAGAGAAGTACAGACTTCAGAGACAGCAGCAACAGCAGCAACAACAACAACAGCAGCAGCAACCTGAAGCTGACAGAGGCTTTGTCGATTGTCGTATCGACACCAAAGAGTTCTTCTTTTCTTTCCGAAGAAGCAGACCTATCGCCAGAAAGTCTATCCTCAGAGGACATCGCATTCTTAGAAACTAAAAAAAAGAATGCCATAACAAACAAAAGAAACAGCCCTTTTCAGGGCTACCCAATACTCTAGAAAAGAAATAACGATCCATTTGCCAATGTGTGTAGGTAGAGTAGTGTGAATATAAACACTAACTCTTTATTGATAGTGAGAGTGTATGTGTTTGTGTGTTTGTAAGTGCTCACGTACGTTGGTGTGGATAGTAGATTAAAATCATGTTTTTTGGTGTTAGAGGTGTATATTTGGAGTTAGATTGGATTGCTTTGCGTATGTGAATAGTATATTGAAGTGATTTATAAAAAATTTTAAAACAGTGATGGGTAGCATAAAAAGTGAGTGAGTGTTTCTTTTAGGTCCGCGCGTTGTTTTTTTGGTCATGATCTAGGTAAGATCAATTTTATGTTTTTAGGGGATGTTTTCCATCACGTCCGCGCTTTCACTATAAATTGAAACTCATTCGTCAGTCTAGCTACCCTTGTTGATTGATCAACACCACCATCACCAGAAGAATGAACACCAGAATTGTGAAACTGTTAGAACTCCAGATGCACCTGGAATATGCCAGGCGCATAGTAAATGAACTATCAGCGGAGGCTATTGTAGAAGAAGCAAGAATAAAGAAGGAAGAGGAAGAGAGAAGAGAGAGGGAAGAAGAGGAAAAAAACTAGAAGAGAGGATGTCGTACAATATTCCGAGACAGAGGACTGGGGTGCTGAAGCGAATCATCCCGCCTCTGCACTCTCAAGACAAAAAGTAAAAAGAGACTGGAGTCAAAGATGTGTGTGTGGCGCCAGGCCTGGAAGGTGCAACCATTAGATAGGTGCATCTGGAGTTGAAAAAAACAGCCCTTTTCAGGGCTACCCAATACTCTAGAAAAGAAATAACTATTAATTTGCCAATGTGTGTAGGTAGAGTAGTGTGAATATAAACACTAACTCTTTTTAAAAAAATGTGAGGGTATGTGTTTGTGTGTTTGTGTGTTTGTGTTTGTAAGAGCTCAGGTATGTTTGTGTGAATAGTAGATTATGGGTTTATTAGCGTATGTGAAGAGTATAGTTAGGGTTATATTATATGAAATGAGAAAGTAGGGGGATGTTTTCCTTCACGTCCGCGCTTTCAGTATAAGAACCCACCACGTTCGTCGTTGGAACCATTCTACAAAGAAGATGGCTTCTAACCAAATGGACAAAATACAAACCTTGCAAGACGTTTTAGACAACTTAGGAATAATGGAACAGATGCTAATAAGACTCGTTGAAGACCATTATTCCTATAGTCCCCATCGTGTAAAGATGGAAATTAATAACTTAAGAAAAGCAAAGGACAAGATTAGTGGTGTCATGAAAGAGATAAAGGAGGAGAAGGAGGATGAAGAGGAAAGAATAAGAATACGCAAATGGAACGAAAAAATTGAAAAAGAAGAAGAAAATGAAAAGAGGAAGAAAGAAGAGGAGGAAGAGAAGAAGAAAGAAGAGGAGGAGAAGAAAAAAAAGAAAGGGAAGAAGAGTGTAGGAGAGAAAATAAGAACTTGGTGGAGAAAAAGAAGAACTTAGAAGCAGAAGAAGAAAAACCCAAAGGCCCTTTTCAGGGCCAGCCATATTACTCGAAAAGAGATAGCCTTTCCATTGCCTACCCTTTTTTTTTTAAAAAAATTTTTAAAAAAAAAGAAAAATCCCATGTTCATTTCCTCTTGTACATATATTAACCCACAATTTATTCCCATGTTAAATTTCCATTGAGGCTAATCTGACCCATGATTTTTTCTCCATGTTAAATTTCCATTGAGGCTAATCTGACCCACGATTTTTCTCCATGTTAAATTTCCATTGAGGCTAATCTGACCCAAGGGGGTCTGTAATGCTAATTCCCATTGAGGCTAATCTCCCCCCCCCCCCCTTCACTACTGACGAACGTTTATACTCTCCTTCGTAAAATGTTGTATAACCTCCGAACTAGGCAATTGGTCGAATGTAATACCTTTCATCAACTTGAAAGAACTGCAGGGTAGAAGGGACCCAAGTGGTGAAGAACAGCACAACGTATTTTCAGCATATATCAAAGGAATGAAGTGTTTTGTCCGTAACGGTGTGGTGTCCATCGATTAGCACAAATGCAAAATATAAATATAATTACGCTGGAAATAGTATTATATGAATACAACACATTGGCTATACAGCAGAAAACTGGAATCCATTATGACATGATCTATTCCGCCCGATATCTATACAGTCTCGGTGCTTCTTTAGAATCGGAATGAATATAAAACATCTGATATCGTCAAAATTAAAATGTACCATTCCTGGCGGACCACGCCGCTTATCCGTTGACTATAGTGCGTTATCGTAATGGTAAAACAAAGTCCATTAGTGATCAAAACATGAGATTTAATTAGTCTTGTCTTCCTGGTGTTTTTTTTTTTATTTTTTATTTTGTTGCTTTATCGTGTTGAAATGTATAAAAAAAAATCAATTGCAAACTTTAAAAACTGCTGTAATGGTGTCCAGATCTATAGATACATATGAAAATACCTACCAAAATGTGTCTGTTTGAGTTCGGGGTTTCTCGCATAATCTTGCCCCATATAGGCTCGAGACAGAATGACAGAATCAAGTCAAGGTGAGGAGGTACACAAATTTCAAAGCTTCCGAGTCTAATGATTCGAACGAACTGTGACATATAAATTGTACATATTCAAATTGTAAACTTTCTAAATTTTTAGTTTCAAAACTGTTTATGTTGTCATCGTTTGAATACGCATCTGTCATAAACAGTTTTAACACAGCAGGAAAAATCAAAAACGGGTATTACCAGAATTTAGAAAGAGTAATCATACGCTTAATGCTTAGTTAAATGGCTGGTCTACGCCTACAGTTCCATGCACGTCATGACAAGTAAGCCTTAGGTAGCAATCAATAATATCCTTAGATGTCAAATCTACTCAACAATGCTTGTGTGACAATCCACACCAAGTTCTCCTTTCAGCGGTTATAGTACTGAGCAAAGGAAGAGCTACAATCTTCTAGAAAATGTACAAACCCCCCAAAATGAAAGATACAATAGCATAGAAATCAGTATTGGAAGAAAAATAAATGTTTGTAAGCAATGTTGACAGTTGCTGTTACAAAACGACCGCTGTATTGGAACATAATGTCTACCGTATAGCGCGTATATTTTTCGCTAATATAATGATGAACAGTTGCAACTAACACTCATACAGTAGGATATGACTCTCAATGCAGCAATGACACTTTGATTATTCTGTTCGATTGCCAACCAGAAGTGTCTGATTTCGAGTTCAAATATCTCATCATTTCACTTTGGCAACGTGGTCTGTCCATAGACAATGTTTACTTTACCAGCTTCGATTCAATAAAACCTTCAAATCGCCGATGGTTTCTACAACAACCCAAAACAAAGATTCAGTGCAGTTTATTTATTTGTGATAGTTACATAGAAACATAATATCATACGAGAATATGTGCCTCACGTCAGGAAACGGAATCAAATGTTACGGTCAGTCCGAATCGGTGGATTTTTTTTTTGAGACTGATATAAAAATTGAAATCAAGTCATGGAATTCCACACATAAAAATATTATAGTATGTAAAATATATTGACGAAGGTATTGACATTTATAACACTGGACAACAAATTTTTACAAAAGTTATGTTACTGAAATAAAATTAGTCAATTCTTATCAATTTTTATGTGCTGAACACGAATATGACAGTCAAATTGCAAAATTGGCTCTAGTTTTTTTGTAATCTGCAAGGAATTAATGTTTACATAACGAAATGCATTCCAATAGTAAAAGGTCAACTGTAATAGCCTACCTATAAAAAATCAAGTCATTGACTACATCTTAGATTTCTTCGCCTGTCTCTTGTACAGCTGTTCGGGAGCATCTCTGAGGAGTGTCCAGCAGTAGTCAGCCAGCATTGTAGTGGACCATTTTCCCTGGTATCTTTGTTCCATTGTTGCGATATCTTGATGAAAACGTTCGCCGTGTTCATCACTAACAATACCACAGTTGCTAGGAAAGAAATCCAAATGGGAATGAAGGAAGTGAATCTTTAGAGACATATTGCAGCCAAGTTTCTTATACTTCATCAACATGTCTTCTACTAGTTCCTTATAGTTTTCTGCCCTAACATTTCCGAGGAAGTTTGTAGAAACTAGGCGAAAAGCATTCCATGCTTGTTTCGCGTCACCTTCCAGCAAGTTGTTGAACCGGTCATCTTTGAAAAGCTCTCGAATCTGAGGACCCACAAAAACTCCCTCTTTAATCTTTGCTTCGCTGAGTCGAGGGAATTTTTCATGCAGGTATCGGAATGCTGGCAAAGTCCGGTCAATGGCTTTCACGAAGTTCTTCATCAAACCTAGTTTGATGTGAAGGGGTGGTAGCAAGATTTTCTGAGCCTCAACCAGAGCTGGGTGTTGGATATTCTTCTCTCCAATGGCTACATTCTGCCTGTGAGTCCATTCCTTCCTCATGTAGTGCATTTCCCTTGCTCGGCTATCCCACTCGCATAAGAAACACATGTATTTTGTATATCCTTGCTGCAGTCCCATTAAAAGGGCAACTACCTTCAAATCACCACAGAGGTGCCAGCTGTACTTGTTATACTCAATGGAATTCAGTAGCTGCCTTAAGTTATCGTATGTCTCTTTCATGTGGACAGCATACGCTACTGGAATAGATGGAAGAATGTTTCCATTGTGCAAAAGCACAGCCTTGAGACTCAGTTTCGAAGAGTCCACAAATAGTCTCCATTCTTGTGGGTCATGAGTGATTTTTAAAGCATTCATGAGGCCCTCAATATCGGAACAGAATATCAGATTACTTTCCTTTCTGAAGAAAGGCTCCAATTGCTGGTGGCGCTTTCGATATGCAGTAATTGTGACATCTTCTTCTAGAAGATTCCATTGTTGGAGTCTTGATCCTAGCAATTCTGCCTTGTTCTTTGATAAGTCCAAATCACGAATCAGGTCATTTAGTTCTTCCTTTGTTATTCTGTGTGGGGTTGATGATGCACCACAGTGAAAATCTGGATCACTGCATGCTGATGGACCAGGAGAAGAACAGGTCGACTCACCTTTGTCTTCGTCAGATGAATCAAGAGAATATTCTGCTGGAGGTTCTGGAATAGGAAGTCCCTCACCATGTGGAACTGGTCTCAATGCAGACGGAATGTTTGGGTAGACTATTCTCGACTTCTTTCGCTTCGTTATTCCGCCGGAAAGAGGAGGAACCAAGCAGAAGTAACAGTCATTTAGGTGGTTGCTTGGCTCTCTCCACACCATTGGGACTGCAAACGGCATTGATGACCTTTTGCAATTCAAGCACTGTGAAAGCTGTGTTGTACATGTAGCACAGCATATATGCGGAGCCCAAGGCTTGTCTTGGTCACCAACCTTGCATCCGAAGTAAAGATGATATGCCTTCTTCACTTGAGAATTGATACTTTTCTTCTGGTTGGCAAATGTCACTTCCCCACAAATATAGCAAAAATTGTCCGCGGTATTAACACACTTTCGAGGCATTACTGTTCTTTATTGTACGTAAATGGATAAAATAATAAGTTTTATGTAACAGTAGCTTGAACTGTCTCGCACAACGTCTAAAATATTTTAAATGCTGAACCTATCTGATTGGGCTTTATATAGTACACTGCTTACGTCAGCTTCAGCAGCCGCCTGGCATTAGTATAATAGGCCTACACATGTATAGTACACTGCTGACGTCAACTTACTTCAGCAGCCGCATGGCATTAGTATTGCATTGCATCAGAAAATGATGCAATCAACTGTGGATGATGTGAGCATGATGGTATTATGCAATGTTACATCATTATTCCGGATGTTGCTGCAGTCCTACTGGAGAAATTTACACAGTGAAACATAGAAAATGAGGTATATGAATATCTTCAAAACGAGAGCCAATACAAATTTTTCACGGTTATATTCGTGTTCGGCACACCAAAATACTACAGATTAGGGCCTTTTCAAGTCAGTAATGATTTCACTGTTGACCAGTGTAATTTATGGTTGAACTTTATCAACCGTGTCACGAATACAAAGAAAACAATTTCGGAATATAATCTGTAATATACACAAATCAGTCTTAATAATAAAATAACTTTTCAAATTTTAAATATATGTGTGATATACGCCCATTCTTCAATTAGAATTTCAAGATTTAAAGAGTTTTTGATCTAGCTTGTTCTTATGAATATTAAATACTAAAGAAGATTACAGCATTAAAAGTGCTAAGTGCTTGCAAAAAAAGATATACAATGTTTCAAGGCGGGAAGAAAATAAAATATTTCCTACTATTATTAAACAAGATATGTACATGCTCATTGAAAACATTCTTGAAAGAAGCGTGGTTTAAAATGGATTCAAATCAAGGCATACTGTGAAGAATGCTTGTACATATAATAATACAAAATGAACCTAAGCATAATAAAAGAACAGGTATTATATAAACATCAAAAACAATTATCATCATTACCGTGGGTAAGCTTTTGTTCATTATTCCTTACTGAAAAATTGTAGCTGTTTGTTAAAGTAATTTCAACAATAACATTTGAGATAACTTCTACATGTCATTATAAATGCACATATCTGTGTATGAATTGGATGTTCCTTCCTTCTCATGTATGATGTTCAAATTATTTTAAAATTTCACCATGTGCAATATATGTAATTTTACAGTTTCATTCATAAAAATGTATGTGATAGTAAATCGTTCAAATGGTCAACATTTTCAACCACAAACAATGATCAATAATTACGTGCGTAAATCACGATATCGTGTCTTAAAAGCAGAAACATTAACAATAAATACAATACCCCTTTGATAAAAGAAGCTTTCCAATAGTGAGATACAGTCTGAATAATTCTTTATCTTAACGATGTCAGTTTCGCATGACACTAGCACAGTATCATTGACTAGTCCGGTCTTATAAATAAAAAGGCACTTGCTTCTCTTTAAAATACTGGGAAATGTTCTGCGATTCGTTGGCTATGAAACGGAGATCCCAAAATAATTTTTTTAATATTGGGCATAGGAAACGTGGAGGCAGATATAGGCACATTATGGTCTTAGATTCCAGTGCACATACTGGCAACTGTTTTTCATGCTTAATAATTATAATCTTATCATTCAAATTTCATAAGAGCGAAATTTATATTAACTTGTGTTTAAACAAGTGAGATCAAGATGATTTTTGATGTAAGCTCGAAGAAACCTTGTTTATCCTCTCCGATTTGTTAGCTAATTTGTATTAAGACTTACAATCTTCAATAATTACCTCGCAAGCTAACAACATGGAAATTCTCAACCGATCTCAGATATAATTCTATGAAAAACTGAACTCGATACGAAATGTTTAAACGCACTTTAGCGTAACATTAATAGCATTGTTATGTGTGTTATCTAAAATATAAAGATTTTCACACATTAAATACAAACACTGTACCTATGAAACTTCAATTTACAAAGATATATTGCTTCCTACAATTTGTCTTGAGAAATGGATAGTGTCAGTACATTCATTCCATTTTGTCACAAAGCTATGCAGTTTGATTAATTAATAATTCCTTTTGCTCTTTTGGGTTAAGGTAATGAATTAAATCTATAGGAGTGAGTACTAGTTTATATTTTAGTCTCTGCTTACTATTTTGTATTCGATATGAAAAAAACTGAACAAGTGCCAGTAGCCGACAGATAATACAGAGAAGTCGCATTACAGTAAAGATTTATTATCAACCAGTAGTTCAAACGATGAGGAGACAGCTATAAATAAGAGTTAACATTATCGGTCTTGATATATGATGTATCGAAATTATTGTTTAATCCCGCCCACGTTTCGGAATTCGTTTAATATAAGAACCAATTTCGGATATAGCGTACCGATTCTCGAGGTATTTTGGAATTCGTATGATCAGCTTATCCGAAATAATTAGGCATGAATAGTGACCGATGAATGACCGTTTGAATGACCACGTGAAGGCTTTTCCAGCAGTAACACTACAGATCTATCTAAAATTGATCCATTCTGCAGTTTAGAAGAGAAAAATTGAATCTATTTTATAGTTTACAAAAAGTGATAAACCCATTTAGTTTATAACAGCTTACCTTAGAGTTAATTAATCCAAAAAGAAGAAATCGTATTTAATTACATGAACGTTTCGTTCAGGATATGAATGAAAGAGAGTATTTCAGTAACCTGGTCTTATTTTCGCAACGGCTTTTATATTCTTCAAGAGGAAAACTTAATTTGAGTCTTTATGAATAAAAACAAATAAATTATGTTTTAAATTCGAAGCAAGTCGTTATTTTATGCTCAATAAATTATTTAAGAACAAAAAAGCTGGCTTTCTTCTGTAGAAGATTTAAAATGATGTGAAAGAACGTTAGATATATGCAACAAATTTGTGCCAATACAAAATAATCAGTTTAAAAATAACTCTACTGTCATATTTACTTTGATGCTGCTGCTTTCAATATGGCAATAAGAACTTTCTTCGTATAACCTGGTTTTCCATTTATAATTTTCACCATTCCTCAACAACAAAAATTTGTAAGGAAAATTTAATATTTGTGTTAATGTTTATTTACTTATTTATCATTATTCAAGCTAAAATTCGATAAAATTTGACCCAGAATATTACTAATTGTCGGAATGCTCTTTTTTCCAGAAAAGCTATGGAACAAACTTTTCAGAAGGAGGGGTTAATGACAACATATTCCTCTTCGGTCTCTCTGTGGGACTCTTTTTCACGGCGAAGACGGAAAGAGAGGTAGACTGCGAATATGAGACACAGTAGCATCAGGATACCGAAGACCAGGACCACGATCCAAAAGATGTACATCTGAAGGCAGGTGTCCATTGTACCCTTAACGTCATTGTTGCCTGTAAATGGATTATGTGGGAAGATAGTTGAAAACTTCCATAATTTTAATTGTTATTGTTCAGACAAATTTTATTTTTGTCATGATGCTGAACGAACATTTTTAGGGGATTCAGCGAATGCAAACATAGGCAAGCAAAGGTTAAATGCAACAACTAAAGTACCCAGCTTTCAACAGCGCATGCATAGAGAATGATCATTGCAGAACGTCCTCTCATATTTACATAACGCCTTTACTAGTCACTAAGTCGAATTTAGCCGAAGACTTCACAGACTTACGGTCGCACAAAGCGCCGGTAGCTCAGAGTATATATTGTTTTTGCTAATGATTACTCCTAATAAAATGCATACACCCAGATATACCAGTGCATTATGCAACGGCAGAATCGTATGTCTGCAGCTTGCACTTAGACTCGACTTATGATCAACTTTATACGGTAAATATATTTTGCATTTTTGTGAGCTGAAATAAGGTCATGAAAGAAACACAAAGATGACTGTTTCAACAATAAGGTCACAAACATTGCGATTCAAGTAAACACGACACTCTTGATTGGTGCTTGCTAATCAGTAATTGGTTATATTGAGGATTATTAGTTGTGTAGTATCTTGGATAACATTGTTTTTCTTCATATGCTAACGTAATTATTTACAAATCCTATGATCTATTGATAACATATATTTACGGCTAACTTACAGGCATGAATGGAATAACACGTTGTACAATTTTGCTTAATTATTTAAAAGAAACTATCCCTTTTCTTCGCCGAAAGTGGATATACCAAAAATGTATCATCAAGTGTTTTGAACTTTTCACTCATCGATCGTCATTTTCAAAATGTAATTCTACTTATTTCACTCGTAACTATTGCCTGGATTGCACGAGCTGTTATCATTCACTTATGCAAAGATCACTTCATCTACAAACCTGAAACCTGGTCAGCGCTTCCTCCTAACAAAGAGATAGCGAAAAGGGTGCTCACATAGGTGAGATTTTGAAGGCCAGTGTCTTCGGCACCCCTCATTCGTCGACTTCCAGCACTACAAACATTGGTCTGCAACGAAATCTCTACACTTTTACGATACCTTTGCTAGTTTACTTGAAAAGCTAATACGTTTTCCAAATTTTCAGTTTAGCCCTGCAATTGCGGATTGAAAGTAACATTAAAAAACCAATATTTGTTTAAAAAATAATAAACGGAAGTGATACTAGCATAACACTTATTGCACTATCTATAAATTACACGACATCACCTCTAGCTCCACAATCTTATATATATATATATATATATATATATATATATATATATATATATATATATATATATATATATATATATATATATATAAAAGATAAGAAGATAAGAATTCTTTATTTCAGACTACAAAGTCCATACTTCTAAATTAAAATATAATTATAAAGTAAAAACATTGCAAACATGAAAGAACATATACATCATATATACATGTATACATATCCATCTACAATAATTAATTGTGCTATGCATTGTTAAGAATGACATTAAATGTCACATTTAAAGAGTAGTTTATATATATATATATATATATATATATATATATATATATATATATATATATATATATATATATACATATATACATATATATATATATATATATATACCTGTGGGTCATCGCATTTAGCTTGGTCAGCGTACGAGCACTGCATGATCATAGCTTCTACTTTCTAATTTGAACTTATCCCCGTTGACTTCATCAGCAATGCAGTTTGGAACGTGCCACTCTTGATCACATAAACACCGTCAGCACCCCCAGCAGCATATATGTATGTATGTATGCATGTATGTGTGTGTGTGTGTGTCCATTTTCTAGTATATTTTTTTGGCAAAATATAGACCTTGTAGCTTTTAGTTTTCTGTTAAGTCTCTATGCTATGAATAGCTTTTATCTCCATAAACTGAGAACAATCATCTTCAAACTCACGTTTATAGAAAAATGGTTTGTTGTAAACACAAAACAACATTTGTGTTTTTGTTATTTTCTCTCAAAAAAATGGGAAAGAACTCGTTTCATATGGCGTAGGATTTGGGCTTAGCTTTCTTTCTACCTAATCGGAACAAAACGCGTAATTTTGTGTATTTGTCACATAGAACATTTTATGTATAATGAATGCAGTTTAATATATTTAATATGGCAATATATTAACATATCATTTCATGTTATTTTGATTGGTCTAAACAAGCCCAAAACTTACAGCACTTTTTGCTGATTGGCTATAACCGTGGGAAATTTTCCTTACCCTGCTTTCTTGGGCATTTTTGTTTTACTATTGCTATGAACATTGACAGCCATTTCTCGTATCGATTGCATAAGGGTCATTGCGACAAAAGACTACGTCTCTCGGAATATGGCCAATATACCCAACAGGAACACGGTATAAATAATAGTAATGGTATCAGTAAATGGATAGAGGGCTGGGGAGGGACACCTCTAACAGGGACCAAACCGTTTGATAAACAGAATCGTGGTACAAATGTTAAATTACAGGACATCATTGTCAACATTTTGATGACCATAAATGCCTCGAACCACATCATTTTCTACTCGGTAAAATACCTCCAGCGGGCTAATATTTTGCTATTATGCGATGCAATTCCAATTCTTAATAAAATTAGTATTTGTTTATTGTACTCTTTCAAATCAAACAATACAATTATCTGGTAATTAAATCCGGAATGTTTGTATCCAGTAATTATCCCTTTAAATGAATATACATTAACTAGCAAGTTTATTAGTGAAATTTACACGCTTTAGATTAAAATATTGTAAATATTCTAATCGGTGTATATGCTTAATCGAAGTTTTCAACGAGATCCAGTGTTGCAAAACGATAATCTCTGTTACATGTTCTAGTCGAAGGGTTGCACATTATTATATTCAACAAGCTTCTGGGACTAATTTATGCGAATTCGATAGCTCCCATCTTTTCTAAGAAGGTTCTTCATTCGGTATATGGGTGGACATGTTTAAATCGCCTAGGTAGTATTTCGATAAGCAGAGAAAGTGTGAGTTCTTAAATGATTTTCTCCAAGTTTACTTGACTTTCTTATAAGAGCTGAAACTCGAGTTTGTTGAATTAATATGTAAACTGAAGATGTCATTTACGTTAATCAGCTCATGACATATCTTTGGGTACAGCTGCATGGTGACGCTAATGTATATTACGCTGTCAGTGTGCATAACTGAAATGTTAAATTCATTGCTTGTTCTAGAATCGATGATATTGTATGCATTTACTTAACAGCGGTAGACCCCAAGTTCAGTCCCATCATTCGCATCAAATAAATTAATATATTAGCCCTCTACTCTCGGCAAACCAGGATTCTCCTTGGAGGGCATCTACTAGACCAGAATATTTTTCGACATCCGTAATCTGCCCCTTATTTCTCCAATTCCTTTCGGTGACATTCACCAAACGTTCTCTTGTTGGTGAACCGAGTATTTAGCCAAATTCTAGGAATAGGAGTATGAATGTAATGCCTACCTCACTGTGCGTATGTCTCTCACTAAAATGAACAACAACAGTTCAACGAAAGGGCAAAATAACCAGAATACTACTTTCAATGGTGCAAAGATTTATTAATTAAGGATTTAGACTTTTAACCAGAATGGTGCGCTGGCGATTTGCAACATAGATCAGTCAGTTTAGTTACCATGGTGTGCCCTTTGGCAGGCTTTTTCTTCTTCTGTCTTAGACATGGTATATGGTTCGCATTCAAAATATTGACATCCAGTAAAACACCGCAACAACAATAACAAAAAAGAAGCCAAATATTCAGTTATATATTTTTTTAAGTTACAGAAGCAAATTAAAGTCTCTTGTATCGGCATTTATTCATATTATATATGCAGCCATTTATCCGTTGGATATAATTTTTGTTCAAACTTTGCAGGTCTGAGGCCAATTTAACGTGCGGATAAACATATTAAGCAAGTTGATTTTTGACCTATGTTATAAGGGACTTTCTACCTTCAGATTTTTCCTGAGGACGTATGGTCCACTTTATTTCACGCAAACACGGAAAATACGAATTTCCTTTTATTTGAAAATTTGTATGGCATTGATTTCGTTATGGAGATACGAATATATCTCATACAATCGTGTTCTTTTTTATTTGTACTTTTACCTTTCCTTAAACAAGTTCAGATTTCAAATTAATTTTCAATTCTTTTGTAATGCTTATTGCCTTTATCATCTTTATTGAAGTTTAAGCTTGGCTGAACATTAATCTACATAGCCATTAAATGCCGGAAGGTTCTTCTTTCAAGTTAAGCTATCAAACGAGCTCTTCAGTCTCATTATAAGGCGGGGTTATTGACACCATATTTCTCTTCGGTCTTTCTGCAGGACTCTTTCTCGCGGCGGAGCCGGAAAAAGAGGTAGACGGCGAATATGAGATACAGCAGCATCAGGATCCCAAAGACCAGGACCACGATCCAAAAGGTGTACGTCTGATAGCAGGCGTCCATTGTACCCTTGCTTTCGTTCGTACCTGTGAGAGGAATATTGGGATAAATATTGCAAATTTTCATAATTTTAATTGTTGAATGTTCAGACAAATATTTATTCTCTTTAAAACCGAATTTATATACATTTTCTATGGGCAGGATTCAGTCAATCAAGTTACTAAAATTGAGGAAGGTTTAATAAAACAATTAAGCTAACAATCTCTTTATACAGTGTATGCATGCAGAAAGATCATTTGCAAAAACCATCTTATTATTCCATACCGCCATTACAAGCCTGTAAGTCAGTTCGACTTGTACACGTCATAGAGTTTTATCTATCGTCAAATAATGTGACGGTAGATTAAGGTATATATTGATTGTGCTACAGATTTCTCAGATTGAACAACATTGACCCAGATATGCCGGCACATCATGCCACTGAAGATCTGTGTTTCTGCAGTTCGCAGATACTCTACACTTATAATATTATGCCTTTTTACGGTAAAGTGAAGGTCATGAATAAAAGTAAAACTGGCCGTTTCAACGGTGTTGTCATATTAATCTATAAAGTATTGTTAAATGACAGAGCTTTATCAAGATATTTAGGACGGATTATCCGTTGTGTAATATCTAATAAAGTTGTTTCCCTTCATATGCCAATGTAAATATTTATAGATCGTGTGATTTTTTGATAACATGTCCTTATGGTAATAAGCTGAATCATAGGTATGAAGTGTCTGAAAGGTTCTATCATTTTGCTTAAGTTAGATAGATGTGTCTCACACAACTTTGAAAGCGATATAAACTCAGGACCATCACGGAATGTTGTCACCTTCTAATGATTATATCATGTCCGAACAAATCTGTATACCACTGCAGCATCGCAATAGATGTCAGAAAAGCACGGGATCATGCACATAATGTATGTTATAAATTTATGTGTTAGGGATATGGATATTTAGTTCGAGGTTGTATAAAAATTGAATATGTATGAGGCCTGAGGTCCTCTTGAGCTATTCCCGAAATGATTATCATTTTCAAGATGGAATTCTCCTTAAGTAACTCACGCTATGGCCTCTACCATTTCCTGGATTTCCCGAACTGTTATTATTGCCTAGTGCTAATATCACTTGATCTACACACCTGAACCTTGGTCAGCCCTTACTCCAAACAAAGAGATGGTGAAACTGTTGCCAACACTGGTCACATTTTGCAGGTCGGTGTCTTCGGCACTCCTACGTCGTCTTCGTCCAGAAACACAGACATTGGCCTGAAATGGAATTTCTACACTGTTAGAACACTTGGGGCTGTACGTTTCCCTGACTTTGTTATTTACCACCTCAATTGCAAATGTAAATACGGATCTAAGGGAACGTTGACAAATCATAATAGTAATGCGCCATACCTTGCATGATATAGGAATAACTGATTATCACACTTGACAGATTCTCAATGTATGTATGTATGTATGCATGCATGCATGCATGCATGCATGCATGTATGTATGTATGTATGTATGTATGTATGTATGTATGTATGTATGTATGTATGTATACCTCAGGGTCGTCGCATTTACTTTGGTCATTGTATAAGCACTGCACAATCACAGCTTCTACTTTCAGAGTTGTACTTATTCCCGTTGGTTTCATCCACAGTGCTGTTTCAAAAGTGCCACTCTTGATCACGTAAACACCGTCAGCACCCACAGTAGCAAGTCCGTCATTTTTTGGAAGAGTACTGCTGACGGCATCCTTAGCAAAATTTTGGGTGAGTCCGTAAGCCGGTGGCGTTTGTTTACATCTGTAAGGTTGAACGTTTGAAAGGTAAGCCAAGTCGTCTCGAAGAAATGATATATTACGGTCGATTCAGTAAAAAGGAGTTGAAAAAAACATAAAAGTGCGACCCATTTGCATTTGTAGGTTACGATAGGATCTGGTTAAAACATTAGTAAATGTAATATAAGTAAACGTTATTGCGTTTTTCTGTTAATAAGGAATTCATGATGAAAATATTTCTATGATATTCAAAAATGTCTATTACCCATTGTCGATGGCCACCACGTTTGGTAAAGATGTTGAATCAGTTCCCCCATAAAAGATCAATTTGTTTACGTATATCCCCACTTGCTTGTTTTCTGTGGAAGAAAATACACTTTTCAATCAATCTGAAAATGACATCATAGTCTTTTGATTCCTCTTCATAATATATTTTAACAACAAAACTAAACGCTGGAGATTATAAAGTTCTCATCTGAGCAATTTTACTGAGCAAAAAAGTTATTTGAGTGTAAAGTATTAACAAAACGTTTATAGTTTAATATAGTATTGAAGCATTTATTCATTTCTTTATTATATTATATCAGAGGTTCATAGTGCTCGAGAGAGAGAGAGAGAGAGAGAGAGAGAGAGAGAGAGAGAGAGAGAGAAACTAACGGGAGTTTGCATAAGTGTGCTTCAGTTTTAAGTAGTAAGAGCCGCCAAGCGTCAGTTGGCCGCCAGAAGTTTTCTTTGTATCATCTGTGGAGTCATAGACCTCGAGCGCAAGCTGAGATTTTAGACCCAGATTGTTAACCGGTAAGGAACTGAAAAACAAAATGTAAACATCAGGATTGCTTAGATATTGTACTTGGAAGACAAGATTTTGAACTTGTACAAGAAATTACAAAAACTTAGAAAATCTACGTTGCCCCATCCCCTTCAATTTGGATTGTTTCTGATTTGTATGAACAATGCTAATAGTTAATGCTTGATATGAATTCTCGCCGAGTTCCTCCATAAACAGTTTAATGATCACAATTTATTTCCATGTGTGCTTTGATATTTTGCTTCATTATAGAAGATATGTTAGCTAGGATTTTGCAGAGCCTGACTTTAATGACGGCATGATTAATAATTTATCAGGTTTTCACAGTTCAGACTTTGTTCAGAAAAATTGTCGATGTACTGTGTCCTTTTCTTGTTCCAACAAAAAATCTGCAATATATTTTTTTAATTGTAGTTTTTAATTTTTTAAAATTTATTTTTAGTTGTTGGAGGCTGAATTTAAAATTAATGCAATGGCTGCATTGGCTGCATTTGTCACTGTTTCACATTAGGTTTCTGCCAGTTTCCCTCAAGGAACAAGTTTAAAAACTGTTCTTCGTCAATGATCCCTCAAGAAAAATAGTAAGTGTTTCTTCCAGATTGAGTAGATGCCGGAAGTGGTACTGCCTTACATTGGTTTCGTACACTGTTCTTAAATGCCATTTCTTTAGGAAATACAGGACGATTTTACAGAGTTGCTTCGATGACTACATGGCGAGTGATTTGCATATTTTTCACCAATTCGAATAGGGACCAATTAGAGAATTTGTTTTAATTTTCTTCACAAGAATAAAGTACGCTATTCCCGAGTTGAGTTCGATTACCACATCGTAACTGCTATGTATGAAATATATTCTGGATTCCCTAAGGGAACAAAGTGACTTGCTGGTTTCGGTTGATGTTCCCTCAGAACATACGTCATGTTTTGGGGAGAAAAAATTAAGTTAATGCTTCATATAACGTTTTCACTGAGTTCACACAGTGACCAAGTTAATAGTACTATTCTCATTACTATTCCCTCAAGAAATATAGGTGTTCTAGTTTGTACAAAACTGAGTTTACTCACTGCGTACTCACTGCTTCCAGGTTAGGTTTTTACAGATTATCCAGGAAGCGCTTTGGTAATTATTTCTATATTCCTGTTCTGTCAGAAAGACTTATGTTTGTTTTTACAGAAATAAGATTAATGGCTGCAAGATCCTTTGTATAAATATTTGACTGACTTGTATAAATATTTGACAAACTTGTATCAGGAACCAATTTTACAGATTTTTCTTCGTCACTGTTTCTGCAAAAAATGAAAAATACTTGTCTGTTTGGAAGGTCATGGCTATTAGGGTACGACTACAACACTGAAATTTTCACTTTCCTTACTCTTGGTTAATACCAAATTTTTTAATACACTCAAATTTTCACTTTCCTTACTCTTGGTTAATAACAAATTCTTACGCCATTCTCTTCGCAAACATTTTTATTTCAATGTCGCTGGTATTTCATTGTTGATAGTATGTATGCATTAGGAAGATAAATTCAATATCGGTTCACTAGTAATATCCAGAAGAATGAGAATTCATTTCATCACACGTGGCTGAAGCAAATATAATTACAGCAGTCACCCATAAATATGTTCTGTTGATGTTACACAAGTAAAAAAGATAACAAAAAAGAGTAAACTAATATATAAAAAGAAAAATAAATAAAACAAGAACTGCATGCTAATATTAGTGTTATAATTATTTAACAAGACTAGTCGTAAAAGTAAATAACAGAGAATTTTATTGTAATATTTTAAAACGATTTTTTGCATTGTACCTTTTCATTTTTTTTAGTGTCGTGCTATGCTTTTTGCTGCTTGTAATTTTGAATTTTATTGAATGTCGTGAAGTGTTCTTTTCATTCTATTTTTATTTGAATTTTACTAAATATTTTGCAATGTCCTTTTCAATGTATTTTTTCCTTCTTTTTTTGGTTGCATTATACTGAGTATTTTGCAGTTTTCTCATTGTACCTCTGAACTTCACTAAATGTCTGGCAATGTTTTTGTCATTGTATATTTTGAATTTTACCGACTGTTTCTAATATTATTGTATTTTTGATATTTCACATTTTTGAATACAATTCTCTTTCCTCTATCGAGCCTCAATGACTCGGCTCAAATGACCCGGATGGTATTATTAGGACAGAACTTAAGTAAAAGTATTACGACTGAAATTCATTCTAAATTGTATTAAAAGTAATTTTTCATTGATATATATTGAAAATAATTTTCCACTAAAATATATGGAGATAAAATTTATATATTTGTGTAATGCAACTGTATGCTATTTTATAAAGATCGCACTTTACGAGCAGGTGCAGAAACCCATACAATACATTTCGCTCGTAACTAAATTTCAACAATTGTCTGCACAAAATACATTTTGCTAGTAACTAAATATCAATAATTGTCAGCACAAAATACATTTCGCTCGTATCTAAATGTCACAAATTTAGATTTGGGGGGGAAGCTGCTGAACAGACAAATTATTATATCAATATTGAATGCGTTGTGCAGATGGTTCACACGATCATCCTGGGAAAAGTTCAAGTGTCATGTTCTCACTAGACTGAGCGAACGCAAAAACTGTATAAATAGCGAATCAGGCTTACGAAGAATTAGTCCGTTGCTCGATTCAGAACATCTCTGTCTTTTCCTTACAGGTAAGAATCGTCTGTGTTCGCAAACTTCTTTAAAGGATGTGCACTTTTTAATATTTGAGATTTCCATAAAGTCCATATTTTCCAACAATTTTGTGAGTTCTTTATATTTTATATAATAATATAATGGAATTTGTAATTGTATTTTTGGTATGTATTATTAGAAAAGATGAATTCGCTACCAACTTCATGTTTAGATTTAATTTGGAAATAAAAGTTTCTTTAAGTAATATTGAGTAACGTTTAGTAACCTATTCCAAATTAGTATCCTATTTTAAATTTAGCACAATATATTTATTCAAAATGATTGTTACATTAATCACAACTATTGATTTTATACTCATTGGATATTATCAAGTTAATCGAGATTAAACTATCTTTATACATTCTAAAAGACAGAAATTATACAATGAAGTTGGTAAGCACGATGGGAAAGTGTAAGTTTATATGTATTTCTTGTATTTTAAATATAAAGGCTTTATAAATATGGCTTTAGAATTGAGCATTATATATATATATATATATCAATAAAAGTTCGTTGCTCGAGTCAGAACAGCTCTGTCTTTTCCTTACAGCTATTCCGTACCTCGTTCCCCAAGATGTAGCCGTATCTCCACGGTTATTGGTGACACGCTTGTTGGAGAGCCTGAATTCCTTCTCCTCTCATTCTCTCTCTCTCTCTCTCTCTCTCTCTCTCTCTCTCTCTCTCTCTCTCTCTCTCACCATGGGCAAAGACATTTCGTAACTTATGAATATGATAAAACACCCATATCATAACTCGATTATTAACGTTACATGTGATTTCCTTTCTGAGATATATCCGGAAACAATTTGATATACTGTATTTCCATTATTGTTTTCTCAGGATATATAGAAGGTTTCTCCCAATGAGATTTGATGATGGTAGTAGTTACTATTATGTATAAAATATTTCATCGAGATCTTTCAAAAAACAATATGTCGTTATCCTCTCTTTTAATATTCGCTCGAGAAATATAATAAGCATAATAGATTTTGATGGCCACGTGCCTTTCAGGGAATTCCCCCCGCTGTTTTTGAGAGAATTTTATATGCATCTGATCTATGTCTGAGTAGTGATTTCCAGAAGGGAAAATTCTTCGTTAATATTCAAGGTAGTCCGAATGGCAGTTATAGTCATTTAATGATTACTTAAGTGTCAAATACAGTTCCTTATTGCCAAACTATTTTTTATTTTATTTTGGCCCTTGGAAAAGGAATCTGTCGATTCCGAGACCGCTTGGGCTAGTTTCGCATCTGTTTTGCACTGTTATCTCCTAGTTTTCTTTCATATTTGTTATTTTTCTGAGCAACATGATTTTATTTTGATACAGTGCAAATAGAAAGACTATTTTTTCCGTGTGACTTGCAACTCATATATATATATATATATATATATATATATATATATATATATATATATATATATATATATATATATATATATATATATATATATATATATATATATATATATATATATATATATATATATTGATATCTTTGTGTGTGTTTGCGCGTCTGTGTGTGTGTAACTTACCTTTACGGTGAAGTATGTTCTCACAAGATTTTGTCATACAGTTACGCATAAAATCATAAATATGCAACATAAATTTGACATGAGTTTTTAAAAAATTTAATGTAACGGGTAAACTTATATATACATTTCACCTTGAGAAATATTTTGGAGGTCTATAAAATAACCTTAGGACCTTGCCTCATTTGTTTTGCGCCTCCTCTATTTCGCTAACTATAATTACAAACATATAACTTTTCTCATAGAAAATACAGTAATGTTAGTTGTTGCAAATTAAATTTACAGAATGTGAAAATATTACCGATTAAGCCAGGCACATAAATTTAAAAAGACTTGAAATGATAATGTGAACAACAAAGCAGACATATAAAGTATTGTACTGCTAGCTGAGTATCATCTTCCTTGGTGTCATTAAGAAAACAGCTTCAGAGAAGACTTTAAGAGAGTTTTATTTTCTATAATTGTGTCCTTTCATTATCAATGAGTTCTAAGACATTAATCACTTAATATACGTGTTTTCAGATATCATTCACTGACTGTAAGTTGTCTTAGTTATTATTAACTTAATATACGTGTTCTTAGATATTAATCTCTTAATATACGTTGTGTTAGATATTAATCACTTAATATACCTTGCCTTAATTATTAATCACTGATTTTACACTGTCTTACTTATTATTAACTTAATATATGTTGTCTTATATATTAATCTCTTAATATACGTTGTCTTAGATATTAATCATGTAATATACGTTGTCTTATATAGTAATCAATTAATATAAGTTGTCTTAGATATTAATCGCTTAATGTACGTGTCCTTACATATTAATCACTGAATGAACCTTGAGTTTGATATTAATCACTTAATACACGTTTTCTTAGACAGCAATCACTTAATATACGTGTTCTTAGATATTAATCACTGAATATACGTAGTCTTAAATATTAATCACTTAATATACGTAGTCGTTGACATTAATCACTTAGTTTACGTTGTCTTAGATATTAATCACTGAATGTATGTTGTATTACATATTAATCACTGAATATACGTTCTCTCATATATAAATCACTTTATATACGTTGTCTTAGATATTAAACACTTAATATACGTTGCTGTAGGTATTAATCCCTTAATATACGTTGTCTTAAATAGTAATCACTGAAAATACGTTGTCTTATATATGAATCACTTAATATACGTGTTCAAAGATATTAATATACTGAATGCACTTTGTCTTAGATATTAATCACTTAATATACGTTGTCTTAGATATTAATCACTGAATATACGTTGTCTTAGATATAAATTACTTAATATACGTTTTCTTATATATTAATCACTGAATATACGTTGTCTTAGATATAAATCACTTAATATACGTGTTCAAAGATATTAATTAGCTGAATGCACTTTGTCTTAGATATTAATCACTGAATATACGTTGTCTTAGATATTAATCACTGAATATACGTTGTCTTAGATATTAATCAGTTGGATAAACACTTTCTTACATATTAATCACTTAAAATAAATTTACTTCGATATTAATCACTTAGTTTAGGTTGCCTTAGATATTAATCACTTAAGAGACGTGTTTTTAGATATTAATTGTTTAAGATATGGGTTGTTATATATTAATTATTAAGGTATGGGTTGTTAGATATTAATTATTAAGATGTGGGTTGCTAGATATTAATTATTAAGATTTGGCTTGCTAGATATTTATTATTGAGATATGGGTTGCTAGATATTAATTTTTACGATATATATTTCTAGATATTAATTATTAAGTTATGTGTTGTTATACATTAATTATTAAGATATGTGTTGTTACATATTAATTATTAAGCTATGTGTTGCTAGACATTCATTATTAAGATATGTATTGCTAGATATTAATTATTAAGATATGTATTGCTAGATATTAATTATTAAGATATGTATTGCTAGATATTTATTATTTTGATATTTATTTTTAGATATGAATTATCAAGATACGTGATGTTAGACATTAATCATTAAGATATGTGTTGCTAGATATTAATTATTAAGATTTGTGTTGTTAGATATTCATTATTAAGATATGTGTTGTTAGATATTAATTATTGATATATGTGTTGTTATATATTAATTATAAAGATATGTGTTGTTATGTATTAATTATTAAGATATGTATTGCTAGATATTAGTTATTAAGATATGTGTTGTTACATATTAATTGTTCAGATACGTGTTGTTAAATATTAATTGCTTATGAAAGAACACTCGTAACATTGTGTTCTTTCTAACCCATTAAACTTATTCCGTGGTATTATTGTACTAAGCACATCCTACTTCACGAAATGAACGTGGTACATGTAATATACTAAATATGGGTCGGGCTTTATACACCACCAGACAACATTGGAGAAGATTGGTTCCTTAGAGAGAAGCAATAATAAAAAGATACTCACGCAATCGTGAAGATTTTTATATCCACGTTGTTGGCATCAGCTTTTGTGCATTTCCATTTAAATGCCACATCTGTGCTAAATGCGTAGCCATTCGTGGTTTGGATGAGAAATGTAAAGGTAACTTCCTGTAAATTAAGAGGATATCATAAGTGTGAGTTTTGCATGTTATCAAGAAATGGTAAAATAGACGCATTAACAAGCCTAAGATTATTTCAATTCGAAGTGAAATTGTATTTAGAACCAAGTACGGATTTTAGGAATATTTTTTCCATTGTAATAACAAACTTCACTGAACCGCTGGCATGACAGGTATGACAGATTATGAGACCGAGTTTACAATATATTTCGAGTACAGTTAGAGTTTTATTTTGCATAAATGAAACCGTAAGATGGAAAATATTGTCTTTAAAATTCGATGAACAAAAGTTAAATATACCTTCGTTTGTTTTACCACATGATAGCGTTTGCTTCGCCTTTACTTTCTTTACTTTTTTTCTGTAAGTTCAGACCAAGATGTCAACATCTTATGCTATCATCATTGCTCATTTGATCACAAGTAAATAGTTTTTATCTGGTAATTTCAGTTTTCTTCTGATATCGTATTTTTAGAGAACATGCAATTACTATAGTTAGAGTTCTCGTTGCCATCGTTTTCTATGTAACTAATATTGCAGAATTTAATAGTGTACGTACATCTTTACTGCCGTCAGAATCTATATCTATAACCTTGAAGGCATTTCCACATGCCGTGGGATTGATGGTGCTGCCAGCGGTGTCCACCGTGAAAGTGGATTTGTACTGATCAGTGGTGCCGACCTGGGCTATGGTACAGCCGGCAGCTACTGTGTTATTTGATGAAAGAGCTGAGATCTGGTAAATGATATCGGATGCACCTTTCTCCACCACTATCGTCGTGGAGAAGCCGTTAGTAGCATTATAAGTGCACCCAGCCATGTCTGAAACAGACAATTATTACAACCGATAATGTAATAATTAACGACATGGTAAGATTCACCGATACTGCAATAAAAGTTGACAGGCAATGTACTTTTCGATCGATTCCATTACATTCATTGTCAGTTTAATATTAATTTTTCACTCTTTATTTCAGTCTTGGTTAGCAGCACAATGGTCAACAGCATTATTATGTCGTTTTGAACAGCATACTAGTTCATGTTAACACAGAGGATGCTTAGATTAATGAGCATTTATCAAATTAATTTGAAACTGATTGGCACACTAAATAATTGTATTAGTTTTGCACGTGGTTATGCATATTCTCATTCACGATAGTAGTTAATGGGGACTATATACGGACAATGAGAATTAGCATTACAAAACACACTGGGACAATATACGGACAAGATTTATACGACAATAAGAATTAGGATTGAAAGATCCCTGGGACGATATGCGGACAAAGAATATACTGCCAAAAGGTTTGGACTGTATACGGACAAGGGAAAGTGGGGTTGTTGTATAAGGACAATAGGAATGGAATAGGTATGGTGACGTCACTGTGCTGAAGATTGGCAACAGTGTAGCAAGGGGCTTAATTCAATCAGACCAAACAACGGGAAATAAAACCCTAAAACGCATGGAGGTAGATATAGATATATAACAGATAAAACATACATACATTGATGGAAGCACATCAGTTTATCATACAAACAATTATACAACCGACTAAAATAATTTTAGGCAAGAAAGCAAATCTTTTCGAGGCATATAAGTGGCCCTGAAAAAGGCCTTTGTGTTTTTTTTGTAAACATCATTTCGTTAACATTGAGGACATCGCATAGGTATTCTCTTCTTCAAACTTCTTCTGACTTCTGGACCGCAGATGAGGACTTCCTTCAAACAGCATTGTCTCTCCAGTTAAATTCTTCTTTTCCAAAGGCTCGTATTGGTGATCTGGTGATGATTTCGACGATACGAGAGTAGATGATTCAACATTAGTCCACATCTTGTGACTAGAACATGAGAAGGGAATGCAATGAACTGCGGATATTTATAATGGAAGAGCGGATCGAAACGGATTGAGTTTTTTTCACCAATCTTAACTCGCGTTACAAAATTCAGTCACATTGTGGAATCTGTATTCCAGTCCGAAGAGAGCTGACTGTGACGTCGCATTACATATAAAGAAGAGCTAGAGTCTGTACGCTGGGAATTCATGCGACAAAGTATTCAAACATGAGGGAAACTCAGAAGACGATGAATTGGGGTGCACCGGTTGTGGAGACGAGAAGCGAGGACATAGCAGCGGCTACCAAAGTCAACACAGTAATATTTCCAGCAAGACCGATTTTAATTGGGATTTAGTCGATTTTCTTTCTTCTCCGCGAGAATCTGTTCCGGTATCAATACCTTCGCCACCTTCCACTTCTTTACCATACGTTGAGGATTTAAAACAGACAGAAAGAAGAATTGGAAATGTTTTTACAACAGAAAGAAGCAGAACAAGCTTTTCTCCTTCAACAGCAACAGCGAGAAGAAGAAGAGGCAAGAAGGAAACGACACGAAGAAGAAGCAGTCTTTAATACGACCCAAAAGAAAAAGACCTTCCCGAGCCAAATCATTGACAAGAGCAAACCCAGGAGTATGCCTTTGTCGTGGCAAAGGCTTAAGACAGTTAAAGCGGATTACGTCCCGTTTCAGAGTTTGGGTTTATAAAAAAACAAAGACCCATCGGTCCTTTTCAGGACCACCCACTTCTCTCGAAAAGAGATACAATTCACTTTGCCAAAATTAATTAAAACTCAAAATCCTTTTTTCATGATATACGTGTGCGAATGCGTGACTGTAGGTCCTTATTCTAATAAGTCAAAACCAGGAGGTACTTGCATTTTCAGTCTGGTCTATTCTGGTACATATCTTCGGCTTGTCTGAAGAAAACTTTCTAATGACACTTCGCAAAGCTCTGATCAGAAGTTCGATCTGTGTGGGCTCTTCTGTCGGTCTGGTCGGGTTGAGAGTGAAACGAATACTGGGAGGTAATCCACCGACCCTTTATATAGGGAAGACATTGGTCTGACATGGATATAGGGACCCGTGGCGTTATAATGTAGTCATTTGATTTTTTAAGTCAGGATGAAACGATAGCATCATTTCATAGAGAAAGGAGAAGTAACAGGCAGAAAGGTGACTTATCGCCTCACACAGCAGCTGTGTTTCGGCTCAAATTCATGCCAGTGAGCCAGAAGCCACACCCAGAGAATCTATACCAAATCAAAGTCCACCATTAAGGCCTCAAAAGTACTACCACATTCGACAGACGAAAAAGAGCCCCTCTAGTAAATTTAGAACCACATCCCATACGTTCACGGTGAAGTTTAAAGATTTCAAATCCAACGTACCGCTTGAGAAAACAGAAGGGTTTAACACGGAGGTGTGGGATTGTTTGTTAACCACACTGAAACGACAATGTGAAGCCAAAGAAGACGATCGCTTGAGACTTTCCATTTCTTACAACAGTCCCCCGTTTGGATCGAGTTTAGCAGCCCAGCCGAATTGACACCTTTCAAAGTCTTCGACGAGATTCAACACGTGAAACAATAAAACGAAAAGTTTCACATCATCGATGAAAAAGCGACACTATTCATGACCCACGTGTCTCTTCCTCAAAGGGACCGGATAACGCGAAAAAGTGTTATTGGAAGATGACCATCGTAGCATTAAGCGTAGCCTCACCCAAATTAACAACCCTCAAGACCAGATGTGATTAGCTCGTGCCATCGTGGTGGAACGAACGTATGCCGACAAGAACTCTAGAATGGAAAAGAGCCTGGCAAATTATTCAAAAGTTGAACCGTGCCAAACAAAGAAGTGAAACAGAACTCATGTTACAGCAAGCGGGACTATCCAAAGACAAAGCTTGTGGCATGCCTGTACTGCAAAAATTGCAAGACGTCTTGGCTTCACACTACACTTTGAACGTGTACCCTCAAGAAGTGCGCGAACCTCTGTTGGTTCGAGGCAAAGATTTCAAAGACTGAAAATACATTCACGTCTACCATCACGATGAACATTTCGATGCCGGATTACTTGGATACGGTTATTACTGTGAGAAATGTGACTTTGGATATAAAATTGAGAGCAACACAAGCATTGTGGATCGAAATGTGAGGGACGCTTGGCCTCTAAGCCCTGTCTTGACCTGTCTGGAGGAAGGACAACCATGAGTGCATTACCCAGCTTATCAACGCACTTTTGTCAGCCCTGCCTCTTACCAAAAACATCTAAAGACGTATGGTTCACAGCAAAAAAGAGCTTGTCAACTGCTGAGATTGCGCTACTACTAATGGGCAAGGCATACGTACCAACAGTATTAAGGCTCACGTATGTTCAGGAAAGAAACGATGTCACATTTGTCGCCAAATCAAGGACTTGGCACTAGAATGCTACATTCAAAAATAGCATTTCAAACAAAAAGAGAACGATGATCAGAATAAATGGAATTTCATCTTTTTCGATTTTGAATGCATGCCAGATACCTGTTTTCACATCCCTAATTTTTGTGTGACTCGTCGAGCGTGCTAGAAGTGCATCCAAGCGTCTATCTATAGCCATTGCCATCGCTGCAGCAAGATTCCTGGAGGACGTACAAAAATCTTTCGGGGACCGAACACTCTGGCCGATTTCGCCCGAGACCTGGAGCCAAGAGGACATCGGACGTTAGGGAGATTGTCATCGACATGCCACGGTAATGGTTCACAATTTCGCGGGATACGATGGACAATTTCTTTTGAGATACTATACGGAACTAAGTACCTAATGTCCTAAAGTGAGTTTGAACGGGCCAAACTCATTTCCATGCATGTGGGCAGAGTGCAGTTTAAAGATTCGATGAGTTACTTGCCCATGCTTTTGAGCCGAATGCCTAAAACGTTTGGAATGACAGAAATGGCCAAAGGATATTTGCCGCACTTTTTCAATACCGATGCCAATCAACACGCTGTTTTACCAAATCTTCCTCAGGCTCACTACTACTACCCCGATAACATAAGCACCGAACAACGAGAAGCTTTCTACGCTTGGTACCACACTCATGCCTCTGACCCATTCGACTTTCAGGAAGAAAGGTTAAAGTATTGTTCCGATGTGGAAATTGTTGTTATGGAAAATTTCGAGAACACGAAGGGATCGATCTTTTGAAAGAAACATTCACCGTCACGATAGCGTGTTCCTTAGTGTACCGCACATCGATTCATGCCCAGAACACCCTGGATGTCATCAGCACTCAAACCACGAACTTTTTCAAACGTCTATACTCGGTCTAAACCCTACGCCTGAAACATTAATTGTGCGACAGGAAAACAAATGGATCCAACATGCCCGCATCGGAGGAGGTGAAAAGACCAACGGTGGATGGTTGTGACTTAGAAAACCCCAAGATCGTGTGCGAGTTTAACGGATGTTTATTTCACGAGTGTCCCTCTGCTAACGTGAACGTGACACTAAAAGTCTGTTTTCACAACGGACCATGGATGACTTGTACCAGGCCATTTGTCAGCGGCGCTTGAAGTTAGAACATAAAGGATACCAAGAGGTGGAAATGTTGGAACACAAATACGATCACCGTTTGAAAACCGATCCCGAGTTTAAACGCATCGTGGAAAGTTACAAGCTGGTGGAACCACTGAACCCAACGAACTGTTTGTATGGAGGACGCACAAATGTCACCTATTTGCTGTACCATGTCGACGAGGAGAAAGGAGAAAAAACAAATACTTGGGCGTGGGGTCCCTGTATCCATAAGTGTGCACATAGTGTCGCTTTCGCATAGGGCCCCGCGATTGCTGGCGGTACACATCGACCTGGACAACATTCGACAATACGAAGGCTTGATCAAGTGCAAAGTCTTGCCTCCAACCGACTTGAACCATCCCGTTTTACCTCAACATTGCCAAGGAAAACTGAGGTTTTCCTTGTGCCGTACTTGTGCCTAAACGTGCATTCAATATCAGTCTTGTCAACACCAAGGAAGAACGTGCCTTGACGGGAACGGGGATCAGTGTAGAATTGTTTAAAGGTCTGGACCTAGGATATCAATTGTTATAAGTGCACGAAGGTTACCACTTTCCCAAGACAAAACCGTACCACAAGGGTAACCAGACTCAGAAAGGCATTCTCAATTACTACGTTTAAAACTGAAAAAAGAAGCCAGTGGCTATCCTTCCTGGTGCCACACTTCCGAAGACCAAAAGAGATTCAAAGATAAATACTGGGAGCAGGAAGGCATCACTTTAGACCACGTGGAGAAAAACGAAGGAAGGCGATCGTTTGCCAAAGTGATGTTGAATTGTTTGTGGGGTAAAATGGCACAACGACCGTGTTTCCCTAAGACGGAGTATTTGACAGAACCTTCCAGCTACTTCCGGATGATTCACGACAAAACCAAATACATGAAACACGTGGACCTCCTTCGTGAAGACTTGACCCTGGTTAATTACGAGGAAGAAGTGGACTAAGAAGTGGACTTTGTACAAATCGACTAATTTGGAAATGTCATCATTGCGGCTTACGTGACAGCCCATGCTCGCTTAAAATTGTACGAAGGTTTAGAACTGTTAGGAGATCGCGTCCTCTACTTTGACACGGACAGTTGCATCTACATCGATCGGTTGGGACAACGTCACCCTGACATCGAAGAAGACCGTTTAGCAGCCTGGTTGGACGAACACCCCGACGACAAGATTCTAAGTTTTGCTAGTGGCGTTCTCAAAGTTCGGGTAGGTATACCGGGACCCACAAGGAAAAATGCACACGGAGTATTAAGTGAAAGGATTGACAATTATCAGACCAGTCGAGTGGTGAACTTTGGACAACTGAAAGAAGCTTTGCAGTCTGGACAGGATGGAAATTTTAAAGTGACCAGCTACGAACCGTACAAGATGGTACGTTTACCCACACACCAAATCATCAGTCGACCTTTGGAAAAAGTGTATCAAATCGTGTACCAGAGACGATGTCCAAGACCAATAGCTAATTGTAACGACCATGACCAAGCGAGAAAGATGACTACTTTTAAAAAGACATCAATTCAAGTTCGGTGATTCTCAAGTGGAGTGCAATGATGTGCCTTGCGATGAGAGCAACGCCACACGCTGTGACCAGAGCGATGCAGTACCACATCATGGGAACTTTGTTATGACTACTAATACTACCACTACTACTATACACTACTTTCATGGTGGATGTTATGATCTATGTGAAACTATACAGCTACCACCTACAGATGTCATGCAAAAATGAGCAGACTTCAACGCATTTCACCGTACCCTTATCGAAATGAGCCCGGGAAAGACAAATATTCGTTCCCTGTTCGTTTGTCTGAATACCGCAACTTTAAAAGTCAATTCCAATCCATTGAAAAGGAAAATGGCCCAAATGTATTGGAGGACCCACCCTCAAAAAATTAGCCATAGCCGGATTTTACTACTTGTGAGAAGGGGATAAAGTCAAGTGCATCAGTTGCGTTGTGTCACTTCAAGTGGGAGCAGAAAGATTCGGCTTGCCCGGAACTGGCTCGATGGTCTCCGCATTGTTACTACCTGGCTTTAGTGGGACACAGTCATTGAAGTGGCATAGTATGTCGCTTAAGATACCAGCTAGGCTAGGAGTCAAACGTTGGGCAACACCAAGACAAGAGGTAAACCCCATTACAAATAATATTCAACGATTATCAAACGAATTGCTAGAGAAGATCTACAAGGATGTTTGGCAGGGACTTGCCAGAGCAAAAATCTTAATTGGTGACTGTATAACTTTTGTGTCGAGAAATTCACAAAAGGAAAGGGAAAAAATGGTACTGGTCAGAAATTACTCACTATGTCCATTACACTCGCTCTAGGAAAAGATTTTAAATAAAATAATTCTGACTGACAGGATCATGGATACTTTGCAAGAGAACATTCGTGGTTTGCCTGTGGAGTTGATAGAACGCATTTAACGAGAGCTGGTCAAAATACAAATGAAATGCAAAGAACTCCATCCCTCATGTCACCGATGTTTACACCAATGGTACCTGAATGCTATAAGAGGACTGATTCAGATGAAAGTGTTCCAGTGGTCAGTCATTGTTAAACTTGACGTGGGCGAGAAGGATTTGTTTGTAGTGACTGCTTCTTTTTACCACAAGGCAGACATACTGCAACGAGTTCTAGGGGAAGAGTTAAAGGGTTGCCAAAATCTTTTGGGGCCGACGTGTGGTGTGTGTCTTTGTGACTTGCTTTCTGGGATTTGGTGTACCAGTCGATTCGTTGTGTACTCTTTACGAACAGTATTTGCCACCAAATAAAACATGAAAGTTGTCTCTTTAAATGAGCACGAGAAACTCACTTTGTTAAAAGCTTTGCGTTTTCATCTGGATATTTCTCGACCTCTACGGGGAAAAAACGTTTCGTCAACTTTTAGCTACTGAAGATGTGTACGACGACGTGTGCGTAGTTTGTGACTTACACCCTCACTGGACAGATGCACGTATGTAGAAACATTGGGGTTTTGAGGCTTGGACCAAAGAAGTGGACAAGTGTACCCAAAAGCTGTGATCGTAAATTCAAACGTTCAGTGAAAAAGTAACTTTTATACCTGTATTAGTGACAGTGTCAGAAGAACTTGACACCAAGGACAACCACTCCCTTCCAGACAGGAGTGTCATGGCCATTCCCAAAAGGCCATTACGGGACGACACCTGTGAGTCTGTAGCCAATGTAGAGACTTTAAGAACATTACACACTGTCCCTAGGACATCTTTGTTACCAGACACATGTATAGTCACTTGTTTATTTACTACTTTGATCTTTTTATGTGTATTTTATCGCTGTACTAAACCATTTAACCTTTGTATATTTTTGTCTATCATGTTGTTCCATTTAAAAAAATAAACGTGTCCTAAAAATGCATAAAAACTTTTGTCTTTTCTGCCTTCGTGTCAAAAGTGACATTTTTGCCCAATGGCTATCTCTGCAGTCTTTTCTCTGTATTCCTCTACTTTCAAATTTTCAAAGTCATTGACGAACACTTAGATCGTGGCAGTTGGGAGAGCTTGTATCTTCGGCATTCCTTTATCATGTTAATTGCCGTACCTATCGATTCAGGCAAAACCAAATTAGTCAAACGTTTCATCAAAAATAAACATCATTTGATCGATCATCCACCTCAATCAATTGTGTGGTGTTACAAAGAGTGGCAATCGGCGTGCAGTCCCTTGCACGAAAGAAAAGGCGATACCATTGTGTTTGTGGAAGGCATTCCTGGCGAAGACGACGGGATCGTGTCTGACCCCAGTCAAACCCTTCTGGTCATTTTCGACATGTTAGGAGTAGACGAAGAAGAAATTAAACCGTGGTTTATGCGCAAAAGGCATCATCATAATGCCAGTGGCATTTACATCACACAAACTTTATTTCAACAACGTAAAGCCCACTGCACCATCAGTCTCAAAGATAATTACGTGGTCTGGTTTAAAAGCCGTAGAGATAAATCGCAAGTGCAAGTCGTAGCCAAAGAGTTAGAATCGCCTTGGCTGACACATGCGTACGACGATGCCACACGAACCTCAGACGTCTATTTACTCGTGGACTAAAACCCACCCACACCCGATTATTTGCGATTTCGAACCCATCTGCTTCACCACTGGTGCCAAGATGGAGGGCCTGTTGTGTATACGTCCCCGTTGTCGACTTAACAAAATAAATCTATATAAAAACAACTCCAACAATTTGGGTTTGTCTCACACAGCGTCAACATGACATGCATTCAGTCTCTCATCTTCCCATCAAATTGATTCATGCCTTGTACGGCATCATTCGCGAAAAAAATCCACAAATACGTGCTCGTGTCTTAGGAGGCAGTCTCAAAGAAGTCTTAAGATGGTTTACAGTGACAGAACGTCAATTACTGCAAGGCATCATTCACATTCCTCATCAAACCAAAGGCTTTTTTGACAGAAACAAAGTAGCATTGACGCAACTGGCCGATCACCGCACTCAAACCAAAAAGCAAATCATTTTGAAACCTGGAAGTAGCGGTTCTATAGGAGGTGTCATCATTTGCTCCCTTTTAAAATGGGATCCTAATGTCCTCCCCAAGAAAAAAGCCACTCCCGAAAGTGCCTAACGAACCCTAAAGAAGAAAAGGAGCAACTGTGTCAAGACCAGGACACATCCCCAGAAAAAGAAAAGTCCCCAGAAACACCCCAGAAAACAGCTTATACCCGCAAGAGAGGCACTTCGACCAGGACACACTCTTACTTTCTCAAACCACGACCTGCAACGACAGTGACCGCGTCTCCAGTAAGCTCACGTTCTTCCATTTTTCGTTGTTGGTGATGCCTGCCAAACCCAATTTGACACCCGTTCTTCCTCATATGATAAAACAACGGAAACCCACGTGTCCAAGAACTTATCCAGCGGTGACATCCACCTTCTCCTCTCTAGCTGCAGTAGCAGCTGCTCACAAAAGTACGTACCCCCAAAGTCAAAGTCCAAGGTAGATCGGGCATGTTACAGAGTTTACTGGATTTATCCAAGCAAGAACTGTCCCGATTTAGTCAATGCGAACCCCTCCGCGACGTGTGATGCCTGTCATCAAGATGATACGAGTAAAGACAATCAGTGTCGACGCATTCCAGTATAAATAGACCTGCGGTTAAGGATGGAGATTAGTGTTTTTGTGCTCTGAACGTCCAAAGATGTCCCCTAAAAGAAGTGCACACCACTCTCTGGCTACAAAGAGGAAGAAAAGGAAAGGACTTTTCTTGGTTTAGTCAAACATTGGGATATGTTTTCTGTCTTGCCCAAAGATCCTTCACCCATGCGAAAACAACTCATTCAAACAGCCCCAAAAGGCGTCGTCGATACCGTGTGTGAATGTTGCCTGAATGTCTTGAAATCACGATACCTTAGTCTAAACTACAGAGAGAATGCTTAGCCAAGCATCGACACCTTCTTGGTCAAATGGTCTAAAAGAAATTACACATTCGTTAAAAGAAACCGATATTGGTAGATCACGTAGGAATGTTGTCCATGCAGTTTGGACCCTTGCTGTAAGGAGTATTGGGAACAATGCTGGGAGGACTCGATGGGAGCAAGATCAAAAGGACCGAGAAGATAAAAGGGACATGTGGAGATAAAAGATCTCAGACATGACCATTGAAATCCAATGGAAGAACGAAAAATAACTTTTGAATTTAGTGGATACATGGAATTTGATCTTTAGCAAGAATAACGGACCCCACATTTGCCTCCCAACCCTCATTTGACCGAGATGTCCCAGTTACAACTCGAATTGCAATCGTTGATGGCTAGCAACGATATGACCAAATTAGAAAAATCGCACAGGTACGGTCAACTGTTGCAACGACTGAAACTCTTTCACTAAAAATCTATAGACGAAACGGCTCAGCCGACTCTGAAAGATTTTAAGACTCTGAAGAAAAGTCCACCACCACCACTAACCCCAGTGACTAAGACAGAAAAAGGAGAAGAGATACAAACTACACCAGTAAAGGTACGCAAGATAACAACACTACCAGATAAAGTACTCAAGTCAACAACACCACCTACAGCCAGAATTGGTAGCATTAAAATGATTATGGCCACCTCTTCTTCACCAGAGGAGAAAAGGAAAGAAGTGAAGACGGTGAAACAAGAACCGATTACCCCTGTTCAGATATTCTCCTCCTTCTCCTCAACACCTATCGCTCACCGCACACGCAAAGCATTATAAGCCAAGAAGATACCACAAGAAACCAAAGAGTAGTTTCAGTGAAAAGAGGGTGACCTAATAACGAAAAAGAGAATGTGGTAACCAGCATTCTCTACAATCCAGTTCATCCTGCAGGTTCCGGATTAGTTCAGATATCGCATAGTGCTGCCAAATCCCAATTGAAACGTCTCTGTTTACCTCAAGTGCAACGATGGTTACAAGAACAAGCCTCGTACGCTTTACACAGACCATTCGACGAAAAGTTTCTAGAACTCGCACCAGAGTGGAGGGCATCGATCATCAAAGGCAAGCCGATTTAGCTGATGTATCTCATTTGGCCACCTACAATCGTGACTACAAATATTTGTTTTGTGTTATTGACGTCTTTTCCGAATTTGCCTCGGTAGTACCATTGACTTCAAAATCGAGCAGTGAGTAAGTGTGAGACCTCAAACTGGTGTTGAAACAAAGTGGTCGTTATCCTCTTCGATGGAAAACCGACAAACGCACCGAATTGCTGAAAAAAGCTTTCCAAAAAGAATTATAGAAACGTGATATTCATTTTTTCACCACCATCGTGGAACGTTTTCAGCGCACTTTGAAGGAACGCATATGGAAATAGTTTACAGATCTACACACTCTCATGTACATCGACATCTTACCGCACCTTGTCCAAGCGTACAACCAATCTTACCATTGGAGTATCGGATGTGCCTCCAAGAAGTAACTCCTGACAACGAAGTGACTATTCTTGAGCGCCTGTTTGGTACGTCCGAAACGGTGGCTGTTCCCTAGAAAAGTTGAGTGTTGGCAGAAGGAGATTGCGTGCGTATTGGCAAAAACAAAACGCAGTTTCGACAACGGTTACTTATCCAACTGGATCACCAAATTGTTTCTTTCTGGACGAGTGAGTGGTCGTCATCCTGCCATTTTTACATTGGAAGACATGAACGGGGGAAATGCTAAGACGAACGTTTTACTTGCCCGAGTTACAACGCGTAACCAAAAAGAAGACGTAGTGTATGACATCTAAAGCATTCTCAAACGAAGAACCCCTAAAGTGGGAAAACGCCGTGTCAAGGATGTCAAAGTGCGTTGGAAAGGATACACTACAAATTTTGATTCTCGGATCAACGCTTCACAAGTCATCGACTATAAAAAGATGTGACCCTCATGCTCTTCCACACATAGTCAGATACCGCTACCACTGCAGCGACCACTCCTTCAATCAGTTCTTCTCTACAAAAGCAACCCCTGTGGGTGTGGTGTTGAGAACGTGTGCCTAAAACGCAAATCGTGTTTTTCTGCTAAATATTTGTGGTGTATTGTGTCATCGGTGTTGCCACTGCAAACTTAAGTCTGCAACTATTAGACCAACAATTGTGTTCCATTTTACTGAGCACTTGCATCGGTTTTCTTCCCCAAAATACTCACTGAATGGAAACAACGGGAGCCCTTGCCCAACGCCAGTTGTCACCACCCCAACAATAACAACCATCATAGCACTCCTCTATCTTCGAGTGACCCCTCAAACATCATGAGAACTTTGGAATTGTAAACAACAACAACAACCAATGGTACAAAACCTTACCCAGTGACAGTTCCATGGAGGTATTTCCCAACAATGATGCACATAATATTGGGCCTGTTCCAAGTGAGAACTAGATCTGTTTGCCATGCCACTTACTATGATGACGATGCAACAATTCCAATGGGTAGAATTTCATCCCGTTTGCTCTGTCAATGACTCAGGATCAACCCTAATCGAGTTTGAAATCAAAGGACAGTCCGAAGATTACATCGATCTGAATAGCCGTTACTTGTACTTGAAAGTCAAGGTTCAGGATCCGACAGTAGCTTACGTCAACAATTGTATGCATTCCTTGTTCAGCTCAGTGGAATTGTACTTGAATAACAAACTGGTCAGTAGTAGCATGGATACTTACCCTTACCGAACGTACCTGGAAAATCTCTTAACGTACGGAAAAGAAGTCAAGTACTCTCATCTGGATACTTGCGTGGTATGGAAACCTGATGTCAATCGCGGTGGCAAGACCTTCTGTACCAGACCCTTCAAGCCTAAGTTTGAGCAGATGAATTACTTGAGATCGTGCTTGTCTCTGTACGAAGCCACCGGACAGTTCCCGGTATTACGTAAGACGAATATGCTGAAAGTTACACTTTGCGGGCCTTCGATTTCCCCCTTGACCAAAGCAGCGACGAGGGACATTTCAACTCTATAACATCCAGTCAGATTCGAGCGGAACTTCAGTTTAAAACACTTGTACCCCACACGGTGAACGTCATAGTGTATGCCGAATTCGACAATACCATAGAAATCAACAGTTTGAGAGAAGTCATTCTAGACTATTAGAAGCTATATGACACTGTTATCACTCTTTGAATAGTGGAGAATCTATGTAAATGAAATGGGAGGATACCATGAAAGCAGACCCCAAGACAAACACGAAAAGGATATAATGATGAAGTCCAGATGGCCATAACAAAAACAACATTTAGACTCCTGTTTTGCGAAACACCTGGCAGAAAAAAATATGGAATTGATCAAGAAAGATTGCTATGGATGTCAAAACGATTATCCCAGTTAAATTCAACCCGATAAATGTATGATCATGAGTGAAAACAAAAAATTGGATGATTATCTGGACCAAGCATGGAATCTCATCTCGGAAGAAGCCGTGCTGCGTCAGTGGTATAAAGACTTGTGTGATCATTCATCTCCTCCACTGATGGCTCTAGAGATTCACCACATCAAACCTCTTTTGGCTCAGAATTTGGAGACGAAGCGAAGAAACGGTTACTTGTCAGACATTTTCAAAGAAAAGGTTCGGATTGAATTGATGTCTTATCATTTGGAAGACAAGATGGCCGCTATCGTTTAACCGGCTTGAATCAGCTGTTCCGTTTTTAGTGCCGTTTTCATGATATTTGTGCTTGTTGCCTGTTTTCATCTTCGTTATTGTATTCAGCAGCAGAGGGGGCGAATCCGACATTTTGTCCAATCGTTATTTTGCTTAATTATTACTTTCTGCACTCAACGATCTAGTGTCGTCAGCGCCTGGTAAAAAAAAAACAACGTCGGTCCATCCTACACGATGGTGACGTCATTTGGTTTAATTAACACCTTCTGCGCGCCGATCCCCAGCGTCGTCAGCGTCCGGTAAGCACATCGACGACCGCGTCGATGTCGTCGCCCCCTCTGCTGCTATGATCTTACAAACAGAGTGATCACTAACTCCTCCTCTTGCAGATCAATTAGGTTATTTGACTGATCGGTAAGTCTGAAATTAATTCTCGTTAAAAACCGATCATGGCATCGCATATAGACCGGATTAATCGGACTCTCAATGATCAAAAATCCCGGAGGGGCTGTTGGTGAAAACGAATAAAGGATATACCCCTGTTGAGCTTGATTTGATTGCTTGGTATCCACCTGGTAACTCCCTTCGATAACATCGCACACTAGATTGATCGCTATCACTGATGCGATATTTACGTTGTACGGGGCAATATGCCTACCACCATCTCCGTTATCGTGTCTGAGGATAGTTGATGGGGGGGTGTCCGCGGGTGGATTCTCAGGCCATCCTAGTATGGTTCTTATTGAACTGTTATAAATATCAACCATATACCCCGGTGTGCTTATTTCAATCGTCGACGATAACGTCGGTTCATGAACCGTAATAGCGATTTTTGATTCCTTTCCTGTGATCGATTTTATCCTGCGTTGAAATTCTTTATTGATTTGCTCTATTTGGTATGACCCAGTTGGTATTGTAACCTCCTCCCAGTTTGGGGTCCCATCGGGTTTATTTGTCCGTGCAAAAACCAGCGAGTTATTAGGTTGTTGTCCGTTAAATGCGTCCGCTCGGATATTAGGCCAACTGTGATATACTCGCAATTTTGCCAGCGCTATTTCCTTTACTGGAACCGGTGATGGGAAGTTCACACTGAATTCGGGTTTCGTTGATGTTATCGATATCATATTTGTTTGTACCGGAGTGGTGTTCTCCGCGATCCGCTGAAGTAATTGAGACCCTTCGGGGTTCAGCGACATTATTATTATTCGTTTTCTTTAGTGTCTAATTTCAACAACCAGGTGGTTTCGGCTTCCAGTTGAAAATCCTCGATTTTTGACATCGCGGAGCTATACAACTGGACCATCGTGGAGAATTCAACATCGGATACGAACAAATTATCAATCGATAACGAGATCAACCCGGATAATTTCGAGTATGCGTCGGATACTATTTGATGTTTTACTGTATACTCGTTGAGTTTTTTCTGAAAACACGATGATATCTTCCTAGTGATTGCGTTGGCAACTCCAGCAACTGTTGTCATTGCGGAGACAGCGATTGGAACAGCGATCGGGGTTATCGTGGTCACCGTGGATAAAATAACACCGGCGCCAGCTACTATACCCGACACCGAGTACACGACCGCGTAGATGGCGGTTATTTTACGACGGTATTTTTTTATTTTTACACGGTATTGTTCGGAAAGCGTTTTCAAGTTCGCGGAAAATTCTTTTGCGGTATCGAATCGATATTGATGTGACGTCGGTGATACCTCTGATTCAACTTCCTTGGTGGTCATTTTTATTTTAAATGAGCTAGTGTTTTTAATTACTTAGATTCGCTGCAAATTCCACATACCATGTAATGTTTGCCCGGGCTAGATTTCTATCAACGGTATAAATTGTAAACTGTTCAGTTGCGTTCTTGTCTATAATTGTTGATATTGTATTGTTAAACCCGGATGAACTCGACGATAATATATTAAACTGCATCATTGAAACCAGTGTCAATCGATAAATGCCCTTAACAGTTGCGGTGATATTTACTGTATTCTGTGTAGGAGTCCAATCGAATGATCCATGCCGAATTGTGTATACTGTGTTGATGATGTTCTCATGAGGGATTTTTATTTTTTCGAATTGCTCTGCTACTCTCGGTAGTCCGTCTTTAATCGCTTCAACATCAGTTTTAATCGTTCCTATTTCCTGTATATGCGTGTCCACATCTTTTTTGTTCGCTGCAACATTAGTTTTGATTGTTTCTATTTCCCGTGTATTCTCGGTCATACTTTTTTTGTTTGCTGCAACATCAAGTTTGATTGTTCCTATTTCATATGTATGCACGTCTATACCTTTTTTGTTCGCTGCAACATCAGTTTTAATTAATCCTATTCCCCGCCAATACGCGTCTATATTTTTTTTGTTCGCTTCAATATCAGTTTTGATTGTTCCTATTTCCTGTGTATGCGTGTCCATATTATTTATGATCGTTGTAACATCAGTTTTGATTGTTTCTATTTTCCGTCCATGCGAGTCTACATTATTTATGATCGTTGCAACATTAGCGCCGATTATTTCTATTTCCCGTTCATGCGCGTCTACACTCTTTTTGTTTGTTGCAACATCAGTTTTGATTGTTTTTATTTCCTGTCCATACGCAGTGATATCATTTATAGTTATTGTAATCTCATCCGGCTTGGTATTTTTTTTACCAAAGAATTTATCAAAGTTGTCATCGATCCTGTTAACATTTTTTCGCAACAGGGGTAAATTGGCCGACATCGCCGTAAACTCCAAAATAGCATTTGTTATTGTTTTAAGATTTGGTTCGGCTATCGTCGCGGTTCCAAAAAAACTATCGATAATGAATTGCATACCGGCGACAGATACTTGTATCCCCTCGAACTGAATTGCTTGTATGTTAAATTTATTATGCAAATTTTTTAACGAATCCGACATGGTTATATAATTGTTGCCAAGTATACTTATTCTTCCATCTATCATCGATATATCTTCACCCGGTTTGAGTCGTCCGTCGCTGGTATACAGCGCGATAGCGTTCTCGGCGGCATCACGCTGTCGTATTAAAACGTCATTCAGTGACACATTACCGGATTTCAATTTACCCTGGCGGTCTTGAAATACAACTATTTCGCCCGGGTCAACACTTGTTAGATTCAACGTATCAGCGATTTCATCCTCAATTAGTTTTTTTATGTCGGCGGCGGCCGTTTCCGTGGATTCTTTCAGCGCCGAAACCGGTCGTCCCCAAATATCAATCATTATTATCTAATGTAATTGTCTCTAAATTTCCCACTAGTGTATTCGTTTACAACCACATGAGGTGGTTTCCGCGATGATGAAATCGCCGCGAGTACGTTCAATACTTCACGGCCGCATATCGGCGGGTCGCTTAACTGCTGTGTTGGCAACGTGGAATAAAAAACCCGGGCTGAACACGCCGGGGCTGAACACGCCCGGATATACCGCATGAACTCGTTCGGCGGGGCTAACCCGTATGAATCAAAATAGACGATTGCACGCGGATCAATCGCGTACGCAACCCAATGAGTTCCCGCTCCGGAGGACCCATCGAGGTTAATTATGCCGGTTTCAATATTCCTTGGTGCCGCCGGTAATTGATCCCTCATAAAAACACCTCTGAAGTTTTTTATCGCTAGCGCGTTTGCGGCGTCTATTAAATCAAAATTAGACATGGGAGTCAATGACTCTTGCGTTAATAAACGGTTCCCGGTAGTCTTAGACCCTTTCCCAAGTACCATGAATACGGGGTTCCCGGTAGTCTTAGACCCTTTCCGGCCACGGGTCGTTTTTTTTTGTAGCCTTTCCCGGTTGCCTTCTTTAATGCCATTCCCGCCGCGGTACCAACGGCTCCTAACGCTGCCGCCTTAGCCACTGCTGGTGCGGCCGCGGCAATCAATGCCGGAATCGCGGCTAACAGCGGAAATATCCCACCGGTCTTTTCCATGTTTTTAATTGCTGCGGCCGAGAAATCTACCTGAACACCCTTTCTGTTCTTCATCGCATCATTGAAATGTTTTATTTGACGCGTCGTCAACGATATCTTATGATTACCACCTGCCATCTGCGACGGCTTCAGCGTTATTGTGGCCCCGCATTGTTTAGCCGACTTTGATCGTAATTTCTTGACTTGACCATCAGTCAACTCTACACTGACGACACTATACGACATTTTATTGTAAACGCGTTTTGTGCTTTCAATTACATGTTTTCCACTGGTGCATCAACGATTCTCATTCGTCCACCAACACCTTCTAGCAGCATTGATTTATCGCTGAGAATGACAGCAACCGCTCTATAATTAACACCACCCGGGGCTATACGAGCTCGGAAGTGTATATCAACGACGGATTGTCTCGTTAAATCAAGATGTTCCAGCGAAAAATAATAAATCGGATACAGGTTTTTAAAATCAAGTTGTGATATTTGCAAACCAGTGTCGACGTTTTGATCACGACCCATATACGACAGCAATCGATGATACACACGTGCGATATGGTTGTCGCCGTAATTAAGCTGTATGTCCTCGGATGGTTCCTGTTGTCCGTTTATTCTCAGCGAAACATCCCTGACTCCTAATTGATCAAATATCATATGGCTGCGTTCTTGACTGCCCAATCGTTCCCTATTCTGTAGCGCTATGAATATATGACGCGGGGCTGAAACACCTTGTTTTGATGCCAGGTGCCATGTAAACGTATCGGCGACGTTATCCTCTTTAGCATCAGTTGTTACCGCTAGCCAACTCAACAACGATTTTCCCCCCTGTTCCATAAATGCTAACAATCGTGCTTCCGTGGTAACTGATGGAGTCAGCACCGGCATCCACAATGCCATTTTAGTTAAAACAACCTTACCGGCAGCGACGCCAGCAGCACGCCATATTGCATTGTTATCATCGCCCCTTCGCGTCAGGGCAATTGTATGCTTAGCCCCATAGATAACTTTTCTGACATTTCTGCAGAATCCAAATATATGATGGAGTGGAATCGCGCATGAAAACTTTCGGCGTTGTCCTTGCAACATTCCTACTCGTGCTGCGAATCCTAGATTGTAATTATCGTTAAGACTTTTTATAACAGTGAAATTAGCGCCTGGTTTTGCTCTGCGATCTGGATTGGTTGCTTCATCCTGGTCAATTGTGGTATTTTCTTTTATTAGCACGTTAACGTACTGAAAATGGTCAGCGTTATCGGTGGTGTCCTTTGCGAATATTATAGATGGGCCCGCCGATCTTGTATAATCATCCGAGTATCTCGCCAACCCAATTATCGTCGTTGCAACATCAACCTCGCGTTCTATTGATTCAATTTCTCGCCCGTCAATAAGATATCTGGCGCTCTCAAATAACGCCATGATACCGTTGTTGACGAAGCCAACTCGAACACGATGGTCATCTGCGTATGGTGCATTATCGGCGGCATTTGTCACGAGTTCTCCCTCGATTTCGATAAACGCTTCACACGGCAAAAAATATTTACTGGTATCTTGGACTTGAAGTTCAATTCGCGATCGTAGGTCAGGTTGCGCTGCATAATAAGAATAATATTGATAATCACGGACAGAATCATCCCTGCGTACTGGGGCGTCCATATCAAACGCGGGATCAGCGGTACGCGCAAACATTCTATTATTTATCATGTTGATGTTTTCAATTGCGATTTTTTCGTCGTAAATTCTTTGAATTTAAACCACTCCCCGCTATCGCGTTCATGAGCGCGTTGGTTGCCGCATCGGCGGATGGCGAAGTCGTCGCCAACGACTCTAATTTTTCTTCCACGGCGTTATTTATTACTTTACTGACATTTGCAGGCATCACTGTCGTTGATGGCATTACCGGTGGTTTCTGTTTTTTTCTCCTGAATTTCACCAATGACATTAGTTTGTCCCGCGCGGCTGAAAACGCCCTTCCGGCAACATCTCCAATGGCACTAATACCCTTATCACGAATAACATCAATAGCCTTCATTCCTAATTGTTTGGCTAACGGCGCTACTTTTGGAGCCATTCTTGTAAATAACCCCGCAATGGTGCTACCGAGACCATCTCCATAGTACGCGCGGTAAATAGGCAATCGCGAGTTTACCACGTAGACGAGTACTGGTTTATCATGGTTGTAGTGTATGATCATCCTTATTAAAAACACCAGTTTTCCAATTAATCATCCACGAGTTCGTCTATGAGCGTTCGATATGCATTAATGTCCATAATACCGCCTGCAAATAAACGCTTGCAAATATCAGCGGCCTCATTGATTATTTCCGGAGAGTTATTTCCGGCTCGTTTTCCTCCAATTAGTACCTCTAGCCGTGATATATCACTGAGAACACTATTAGGGCAGGTAACACCGTAGGATTCTTTACCAACAGGGTATCCTTTTCCTTTTTTTGGTGTTATACTCTTAACTTCCTTGTGGAATGCGTCGTAATCGGATTTACTACGATGTGGTAATGCATCTTTATGTTTACTTGCTAAATACACTATTCTTGCCCAGTCTTTTAACGACTTTATATTTTTCTCGTAACCGCTATTGATATGCTTCTTATCTCGTATGTTCTTAGCAAAATTGTTGGCAGTAAAATTAATTAATTCTTCCCTGTTGCTGAAGCCTCTAATTTGATCTATTGTGCTCTTCTTGAGTACAATACGGGGTATATTCCCCTCTTTTTCTTCCGGTATTTCTTCTTCTGGTGTTTCTTCGGGTATTTCTTCTTCTGGTTCTCTTGCGGTGGCGCCTGGTTCTTCTTCGTCGGCCATTGTAACATAAGGTTCTTGTGGTTCGGTTATAGCGAGTGGTGGTGGCCTCCGTGTTGTAGCAGCCGCTATTTTTGCAGGGAGTGTTTCTAAAGACCTTTTTGTTTGTTTTGTCTCTGCCGCTATCTTTTCAAGCGCACCAAGAACGGGTACAGTTGCCGCCGTAACATCCTTAGTCGCTTTAGTTACCGGGGCAAATAACTGTTCGCTTCCAACAGTAAAATCGGTTTGCATTTGTTGTCGCGTTTGAAGTTTCTCTCTCACTCTGTCTCGTAACGGTATAAACTTTTTAAGCGCTGCTAGCCGCTCTCTGGCTAGCCGAGTAGTAAGTGATTCACCTACCATTATTGTAAATTGATCCGCAATTTTCTAATTTTCCGCCGAGTGTACCATCGGGAGCTCCACGGAGTTTTCGTCTATAATCCTTCTAATGTTTTTGATCTTACTAGAAATCTCCCGGCGTCGTTCATAAACACGTCCGAGTTTTTTTCGTATTATTTCAACGGCAGTAAATAGTCCAATGAATGCATTTGCGTCATTGTGGTACAGGTTCTCATTAATCGTATGTTGTAATCGTTTTATAAAAAAATACTCGCGGGCCAGGGTAAAACGCCCCCGTTTCGACTGTTCGTTAATAATCTCATAATCGGATAATATTTTTTCACTGTCGAGACCATCAGATAATTCAATTCCTTGATTTTTTAATTTTGAAATCTCAGTTAATATATTATTGATGTCTTCGATATTCATTATTCTTATAAAACATCTTATTTCTAATATCAAAAATTTTAATAAAATTATTGGGACCATTTTTGACCCCGTTTTTTGTATGGACAGTACAATGCCGTAGATCTCCACTCGAGTGTTGTGGCAGATTGCAGGCATACATGGACAGTACAATGCCGTAGATCTCCACTCGAGTGTTGTGGCAGATTACAGGCATATACATATACTTAATTAAGGACATTCACATCTTGGAACCCCAAAGCATACATCTCCGGGAGGGAGGCCTAGGGTGACAAACGTCATCGTAGACCGCCCAGAAGATATGCTTGGGGGACATCACTACATGTACTTAATTAAGGATGAATATATTTACAATGAAATGATTGATGGATGATGGGACGGCACAAGACAGCACAAACATAAAACGGCGGGGCGGAACTCTACGGCCAATTCAACCAATCAAAAGCAACCCAATTAAATTAACCCGGTTGCATGATTGTGAACAAAAGACAACCACACGCCCGGGTCAAGAGCGTGGGTTAGTTTTGATTAGTTGAATTGGCTTTCGAAAGCCCCAGGCTTATAACGAGTCATCTTGTATATAAAGTGACTAATACAGCGGCGTCAGTCACAAGGTGTGTGTTAATTTGAATTCCCTTGAATCGTTTGAATCCTTAAATACTTATTAATGGTGTTTCACGGCATTTAAATGAAACCAAATACTCAAATAAAACATTAAAAAAAAGAATACAGCTGTTAGATAATAGCGTGTATTTCATTAGTTTTCATCGTAAAATGATTAATTAATCGCAACATTAATTGGACTTCAAGGGACGCAACATTAATTAGACTTCAAGGGACGTAACTCTTGTCATGCGACGCTATCACAAAACGAGTTATCTCCCTTTGATGTTATATATGAAAATCGAATTCTGTGACCCGTCTTTTTTGAGATCGCTGTTTTAGTTATATTCTCCGCAACATCTAGAACTGATTTACTACAAATATCGAAGTATTTACCAGCCGCATTCATAGAGCGAAATATTTTTTCTTCGTGCGTTATTGTATCAAATGACTTTACGGGTTTTGCCTTTCTCATCCCTCCTGTTTTTCCAAATTTGGAATTTTGACTCGGTGTAACAGCTCTTAGATTACACAGTCTGTTATTTTGAGGACATCCATCAATGTGATCAATAACGAGACCGTCGTTGATCAGTCCGTTAAACGCTTCATACACCATCCTGTGAATAAGACAGATTTTTTTCCCAGCATTAAATCGCAAGTATCCGTGATTATTTACGGTACCAACCGGCTTCTTCAGTCTGCGGTTTCTAACAATACCGTCGCGAGATGCCTCGTAATTAACAAACACAGGGTGAGGTCTGAACTCTTGGTTCATTTGTATAATAATACTACTTGTCTAATTTATTATTTGGTTTAATTATAAACCTTGCAATATAGTCCTGAGGAGTTTTGATGACGAAGTCTGCGGTGGGGTCAATGACGGCGTTTTTAATTCGCTTGTCATAATAGCGTTTTAGTTCCCTGTATCGCTTTCCGCCACAATTGATACACAACTGCGATTTTCCTCTTACACCGACGTGGCAAACCAAGCACGGGAGAGGGCCAAGAGAGCCATTACGAACGCTTTGTAAATGATATCCGCAGAATTCACCTCTACATGATTTATTGCACGGGGTTGTCGACCCAATCATCAACCATTTGCATTTATTCATTATACTATATTCTTTCATTTAAATACTTGTTTTAATTATATGGATGAGTTTGAGAGATTAGCAGTAATTAAACCCTGGAAAAATATTAAGTTCAATCTCGATAGAGTCCTCAAGGACACACCAAAAGCGTTAATAAACGATAGAACCCTGTTAAATAAAATACGCGATTGTATCGATGAATTCAAACGTGATGGTGCATCTCATAGTTGGTCAACATTTCGAATTGATGGCATTGTTGATGCTACCATGAACGACAACCGCGCAGCAATGATAATATCACAACTTGACGGTAAAAGGTATTTCTTCAGAGTAAAATTCATTGTCCGGGTGGAATCAGGCGATTGGATCATGCGTGATAAATTTGAACCAGTTCTCAGCGACAAGAAAACAGTCACTGTCAGCCGCGACTCCAAGCCGGGGTTGTTAACCGGAATTGACAAACCATACTATGAACGAGCGTATCCTGAAACAGCAGTTGTTTATGGAATATACCCGTTAAATAAGAAACCTGATATCGGAAAACTGAAACCGATGAAACAGTCAACTGGGATAAATTGTGTAGCAGAACGAATAATAGAGCATTTTACAAATGCATGTCGAGGAAACAAATTGACTGATTTACGACGTAGCAAAATCAACCAGTGGGAACTAACCGTAAAAGAGCGTGGAGCAACCATCAGCGACATAGCGAGATTAGAAACATCGCTGAGATTTCCAATAACCGTTACAACGATAACCGGTGAAGTATTATACGAATCAAAGTACAAATCAAATGGAACCCCAATCAAAATTATTGATCATAACGAACACGCATGGACGCCCGCGATCACAATATTTCCACGGGATAGAACAGTAAAGTATATCCCGGGGGGATTTTTAGGAGAAGACGGTTTTCTCGCGGAGAGGAAACTATTTGATGCTATTGCCTACTTGTGTAAAAACGACCCTGTATCAATGTGGTTACTTCGCAGCGCTGAAAACGATGCGGATACCTTTGATCAGTTTGTAAGACCAAACGGTGAATTATATCGCACTGAAGCATTTCACAACAGGATGAAAAAAACCGCCATAGAATTTGAGGAGCATGATGAACAACTGCTAACAAATTGTTTTACGATTCCATCGGTTGTAGCTCATGTTGCAGCAAGGAAAAATGCGTGGAGACCAACGCGCAGGGAATTTCTACCGGATGTACAATCCAGTTGTTTGGAATACTATCACGGTGGACTATGGAACACTGAATACAACCGCGACGCTATGATCTCGGTTGATATGGTTGCCTGTTATCCAGCGAGTTTTCTCGGGTATGGATCCGCCGCTGAGTACTTTAGACGATTTGGACACCCCAGTCATGAAATGATTCGTGTTGCTATTAATGGACCACTGCCTGATTTTGATTTAACCGGATTCGCTCGCATAGTATCATTTGAATTCGCGGCAGGACTCCATCGCTGTTGCTATATTTGGATCGGTAGACACATGGCTGAAAAGAGATGGCTGCCAATAGCGCTGCTACGGTATATGATTGATTGTAGCATGCTAGTTTCGTTGATTGTCAGTGACGCGATTATATCATACCGGGCACAGACTGAAGTCTGGTTACCAGAACCGGAGCGTCTAGATAGCATAATTGACGAGTCCAGAAAAAACATTGATGCCGACGAGGAATATATCATCGAATGGTCCAGGAGGATATTTAACCAACGAAACCGCGAGGCAAAAGATCTCGGTAGAAGAATAATTGGTAAGTTCACACAAGGTGGAAAAAACCACGACTACAAACGATATTGCTCACGGCTGATTATAGATGACGCAGAATATGATTTCGTAATCAAGGACGCAGTGGCAAAAAATAGATACGTGAACTGCAAAACAGCTTTCTTGTCCAATGGAACGAGGTTGGGTACAGTTGTTACCTACAGCGACGGAGACAGCCCGGCGTATCCACATTTGAGGGCGTCTATGCTGGGTTATGCCGCTATCAATTTATTCTCGATGATAAATAGATTTCCCGATACCGCGGTTAGAGTAGCCGTTGATTCGTTTTATATAGACGTAGCGTATAAGGAAAACGTAGCCGAGTTTACTAGTCCGGACGAGAGTTGGGGTACATGGAGAATTAAAAATGAAATACGACGCGATTATTCCCCGTCAGCAGATGTCACCGTTGAGAACAACTACTTACGCGGTGATAAATTGTCAGAATGGTCTAATGCACCATCGTGTTCTGATCCAATTTGTAGACATAAAACAGTTTATTTAAGCGGCTGTGGCGGGTCAGGAAAGACGACTCGGGCAATTGAATTATTTCGAACGCGGGCAAGTATAATCGTGCTTACACCGACCCATAGACTAGCGCGAGAGATAAAACAACGAAATGTTGACGCCGTTACTTATCACAGCTTTTTTCGATACAGCGGCGGTGAGTGGACTCCTGATCGAATGGGTGAAAAATTTATTCCCGACATTATCATCTGGGATGAGATATGTACTGTTTCGTTAGATACTTTACAAATGTTTCTTGAGTGGTTGCTGCGCGCGAATACAGCGGTAATCATGTGTGGGGACCATGGCCAACCACCACCATTTGTCGGCGAGGGTCCACATGATTGGTTAAAGGGTTTTGTGGACTATTATGAAGAAACCGATACTGATTACCGAGCACTTGATGAACAACTGCGCGAGGTTAAAAAACTAATCAGATTACAGCCGGATAGAATTCAATGTGAAATAATCCGCGAGGTGATTCCGGAAACGCCGTTAAATGAATTCTGGGAAACATGGAGACCAAACGATTTAATTGTAGCGAGCAGAAAGATAGTCAGAGACACACTTCAGCGGAGGTTGTTTGCGTTGCATAAGGAAAAGTTTCCAACGCGCCCAGTGCCGTTGTGTTATAGACCCGCTGACACACGGCGGCAGAACATTGAAGTTGAAATCCCGGGCCCGACAGCGTCAGGGACAAAAAAACAAATTCTCGTGCTGAATGATATCGTGCTCGTTGATATCGGTGTCGTCGAGGACGCGCTACGTGCTGATAAATCCCCGTGGACGCTAGGATACGCAACAACAATACATTCCTCGCAGGGACTGACCATCACGGACACAATTGTTTGGATGGTTGATAATCGCATCGAATGGTCAAATCTAGTCTATCTTGCAGTGTCCCGAGTACGAAGGATAAATCAGCTTCGAAGAATTGTTGTTGACGAAGCCAGTGACGGAGTCACTGACGAAGCCGGCGACAAAGTCACCATCGATGCAAGCGTCATTGATAGAAAACTCTCGGGTTACCGCCAACAGGATAAAAAAAAACAGCGGCGTTTTGATATTGATGCCGAATTAATAATCTCGCTACGACAACAACAGAATAATCACTGCGCGAGTTGCAATTGTATAATGAGTTGGCGTTATTCGGATAAAGACACTCGCCAATTTACCGTGGATAGGATCGATAACAGTCTCGGTCATGTCAAAAACAATGTGAGGTTGACCTGTCTTGAGTGCAATAGACGCAACGGCGCTAGTTAAGACCACGCGGGGGTAATTGAGTATCGTCAGGTATCACTTGTAGTTGCTCGCGTGTAAATCCGCGCTGAGGAGCAGTTGAATCCAGTCTGTAGATCGGTGGTCTACCAGTTGATCGTGTTATCGTTGATATGTTATGTGTGGTAACACTCCAAATAGGATCAGTAGCTCTTTTTTTACCGCCTTCAAGCTCTCCTGGTTCATATAGATATCTAACAGTGACATCGCCAAGAATCGGCTTGGAAACGCTATTTATTTTTGATTTTCCGGGTATATACTCGTATTTAATCGCGTCGCTGGGCTTCATGTTGATTGCTCGGGTAATCTCGTTATTTAACGCTGCAATTACACCTGGCAACCTTTTAACCCATTCACGAGATCGTTTTTCTTGGATGAATTCCTTCGCGTATTGATATCCAAATAACCGTTCAGCAAGAGTCCGATTGAATCGTTCAACAATTGCCTGATCACGATGTAGCGCAGTATGACCTCGTCGTATCGCGACGCTATGATGTTTCAGCGTTGATAAAACAGCGCCGCGAAATTCACTACCGGGATCAACTTGTAATAGATTTGGCCAGCGCAGAGGGCCTCTTCGATAAATTCTTTCAAACGCAGCGGCTACTTCAGTTGCCGACTTTGTTTTTAACGGCTCCGCTTGTTTGTATCGACTCGCAACATCAACTACGGTTAGCGCGTATTTGTAACCGTTGTCATGCGGCAGAAATAGTATATCAGCCTGATGAACTTCATTAGGTACGCTGACATCAAAGCGCGAGAAGTTGATTTGTTTAGGCGGTGGTAGATAGATTTGCCATATAGCCTGTTTGGATAACCAATTAGCCGCAGTGGTCTTTGTTACCTTTGCAGCGCTTGCAAGCTTACCAATTGCGGCCTTCCCCTTCCAGTATCCTCTCGGAGAATAATAGATGGATTCCATGTTGTTATTATAAACGCTATCGTTTTCAATTACCAGCGCCAGAAGCTCCGCTTCCAATCATTAATTTACCTTTCATAGCCGATTTTACCAACCATGAGGCCAATTTTTCTTTGACGGATTTATCAGGAATAGCATTTAATGCGTGAATTAATTTTACATCCGCGATATGACGCTGTTGCAGATCGCTACTTTTGTAAGCAACATCATGAGCATGACACGCCTTATCGATAGCGTTTATTGGATACTCACCGGGTTTGGGCTGATTTTGATCATCGAGTCTAATATCTAATCGTGTTCCGGGGCCACAGTAGCTATATCCTGGGAGGTGTTTTTCTCCTGGATACTTTGCCCACGGTGTTCCGGGGAGTTTTGCCAATTTGGCTGCGATGTCACCTCCTCGCTTTTTTTTAAAACATCTCCGGGTCTAATAGAAATAAATCTAAATTTCTTTGTACCGCATTGTACACACTTACCAGTAAGGGCCGATCTGTTATTTCTTGTTGTAGCGGTTGTCATATCATTTGTGCCAGTACGTACTCTACACTTCACACAATATAGATCCATAATTTATGTATAGAGATATGAATATAATTGATTTTTCGGCGACTAAAACAAGAGAACCAGTTAAGCATGTTGCAGCGTTACCAAACTCGATCCGGATGATTGTCATCGGACCATCTGGATCCGGCAAGACGCAATTGTTACTCAATTTAATAATGAGATGGATGAAGTGGGATAAGTTGTATTTGGTGGCTCCTAGCGTAGATGATCAACGATGCTACGAGGTGTTGAAAGATTTCAACGAGAATGCATCAGCGATCGCTAAAAAAAATGTTATTGAGTTTATTACGGATATCAATGATGCACCGGGTATTGATGATATTGATGGCGACGTTAACAATCTAGTCGTGTACGATGATGTTATGTTAGACAATCAAAAAAACCCAGCTAGGATATTTTCCAGAGGCAGGCATAAAAACACTGACGTGATATATGTCACTCAACGATACACTCAGATTCCAAAAGTAATTAGAGACAACTGTAATATTCTTGCTGTGTTCAACGGCGTTGATACACACACGCTACGAAATATTTGGCAGACATGGTGCGGCGGTGACATGGACTTTAATGTTTTTCGAAACTTTTTTAGTCATGCTCAGTCGACCCCACATGGATTCGTAACGATAAATTTACATGATCCTCGGACACGATATCGTATCGGACTTGACCAAATATTCGGTTAGTTGTAAATAATTTTCATTGTAAATAACTACTTAGCAGCAGAGGGGGCGACGACATCGACGCGGTCGTCGATGTGCTTACCGGACGCTGACGACGCTGGGGATCGGCGCGCAGAAGGTGTTAATTAAACCAAATGACGTCACCATCGTGTAGGATGGACCGACGTTGTTTTTTTTTTACCAGGCGCTGACGACACTAGATCGTTGAGTGCAGAAAGTAATAATTAAGCAAAATAACGATTGGACAAAATGTCGGATTCGCCCCCTCTGCTGCTTATTCATTATGTATTGACTGTTAAATTCGTATGTGTTTCTTCATCTCCTTGTTTTGGAAACGAAAACAATTAGACTTTTTCTCAGCTGTCTTGCTCCACTGTTTTTGAACAAACCGCCATCACGTGATACTCGCCAGTCAACCTGTTTATGCTTCGATGGACCCTCATTAATTGCTTTAAATGATCAATCCTTGGTTCTCCACACTACATTGTGCTCTGGACTAATCCAACTGGGACTACATTCATCATTACCTATATGTAAACAGAAGCTAAAAAATAAACGTTGTTTTAAAACTGGCAGGCGTAGAACAGGAAGAAGAATCCCAGTTATCTCCCTTATTTCGGCACAACCATTTTAAAAACATTTCGACCGTTAATTTAGATAACCTAATTCAAATCCCCATTAATTCGTCAATCTTTGCGTCAACCATCCAAGAAATACCTCTGCGCTTTGCATTATTCAATGCCCAGTCAGTAGGACCACCAGAAAAGCGCACAGAAATAGTTAATTTTATCAACGACCAAAATGTTGATATATTTTTCCTGACATAAACATGGCTAAAAACGTCAGGCGATGAGCCCAATTGTGCGGATCTAACACCCACTGGTTACTCCATCAAGTCGTTCCGCCGTATTTCTCCCGGAGGTGGAATTGCTGTCATCACAAAGAACTACATGATAAAACGTCTCAACTACACCACAACATTCAATTTCGACCACACATCGTTTGAACTAGTCCAAACCACACTCACACTGGAGCAAAGGTCAGTCCATTTTTTCTGCCTATACCGCCCTCCTCCTAGTAGAAAAAACAAGCTGGCTGGCTCTCTCTTTTTGGAGCAGTTTCCGAATCTCTTGGACTATGGAAATTCGATAGGTGGCAACCTGATTATTCTTGGAGATTTCAACTTTCACTTTGACTGTCCCGGAAACTCAAATACATCAAAACTCATAGATTCCATTAATGTTTTCAACCTCAAACAGTCAGTTAACCAACCCACCCATAGACATGGTCACATTTCAGACTGGATTCTTCATAGACCTGATGATAACATTATACGGTCCTCCCTGGTATCCCATGACCTTGCATCAGATCACCTCTGCATTATATGCCATCTTGACGTATCAGTCCCTAACCCTCCACCTTTATCTGCTACTAAGAGAAACCTCCGTATGATAAATAGATTTCAACTTTCACTTTGACTGTCCCGGAAACTCAAATACATCAAAACTCATAGATTTTATTAATGTTTTCAACCTCAAACAGTCAGTTAACTAACCCACCCATAAACATGATCACATTTTAGACTGAATTCTTCATAGACCTGACGATAACATTCTACAGTCCTTTCTGGTATCCCATGACCTTGCATCAGATCACCTCTGCATTATATGCCATCTTGACGTATCAGTCCCTAACCCTCCACCTTTATCTGCTACTAAGAGAAACCTCCGTATGATAAATAGAACCAAACTAATGCACGACATCCAAGCTAACCTAACAACTTGCTTACCTCCTACCGCAGAACAACCTGATAACTGTGTTCATTGCTTGATAAAACATGCCCCAGCTACCAAGTGCAGAGTATCAATTCAAAAGTGTTCTTCATGGTATGGCAGTGTTAGGGACTAGCTTTGTACTGCTAAAAGGGACCGCCGTAAAGCTGGCTTTCCACCAGACTCACTATTCATCAGCAAATGTATGAAGTCGCTAAGAAAAATGTCACAAATATAGTCCATGCAGCGAAATCAGCCCACTACACTACTAAGATCATGGAAAGTACTTTCAAGACTGGATTATTGTAACTCAATTCTGTCTGGTTCATCTCAATATCTACTCCAGAAATTTCCAAAAGTTCAAAACACAGCTGCTCGGATCATACTTAGAGTACCACGATCAGAGCACACCTCCCCGCTGCTCTGTACCCTACACTGGCTATCCATTCGATCCAGAATCAAACACAAAATTTTGTTCTCTGTGCTACGTTTCACTGTCGGACTCTAGTCCAACATACCTATCCGATCTCACCCATGTGTATATACCAGCAAGATACTTACGCTCCTCTTTTGACAATCGTATACTCATTATTCCCACTGTGAAAACGAAGTCATATGGACAGCGTTCTTTTGCATACCAGGGCCCAGTAACGTGGAATGAATTGCCCACTGAACTTAGACACAAAGACACAGTGATCACATTCAAGAGGGCTCTCAAAACTCACTTAGTTCGACTGCAAGAACAAACTCAAAGACCTAATAATGTTTCTTACCTGAAATATTCTCAGCATGTTTTTCATTTTTTAATGTTTTTCTAATTTCATGGTGTTTGTTTTTGTAATAATATTATTATATGTTTTTTATCTTATAGGTGTTGACTAATGTTGTAAAGCGCTTAGATCTTCTAAAGATTATGCGCTATACAAAGTCCTCATTATTATTATTATTATTATTATTATTATTATTAATGAACTCCCTCATCGCAAACCTCAAGACCATCAAGCTTATGTGATCAACAGGGACGACAGTCGTATCACAGGAACTCACTGGGTAGCCGTCTACTTCCCCGTGATGGTTGTGTGGAGTGATTTTATTCATATGGAGTGCCACCTTTGGCAGATGGCATCATCGACCTAATGAGAAGAAATGCGTAGACGACACGATTCATTAATGTGAAATTACAAGGCACAGATTCCATGGTATGTGGACAATATTGTGTGTATTTTCTTCATCAACGCAGCCTTGGATATGCTTTAGAACATTTAGTGACTTCTAGAAACGATGACAAAGTCGATCCATGGTTTTATGGCTATCTTTTGTCTTTAGCTCGGAAACGTAGTATACATCAATGGCCCATTGCCTTCCATCAGTGGGAGTCTAGCTTCACTTCACAACGTTCTCAACCTTGTCAACAATAGTTGGTTATTTGAAAAATATTTGTTAGTTTGTTAGGAATAAATGTTTTCTGGTTAATTGATGGTTGTTAGTTCTTTAAAGAAATAATATTGTGTTTTGAAAAAATGTGTCTGTCGTTTGTTTCCAATTTTTATTATGATATATACTCTTTGATTTATCTTTATCCTGCACCCTCAAATCAAAGAATCTTAGCGTTCCGACTCTAAACAGTGTAGAGACGTTTTCTATCGCGTCCGCGCTTGAACATAATGAAGTAGGGTAGTCTCCAGTCCTACCATCCATTGTTGACCGATCCTCCTATGAAGACGTATTCAAGACTAGCCAAGCTGAACGAAGCTTAAGTGAATTTACATCATGTCAGGCAAAGAAATAGAGAATGTGATAATGCTAAAAGTGACAGAAGACCCGATAGAAGTGCTCTTCGGAGAGCAAACAAAAAAAGAGAAAGAAGAATGGACGGAGAAGTACAGACTTCAGAAGCAGAGAGAGGAGAAAGTGCAGGAGCAGCAGCAACAGCAGGACCGAGACAGAGGATTTGTCCACTATCATGTAGAAACAAAAGAGTTCTCTTTCTCTTTCCCGAGAAGCAGACCCTATCCTGTGGGAAAGCCTGTCGTCAGACGGGGACGCAATCTTAGACGATGAAAGATTGCCATAACTCCCCGTCCCCGTCAGTGCTACCACAATACTCTAGAAAAGAGACACTAATTAAATTGCCAATTGCATCTTAGTAAGTTTTTTAAACGATAGAAGTGTATCTATAAGCACTTCATTTCTTTGTTTATGTCAAGAAAATAGAAGTGTGTCTATAAGCAGTTCGTTTCCGTAGCTTGTCAAAAATAGTATGTTTGTATTTGTGTTTGTAAGTAAAAAGTGAGTGTTTCTTTTAGATCTTCGTGTTCCATTTTTGTTTTGGGTGATGATTTGGGTCTTGTAAGTTTTAGTAACAGGCGATGATTCTTTCATGTCCGCGCATTACAAATATAAAGCGAAAGCATTCATCAGTCTGGCTACTAGCGCGTGCTCGTTAAGATTCAAGATGAGCAGAATCAGCAAATTATTGGAGCTTCAGATGCACCTGGAGTATGCCAGGCGCCTCCTGATTGAGCTGGCCATGGAGGCAATCCAGGAAAGTGTCAAGCTTGGGGAAGAGGATAAGAAGAAAAAGAAAGAAGAGGAGAAGGAAAAGAAAGAAATTATCCTACCTCATTTGATGCTAAGACAGAACAGTGAAGTTAAGCCCATGATAAGGATACCTCCACAGCCACTTTCAGCACCACAACCACTACCAGCACAGAGACCCGTGGACCCTGAGTTAGAGAATTGGGACCAAGAATTGTAGATAGTAGGCAATGTGGGGGGGGAGGTCCTCTTCTCGTGTGTGGATAGTAGATATTGAGGTTTTTTATAGTATATTTTGGGTTTGTAAGCGCTCGCATATATCTGTGTGGATAGTATATATTGTGTGTTTTTTTCCTCCTCGTGTGTGGATAGGGTGTTTTGTAATGCTAATTCCCATTGTCCGTAAATCGTCCCCGTTAACTACTCACGTCCCCATTAACTACTCACGTCCACACGAACTACTCACAATACAGTGCAAATAACATTATTACATTTGCTTTCTATGCTGTACAGAACTTCTAAATTTAAGCACGCTAATAAAACTGAGTTCCTGAATGCGTTAAAATTGAGATGTCTGTTTATAATTACTACAGTATTGTGGGTAACAGACAAATAAATAAGCACTTCCTTTTCAGAGAAGACATTGTCACGCCTGGATATTAGTGTCATACTGTCGATAAAATAGCATTCCCTCCACATAAGATAATGCAAAGATTTTTAAAAAATCCGAAAGACGCCATGGTTGCTGAATTATAGGATCATCTTGAACAAATGTATATATAGTACTGGAGTAAATCAATGAAACAATAACAATACTTATTTGTATTACTAAAGGTATATGAAACTCATATAATCTGGGAAACAGGGAGGCAACATGAATAACTTGAAACGTGATGAATTAAACATGTACTGTATCTGTTTTCTGCATTGTATGTCATGAATTCAAATTTGATTTTATGCAGTCTTATTCAAATATCATCTTTACTAAATTTATTGTTCAATTTAAAATTAATACATCCATGCTATTTTTCAGTAAAGTACTCAAAGTGCCATAACAGTGTATCTACATTTATTCAGTTTATTTCTTGGTGAATGAGAATATATATTTAAAATATGAATGTAAAAAATGCGACTGAAAAAGTTTCAGTAATAATTGCATGGGAGCCTACCTAATATCACATTTGGACCTGCTTACAATAACAACCGAATGCAACTGCCGACCACTTCAGGTATTTAGTGAAAATAAAGCGTGACGTCACATTTTGAACACTTGTTGTAAACAAAGGCCAAGTTGGTATCGTCATATTATGAAAAAGTCTCCAGAAACAACACGAAAGCTGCGATTCTGATGTAAGTGAATTGTCACTGTTCTGCGGGTCTTCGCCATTCGAAGATGGGGGTGGGGGGTGGGGGGTAATAAGCTCGGAAGATTCTGATAATGGTGTAAAAGCGGCTGCCGGCACCCAAATTAATCCGTACCAGTTTGAACCCTATATTTCCAATACCGACGAATCCGAAGTTGCAAATGAAGATGACGAAGAAGAAAGACAAGACAGATTGAAAGACAATTCATGGTAATTGTTTTCTGAATATGTATATGGCCTAAGATACGATAAATATATGTATCCGACTAGATTTGCAGTACTGTTCAACAGTCTCCTGTTCGTTTACAAATGGATTTTTTCTCACCTGTAATAATGGCTGTACAAGTGTATTTCATTTAATGGGTAGAGACGTATTCATACATTAATAAGTAAAAGATACATCGGATCATAGTTGTAAGCATCGAAAACCTGTGAACAAATTGATACGATTTAGAAGTACTTAAGATTCCTAGGAGAAGAGGCCCTCTTTTGCACAACTGTTGAAATAGTCAGGATATTACTCTCATGGCAGTAAAACTGACTTCATATTCTGTACACTATTATAAGTTAAAATTTCGAATTTCTCATATGTATGCTAATAGTTGATTTTTAGAACCAAAGAAATAAACCTTTTTTCTGTGGTAAACATCTACTTGCAACTTCTGTTATCTAATTTAATTTTACAGTGCTGTACTAAATGTTTTACCTGTTCATGACTTTATATCAGTTTGTGTCATTGTACTGTGCTACTGATGTGTTCATAAATATGAGATTAAATATGGCAAGCACAGTAATGAGCATTAAAGAAGAAAACTCTATTTTAGGTGTAATTGTGGACATTGTTTGGTAATGCCCACAGCAAGGGAATGCGTAAGTGTCTGCAATGAATACCAGGGGATACAAGGTATAACACACCATCCAGGGTTCAGTCCCGTTTGTTTTGACATCCATGTTTAAAAGTTGCATACTACCAGTATAGACAACAATTTGGAGAACGTCTAGAACAAGGAAATGAGTAAGTATAATGTGACAGCAAAGTACATGTACTGAGGTTATTAATACAGCAAATAGGTAAACCATTTTTTCCAGTCATTTTATGACACCTTCGTGGATTGAACCCCTATTCTGGAGACCTACACTGCCTAACCTTTATACCACAGTGATACTGATAAATCATGCCCAAAAACAACACATATACATGTACAAATATTGTTTTATTTCATTTTTTATGTTGGAAGTTAAAATAGTTTATATATATATATATATATATATATATATATACAGATTTTATTGGAATCATTTAACTTTATTGATATACAGAATAATGATAATTCACATTGGGCCACTATTAACACTATCTACTAAAACTTTTGATTTCCTAATTTGATCTAATGCATAAAGCATACTTTATTTCAACTTAATTTTCAAATTATTATTTCAGAAGACATCGGTAAACAGCATATAGACAATTTGCTCGGTGGTGCTGGCACTTCTTGGGCAAGGAAGTGAGGGCCATCATTCTAGCATGTGTTTTTCAGAGGATCCACACTGTCTTTCCTAATCAAAACCTGAACTACACTGGCTTCCATGAGGCTGACAGCGATTAAACCTGAGTAGAAGATTTTGAGTAGCAATATCCTTGTCAGGCCTCTGATACAGACTACATAATGGTGGTGGTGTATCTACAAGAAGTTTTACTCCTTCTCATTCAGGTGAGACACCTGTCCATTGGGAATGCTGCTTTAATCAGACAGTCAACATAATCTGTAAATTAAAGTAAATTTAGTATGCAGTGTATTTTACAAGCCAAAAACTGCAACCTTTTGTTGAAGTAAATACACAAATTAAAAGTATTAGTCTTTACAACTGTTAGCATATTTTTAATATTTTACCACAGGGCAAAATCATGACCTTTAAAATTAAAGGAGTGTCATCTTTAACAAATATTTTGCCTTTATTGTTTGAATTTAATTTAAAAAAATATAAGTACTTTACACTTAGTACAACAGTATTTATATCTCTAAGTGATATATTCCTTTGTGCTCATTAATTACTAATGTATATTCTTACCATATGTTGAGTCAACAAGGATTTCCCTGACAGTGTATTCTCCTTTCTTGCACTTTCGATACACTATTTTATATCTGGCTCTCCCATCCTTAGTGCGTGCTTGCTCTCTTTGGTTGTTTTCATTTAAATGCAGTGCAGCTAGCCAAAGCTTATTTCAAAGTAAATAAAGATGCAAAATACAGATTATAATTCTTTAAAAAACCAGATAATTTATATAGATGCTTTATTTGCAAACATTCCTAAACACTAAAAACTGTTATACAATTTTACATTGCAGGATATCAAAAGATTAATTTGAAGATGAATATACTGGACTATAATTAAAACACTGAAAAACCCGAATCAGTATTTTTTGTGTGCAATAATTTAAGATTTACCTTGAAAGCATTCCATGATAGGTGAAACCAATCATCTTTGGTACAAAATGATTGATCACAGAGTGGTATCCCTCCAGTGCTAAATTTGTTGTCCAGATGACAGCACTGGTACATCTTTTCTCATTTGTCTGCTGGTCACAATCTCTTCAAGCTTTTCAAATACTTAAGATCCTATAAGTTATAAAATATATTCATCAAAGCTTGGTTTTATGCTATCTTCCATGAAAATTAAAATGTGCACTTACAAAAATATATCTAAATTCAATAGATTACTAGACCAATACAGTTTAAGTGAAAAGTCACGCACCTATATGACATGCACTTCATAAGATGTTATTGCATACCAAATATCATTGATTCATAAGAAAAAGATCTACTAACTGAACAAACAAAATGGCTTTGATTTTCTGTTTTCAACTATTGCCTGGAACAAATCATAACCAAAACTGATTATGTGAAAGTATATTTGTACCTGTGCTTATCATCTTCACTGCAGGTCGAGTCATTGATTTTGGCACCTTAATGTAAGTCTGGCATTTCTTGGACTGCTGTTTTATCTTGTTGTCGACTTGGCAACCAATGGATGCAGACAGAGGCTTCACTTTATCAATTTCATATTCTTCTACCTGAAAAGGTTAAATTGCGTCAGTGTTATTACTTTTGAATACTGTACTTTGTTTGGGCAAGTTATTTTTACATTTAGAAATTTTAAGAAGATGAAATTATTTTGGAGATAAAAAATAGTCCCAATATTTCCATTGATGAATTCAATAAAAGCTCCTATCCACCATAAAAGAATGTCTTTAAAACATTTTTTAAAATTTATTTTTAAATACCGACATTTTTTCCTTATGATGAGCAAACCTATCCTTTTCTCCAAACGTCTAAGCTGAAGTTCTTCCTTTAATTTATTTTTAGATATATGACATGCACTTTGTTAAAGCATGTTGTTGTCAGAAATGTCACTCTCATATATATATATATATATATATATATATATATATATATATATATATATATATATATATATATATATATATATATATACACACACACACAGTTAAGCAAAATTTTCTAGTCCTTGATCCTGAGTTGTCTCAATGTCTGTTTGTTGTGAACATTATTCCTCATGTGCAGCAATAATCTAAACCAAAACGTACCTTATTACTATTAGAGGACATTTATCAGTCACTTATACTGATGGTTATTCACTGACTTCCTACAAATAATTAATCACGATTAAACTGAAAAATTGTTGAACATGACAACACCATCACCACCGAAAAAATCATAACACAATATTGTAAAATTTCTACTACATTTTGTTTTATTGAGATTTGTATTAATTGGGTATGGGAATAAACCGCGTCATGTTTGTAAATATCTATATGTAAACTGATTCACACATTAATCCAACAATAAATCTACCAACAGAAAGATTTTTCTATTCACATGGTCAAACAAAGTTTAAGGCAACATGAAAATTTTGACAATATTTATCAAATGTTTATATCTAACTTTTTGATTTATTAGATATTTACTGCATTTGTTTTGGAAACTATGAAAGAACGCTCTACAGGGTACAAATGGAAATGATGTGGTGATTGATCTGTTGAATATCATAGACATAATAATATTTTTCTTGTCATTAAAAACTCACCCTTGCTGCTTCTCTCTTTGAATAGCCTCTTCTTATTTTCTTTGGCGGTGACACTTGACAAGTTACTTCCTCTGATGGTGACATCATTTCATGCCTACACAGTTGATGCTTTGGTGTTGAATGTTCTGATAGATTACCAGTTACCTTGGCTTGGTTGTCAGTTTCCTTCACACAGTGGATAGACGGGACAGCATCCTCATAGAGTTTGACTTTCTTTGGTGCCCTGCCCATATGCTCAACCTCAAATGTATGCCTAAATGGGAAGCATTCTTGTGTGAAATGAAAGGAGAAGAGGGCAGAAAGCTCGGTCCCAGTTTGCTGTTTTGATTTTTACAAAATTTGTCCACCTACGACGAAGTGTTTGGTCTTTCGGGAAGGAATGGATGGAGAACCCATCAGCATTTGTATTCCCACAATTTTCTGCAACACACCTGACCCCGCTGCCCTTGCTTGAACCTCCACGATCTCTTCTTGGCATGATTGTGATGATAAAACTTTTCAAACTAACTAAAATTGTACGGAACACGTGCTTTGTTTATGTTTTGATAGAAACGGAAGTAAGGTGTGTTCAAAATGTGACGTCAGGCAATCTTCACCCTCCGGAAATTACCGAGCGATAAAATTGGCCGATGTCTATTATTTTCGAAACTTTATTTGAGCGTATTTCTCGGTTATTATGATGAATTTTTCTATTGGGGTTTTTGTACCGCTTCCAGATTTTTTTCTATTCAAATAATATTAAATTTTATTTACTTTATCTACACTGGTTTGGCACTTTAAACTTGTGCACTTTCTGCTAATCAATAAGGTTTTGTGCTGCATTGTGAAATCTACAACTACATATATCTTTCTCAACACACACACACACAAACACACACACACACACACACATTATGTAGGTCAACATTTTGTTGTAAATTTGAATAATTTTTCATAACATTTAAATCTTTAAAAAAATGAACACTTTTACGAAATCCTAAGAGTTCCGTCCCCTACACGACTGTTCCGTCAGATGTAGTTCTAATTTTTAAGATAGAAGGCATGAACCTAATAATCACAAGCCTAGCATTTATAAATTCACACATAAGCTAAATCTATAATATGGTTTAGATTTACTTTTACTTAGGCTTGGAAATAGGTTGGCTTGTTGGCGACTGCCTGTCTCAGTTAAATGAGCATTGGAAATCAAATGCTTAACATGGGCTGCAAATGAGCTGCCGACTTGGGCTACGTATTTATGTGTGACTGCTACTGAGGTAAATATCTAAAAAAATCTAGATGGTTGAGGGGTGATGAAAAGTATGCTAATTTGTTATAGTACTAGTGAACTTTATTCATGCATAAGGCACATACTGATTCTTTTAGCTGCCTTGTCACAGGAAAATATTCAAAATAGCTATTTCTTGTCAAAAATGAATGTAAAATTTAGGGGTTGGTGGCAGTGTTGGTTCAGTATAAAAACCACCAGTTGCATCAGGAATTCCCCTGATTACTGCAGTCAAAATCTCACATGTATGCTTTCTACAGAAATCATTAGTTTGTTTTTATTTGTATCTTCAGTGTAAAATTATTCTCATTTTTCTGTAATTGGTCATCGTTGGATGAAAATTCACCAGATAAACTGTCCAGTAAGACCTTAGTTACAAATCGGTATCCTTATTATAAAAATATCCGCTATTCATTTCGTTGAGTTGTGTTACCGACTGGGTTTGAGAATCATAATTAATTGAAATATAATTATGTTAATTGCTATTTACTTGTCAAACCTTGCGACCGGTTGAGTACACGATCAAAGACAACCTAATTTGAAGAGTCTTACTGTAACTAAAATTGGGTTTACTGTGCACATCTTCGAAATTCATAATTCATTTTCGTCAATAATTTTCTTTTCTGGTAACCGACAGAATGCTCCAAGATCTCTCCACTCGCACCCACTTTCTATTTTTTTTTTTTTTTTTTTTTCACAGTAATCTCTAATTATGTGCAAGGGTTTCTCTATTTGCAATGATGATGAGTAATCTATACATATACGAGGGAGGCTGTTAATAAGCACCACTATTAAAAGAGCATCAAAAGTAAGACCAGGATTATTTGCAGTGAAAATATAAACATTTATGATAATGTCAGCTGATAGTGACTGCCTTAATCAAAAGCCTTTATTTAACATAATTTGCGGGGAAACGGCAGACGTGATTCCCCTTTGTAATATAAGTCCATCTGGTACGTAGAGATGTCGGCCTTTTTATCTTCCCAAAATTCCAAGCTCAATTAAACGTGTTCACTTGGCAATTAGCCAAAGGTAATTACTTACATGTGATTGTAGACTGGGTCGGTTCCTGAAAGAAGAAAAAAAAAACATTGAAAAGCGATTCACTCATATGTTTATGGGTATAAATATGTGATTTAGTATGTTTTGCTAACAGTTTCGTTCCTTTTATTCCCAATTATTGTATATATTTAAATTCATTTGAAATGAATGTAGAACGGATTATAAGAATTTAGATCTAAATTACACACTTACTAGATGGTATTTTTGTCAACAAATTCGACAGTGTAGATGTAATAATAATTTATTTTACCTATCCTTAAATTACGTTGATATTGACTGAAATATATATCAATAAATCTATTTAGATTTCTCTTTCTTTTTTATGTATATTCTCTATTTTGCTCTTTTTCATCTTCAATAAATTGTAAGTTGCAAATAATTGGATCTGTAAAAATAGAAACTAGAAAACATAATTCAGTCCGTAAGTGTACGCATCGATCGATGGTAGTCACAAAACCTCAGTATTAAAAACAACCACTTCCACCCTGCACCTAAAATAGCAGAATTACATCCAGATCTTTTTTTTAGAAAGACATCAAAAAACAGCTTAAAATAAAAAAAAAGTGAGATTTATAACAATACCCAATGGGATGGCCATTCATAAACTATTTTTGTTTTCTTTCCTCCTCCTCTTCGCTGTTATTCCTCAACCACCTCGACCTTTCCCTCTTCATATTCTGTTATTCATCTCTTATCTATTATCATAACTAAATACTTACCGCGATCAGTGCAATAAACAGGGTCAGTACGAAAGTCGGTCCAGCTAACATCTGTAAGAAAAATATTTCCAGTAAAGATACTAGTAGATGTATTCAAAAGTAAGTTTCTTCTATCAAACACAGAAGAAACAAAAACCACCGGAGGCACATTAACATTGTTACGGTGTTATGCCCATGTTACTGTGTTTTGCCTAGTGGTTTTGGTAAGCTTTGTTAACACAGATGTTCATATACGTTAGGGTAGTGTGCCTTTTGGAAAATGAAAATATGATAGCACGGTTTCCAATCTAAGGAGTCATTCTTGTTTTTTATGAAACGTGTGTAATTATTATTATTATTATTACTATTATTATTATTATTATTACGAATCTGACAAATGCATGTGAGTTAGCAGTTTTAAGCTAGTTTCGGTAAAATTATAGGATTGACCGTACCGTTTTATCTATTTGTGTATTTTAATACATGAATTATCCCCGCTTTAAAGACCAAAATAATTACCAGTTGAGGACTAGTTGTCTCCCTTTAATTGTATCGCGGCACGACATTCTCGCGTGGCTTTAATCTGTCTTTTATTAATTTTTTATTTTAGGGCAGAAACTTTATTGTTTTGTTTTATTTCGTTTTCTCACTCACCCTTAAAAATTTATAAGTGAGTATAATAATACTGGATCAAGATGACCAGTTTAAAGTAAGCTGGTATAGATGTGTCTCAAGGTTGTGAGAGAGAGACAGAGACAGAGAGACAGACAGACACACAGACAGACACACAGACACACACACAGAACGAGAGAGAGAGAGTTGTTGAATGAATGTGTATTATTTATTCTTTTTGCGTATTTGGACATGTTTGCTCTTTACAGATATACAGATATCAAGTCTTCCACATTCAACCGTATCATAGTCACGACATCGATCCATCCATCCATCCATCCGTCCGTCCGTACGTACGTACATTTTATGTATATGCGTATGTGTACATACATACATACATACATACATACAACCATTCAAATACATACATACATACATACATACATACATACATACAGCCATTCAAGACGCCTGTTCATTGCTTATAGTAGGACTACTTGAGATAAGTTTTTAAAATTCCAAAGAAAATATAAAAAATTAACTATAAATAATTAAGAAGAATAAATACTGACAGCGAAATACAAGAAATAATTCCGTTCATTTCTCATTTCAATATATTCTCAGCCTGTAGTTTACTGTTTGAAGTTTAAAAAGCAGCATGTAGGGAGAACGAAAGAAATTTAACATTATACATTAGAATCGAAGAACTTTTATCAGACATACGATTGAAAAGAATTTTTTTTAAATGTCTCAACATTTGAGTATAAACTTCAGAAATGATCAATCGAAAGTGATTGACGTTGAGCACAACATCTGCTGGTCTACATTTGTGACAAAAATAACCGATGGAGAAGAAAACTTTCGTTAGAACTTCCGAAGTTCAAGTATTCGCCAAATATTCAAAGTGCATTGCGTGAAGCGTGAATAGTGTCAAACTCATATTGAATCACGTAAATATAAAGTAGGACATTATCGTTCAAATATGAATAACTGCCCAAATATTAAAATAATATTGCGTTTTTATTTTGTATTATACACACAGCGATAAGATTTGTTTCGTCCTTCAGAGCCTTAAATGACAATCAGAATCCTGATTCTTTTTCATTTCTTCTCAAATTTCGCACTTAAAATTTCAGAAACTGAGTACAGAATTAATTTTCTGATAATGCTAAAGCTATTTTTAGAGGCTGAAATTGCACTGTAGTTTTGGTTGTTTAAAACATTATTATATTTATCATCATTATAATCACCATTATCGTCATCATTAATGATAATCATTTTTTAACGAACGGCCTTAACCTTTTCCATTTAGTGACTCGCTCTTTTCTTAAATTAAGCAGTTGACGATATCAATGCAATAACTCAGTTTACTATACAAATAATACTATTACAAGCCAGGGGTCTTTGCTTGACCGATCGGTGTCAAAGGCTGGCGCTATTCCCGCTAGAAGTCATAAGTTTACACCAAATTTCTAAACACTTCCATACAGCTTCGGTTGTAAATTATAAAGCTCGACGTGCCCATTCTATATATAAAGTTTTACTCTAATCATTGCAGGACCACATATCTCACAACTTGCCAAATATATATCAACCGCACATCGGCGTGGTTTCTCTTCGTTGAGTTTCCGTACCGCCGGCAGTTCAAGCCGTAGAAACTGTCCAACTATCCCTTAACACAGGGAACTATTTTAACTACGCCACATTAAGCTAGTAAAACTATGGTTTCCAGGCACATTTCACCAGTACAACTGCATCACATTTGCCACTATGGCGAGATAAACTGTATCTGCCGAGTCCCTTCTTATTGATTCCATTGTGTAATTTACTCGTTTTCTACCGTAAATACTGCCATTGCAGTCACACTACCAATGTACACCACTCGATTATAGTAGGGACTTTATTATTCCATCCATGGACACTCATTCGGTTTAGACCTGAATCCACTACTCTCGAACCATGGCATCATGGAAATTCGTTAACACTTCACTCAGTGACATTTGCTCCTAGTAACTGGCTAATTATTTCAGGCTAAGGAATATTCCCATTTCACCGATTCCAATAATCAGACAAGTAATGACAACACTTTATGAATTCCTTTAAACGGGGCGCTATAACCAAATGCGCATACTCCAAATTTATTACAATACTTTCAGGAAAAAAATACCAGCTGGTTGGTATAGTTTCTATCAGATACCGAAAAGGACTGCCGCCAGACCAAATAAAAATAATGATGATGATGATGATAATGATAATAATAATAGTAGTTAGTGAATAATAATAATAATCTTAATAATAATAATAATAATAATAACAGTTATTATTATTATTATAGGTGAATTCCTACCTCTATTTTGGAAGCTGTTTTTCTAGACTCTAGGATTCAGATGTTTGGTACTGTCGATGTTGAGATTCACACAGTGGGTGGTCGCTTAATTGGTAATTCGAATGATCTGCTGCCGTATCATGGCGTCAAAGCATTACAGACAAACTGGAATTATTTTGGTCTTTAAAACCGAATATTTTTAGAGACAGATTTATAAAGTCATGACCTTTATTGCATTTTTAAATAAATTTACACTGCCACCATATTCAGCACAGTTGGGGTAATTATTGTCGTACCACCTCGTGTTAAATATAAAAAAGAAAATGTTCTTCTATACTGTGCAAATTAAAGTATTACTTGCAAGATCCATCATGCATATAGCATTAAAATCTTCGAAGATTATATTATCATATGATAAATAAACGACCTGGAACACGTGCTAACCCCACCCACATCGACCGGTTTGAACTATGCTTAGATGGCAGTACATTTTTAATTTCGTTTGTCTGTGACGTTTCTCATATTCCGAGCCAACCCAACACTAGAAGATCATCGTGGTATTTGCTAACTTTGAAACTTTGAACAAGTGACAGTGTTATAAAGTTCCAAAGGTCCCAACTGATGTGTGCATGTTGGACAGGGTACAAAATCACCTTAAAAACAACAGAGTGACTGTAACACAAAGGTGCGCAGCGAAGTGTATACAGAGAAAGTATTTTGATCAAAATCACTGAGGCAAAAATGGATAGAAAAGCCATTTAAAAAAGGAGGAATTAGATGAAAGAAGTACTTTAAATTGTTCACAAACTGATATCAGAGTATTTATACAAATGAATCAGATAAGTACATTAAGTGGCATGGGTGTGTCGCATGTAAAAATGAACAAAATACATTTCGAAACCTTTTAACGATTACATATGGCTAATATGTCGGAATGAATGCCATTGTAAGTCCAGATTGTTAAAAATAACGTGTATTATCCGGAAAAGAAGTTATTTTGTTTACAATCTTACAAAGTAGGTTTGATTTTAATATACACTCAAACTTCAAAAGTACAAATTAATATTTATCTTTAAAAGCATCGAAGGTACACCCTTTTCAAAACGTATTAACTGAGATTCTATCGTTTATGTATGGCTTTCTCATGGCTGTAGGTCACTCTGAATGCCATTTTGGTTTTTCAAAGGCCAATTTATTTACCCACATGTTTCAATTAAATTTCATTATGCAGAGATTATTTTCGTGTACAAATGATAATTGGGACCAAACATTTATGTCGGTTTCTGGATTTGCCCTTAATTGAATTTGACTTTATTGATGTTAAAAATGGAAAATGTAGTGATCATCATGATCAGAAAGTCAGGGAAACAATTCAGGTTTTTCAGTGTTTCATTATGGTTTTTTTCTTCTATTTTATTTTCAAAATAAATTTATGCATAAGCAATTAAACGATCTACTTGCCACATCGAAAAATGCAAATGAAACTTTGAAAATTAAAAGTAGCAAACATGAAAATTGTAACTATTTTTTAGTTAGGGTTTGTTCACGTTTTTTTGTGTGCTAAATATGACAAAACATTAACTCAGACATGATGCGTTTTACACAAAAGTTGTCGCTGTGAAAGTGTGGGTGGGTTAAGTTGAACTTAATCGATAATTTTAATTATGAACGCATGGATATATATATATATATATATATATATATATATATATATATATGAATGTGTTTTTGCGTGTGCGCGCAGAAAGGTGATAAAATACAATTTATCACAGCGATGATTAAGCCACAAGGAAGAAAACTCATTTAATTACCAAAACGTTTCGTCGTATTTATGCAACATGTTCCTGGTCTCAACGGATTTGGGCTTTTACAAGTGAAAAACTGTGTTTGAATCATTACATAAAAACAAATATATTATTGTGTTGAATTACTTAGTAATGTCTGGAAAGAATGGCTTCAGGAAGCGAACGTCATTCAGAGAAATCACGTCAGAACTTATTCGCAAAGTTGGTATCTAAATGCATTACATCCGCTAGGCTCTAACATCAATATCTCCAACCAATGTAGATATTTAAAATAAAATTAAAGTTCAAACTTTGTGGAGTGGTGCAGCGATAAAGCTTCGATAGAGGTCGTGGGTTCGATCATCGCCAGGGCCATGTTAGTTATCTTTAATCAAATTATTAATCCATATTGCTTAATACTGGATCTACCCAAGAAATCAGCAAGAATTGATTAATATTAGTTGTAAGAACTTTCTTTGAAATCGATGTGAAATTCATATTTCTAACTAAGCATTAACAAAAACATAAACAACTGAAAACGATAATACACTGGATTTTTTAGCCAGCGTCAAATTTATAGCTTTTTAGGACATGCTGGCGAAATGTACACGACTTCGGAGTCGATTATTCGTCGGACAAACGAGGGTACTTTTCATCATACCTATCAAAATAAAAAAGTCATCACCTAGTGAGTAGATAGGCATACACGGTAATCGGATCAGCATCCTGTTGGTTTTAATTTTGCAACGTTAAATTTTGCAACGTTATCCACTCGGTCACCAACTCTCACTTATTTGCATTCCCAATCAAGATATACTTTCTTATAAAGTGATTTTTTTTTCTTGCTAACAACATTCAAAGAATTAGATATGTTGTATATTCAGTTTATCTAGAGAAGTTAATTATGCAGCCTTTAAAGCATAACTGTCTTATTCTACGCACGGGCTGTAATTCTTGAACCGGTTGATATACCCGAATTATAATTGGTACAAATGCTACGTACATCGCGACGATGTGTCCGGTGCAACTTTCAACGCCCCGCGTCCAAACTTACTGTCACAATGTGGGCCAAGGTCAAATCATGTCCGGGCCGTAACTCTTTAACCGGATGGTGTATTGGAATAATAATTGGTTCACGTTTTACTAACATCGTGACGCAGACGGTCATGTACTGTCTCGCTAGGGCGCGCTCCTGTTTTTTATTAGCTCACCCGATTCAGTCCGTCAATCTGTTTAACTTGTGTGCATCTTACACGCTTCATTATAGATACAATCTTAATTAAACAAACTTGACAACAACTAGTATTCACCAATACCTCGGTTCCTGTCTTTAACCAGCATAATCCATTTATATTAACCAGAGCTATTAAACTTTGTTTGAAATTCTAATACTTTATCTTATATTTAGTTTTCGATCAATTTTAACTAACCCTGGCAGCAAGTAAGTTCGGCTTCTTTCTTGAATTAGCAATATTGCTTATACTTACAGAGTTATGCACCTTTTTGCAGTATTAAGCCTTCTTGAGCACCACAGAGTTTTGATGTTTAAGCCAGTCTTAATCAAACCTGAAAATAACTTTAAAAATATATATTTATGGTGACTACTGTAACTGATTTTATACAACCGTTTAGACATTTATTTTGTCTATGATTGCCGTTTTTAATCATGTATGCACCATAGAAATTTCATTCTCATTCAATCTTTACCGAAAATAGCAGCAACTTACAAAACATAATGAACAAAAAAAGGTTGTTTCTGACCCATAGCAACAGACCATAGCATAAATCCTACAGGCAAGTGTAAATACTATATAAATTTAATGAGGGACATCGGCCAGTTATCTTCCCAATCAATATTTTTAGATGGCGCTGCAAGCAAATAGGTCCCTCGTCCACAATGCTTTTGATCTTATCTCATATCACGGGTCTTCTGTTATGCAATAAGCTTTTGACATTTGAATAACAAAAGGTATGAATTCATGCCTGAAACGACATGTGTCGTACCAAACTGTTTGCAGAAGGGTGGGCATTTCTTTCCTAAATATAAAGAAGGTCGGAATGCACTGATACCCCACAAGGCTTGGCGGAGCAGAATTTAAAAAGTGGTCACCATCAAGCAAATTTAGCTACGATTGTAGACAACATTTCACTGATACGACTACGAAAATGTAACCTATCGTGGTAGGTTTATTTATTTATATCCCTTATCGTGATATTTACATTCTGACAACAGTTATCACCATAAACGTGAAGTAGTGACCATAAATAATAATAATAAG
>CM068824.1:7170880-7379515 GCA_028554795.2 Sinohyriopsis cumingii
CAATAGCACAAGAATAAGTGTCCTGCACATTATCAATGGAGCATGAAACAGAGGTCACAATGATCTAGTTTATACTAAAATTATAAAATTCTTCATGATTCATCTATCTATCAAGTGACATGAATGCAAGCAATGGTGTCTGAGAAACAGAGGTGAACAAAAGTGCCTGGAAAATGAAATAAAGGCCATAATCACCTTGTTAAGACTGAAGTTGAAATATTTTCTAATAGGCATCTACAAACCAAGTTAATATGGCTCTTTAAGCAATAGGATCTTAGACACTGACTTAAAAGGCAAAGGTTGATGTAGACAACTGAAGCGTAAAATAAAGGTCGCTTTAACATAGTTTTCACAAATGGGTTAAGTACTCTTTATGACAATTCGAGAACAAAAGCTGCATGACTGCAAGCAAGCATTTCTGAAAGGTTATTGAACATCAGTGGATGTAATATCAAAATAAATGAAGATACCTAGCTTTGATAAGTGAAAGGTGCAGTACTCTTTATGGCGTACCTACACGTCAAGTTATATAACTCAGTGAGCCTTAGTGTCTGAGGTGAACCCTGACAGAAGTGTTGATATCAAATGAAGTGGTGAACAAGACATCATCAAATCAATTGACCAGAATTGCTTTGAAATTTGGATCCATTGTGATTTGTTCTGAATAACACTTAGATCTTGAAGAAAGGAAACAATTTAAGTACATCACATGCAAGGTCACCTTACAAATATGCATGGATCTCACTCATTTTCAAAATAGTCTTCGATCTTGGTCATATAAACATATATTGCAAGTTTGATAAAAACTGGGTCACTAATATGACTTTCAAAGCAGTAATAAACTCCATCGATTAACTGTAAGATCACATCCTTATATACGTGGATTTATGTTCACTCCTGATGATGTAAGCATATATATGTTCCAAGCTTTTTAAAAACGATCAGAAATCTGGATTCAAGACTGGTAAAATCGGATCGGAAATATGGCTTCCAGAAGGGTAACAATCTCCATCAAACTGATGCGAGATCACCTCATTATGCATGGATCTCACTCATTGCTGAACTTGTCTGATATCTGAATGATATAAGTATAGGTTTTCTAACAACACTGGTAATTGTTTAGGAGGCAGAGGTCGAACTACAGGCCCATCGGCCAAATTTGACTTGCTTCCATACAAAAAGTCAGTTCGATACTAGCAGTATAATTGATATATATATATATATATATATATATATATATATATATATATATATATATATATATATATATATATATATATATATATATATATCCCACAAACTTGAAATGTTTGGTCCATCTGGCCCATGGTGTTGAAGGTGTTAGACAACACTGACTAACTTAAGTACTGATATCTGACTGGCATCTTGGTTGGTTGTCAAACATCACTGGTAATGGCTGAGGTTGAATGACATACTGACTTAATTACTGATATCTAGATGGCGCCTTGGTAGGTTGTCTAACTATACTGATAATGGTTTAGGTTTAATGACATACTGACTTCTTTACTGATATTTGGGTGGCACCTTGGTGGGTAATGTCTAACTACAGTGATAATGGTTTAGGTTTAATGACATACTGACTTCTTTACTGATATTTGGCTGACACCTTGCTAGGTTGTCTAACATTGGTAATGGTTTAGGTTTAATGACAATACTGATTTAATTACTGACTGCTAGCTGAAGGCACTATTAACACAATCCAAAAGAGCTGGCTGGCCTTGGGTTTGTTTATAATTGCTAACAGGTGTCTGGTCATGGGGATTGACAACCATAGAGACTTGCTGCATAATTATGGTGTCATGTATATACCTATCTTGTATTGCCTGATATTCGTCATTTAATTCTGCTGGTTCTTCATTCATGGCATTGTGGACATAATTGCTAAGAGATACTTGACTGTGGTTGTTGCTGTGTGCTGACATAGACTGTGTACTAAACACATGACAATTGACAGCTGACTAAAGCAGAGGTTTGTTGTTAGGTGGTGGTTGATGAGGACTGATGACACTAGTGACATAACCACTGACAAATGACTGACACTAGCTGGGGACTTGTGCCATTGGGGAGAGAAGCCAAGAACAGAAAGTTCATTCTTACTATTGCTATTACCTGACAGTGGAAAAGAATTTATGACATTACTGACATACCCACTGACAGCTAGCTGACCCTTGGTACTTCTGTCTGCTAACATTTGCTAACACTGAGAGACACTAGCGACGTAATTATTGACAACTGATTAACCTTCTGACACTGTTGGTGGAGATTTGATACCAGTAATGCAATTACTGTCACTTGAGTGACCTATGCTATTGCTAGCTACTTTTACTGGTTCTGGACTTGTGACACTACTGACATAATTATTGACATCTGGTTGGCTCTGAGCAATGCAATCTGCCAGTGTTGACTGATGCTGTGAGACACCTGGGATACAATCAACTGCTTCAAGCTGTCCTTGTTCATTTGGCTTGCTTCTATCTGGAGATGACTTAACATTGACCATACTTTGCACATAGTCACTGACAGTTGGTACTGCTGACAGTTTATGATTTATGACACCTTGGATGTTATTAATGACTTCTGTTACTGGATGTTGACTGTCTGGTAGTGATGGCTCAAAATTACACCTAACATCAATGTTGATGGCTAGGGTCAAATCTGATTCAGTTCCTGTGTGTCCTTCTAATACATGTTCCAAATCACCCACATTATCAGCATCTTTCTTCATGGATTCAGGGATCTCCCATAGCTGAGGACTTTGGATCTGAATAATAATAATAATAATAATATTAATATTAATAATGCTTTGATAAATGACTGCACTGTGGGATAAGTTTGGATCAACCAAGTCTGGTACACTCTTTTCTGTCTATTTTTCTAAGAGGGTATTAACACTATCAGTTTTGTAAATTCATTGCCATCACCATCATCATCATTGCCCTTATTATCATCATAAATGTCTGTTACAGTCTCCCATCACATAACAGGTATTTTACCTGGAAATGCATTCCAACCCTTATGTAACTGTTTTATAATACAGACTTACAGATCATGGGTAATCTGCTTTATTACAGGTGTGAGATCAATTTACAGAATTGTTATATATATCATAATATCTCATTATTTCCAAAGTGAATGAATACAGAACTCCACCAAGGATGGTCCCAAGCCCGGCTGAAAAGGAGGAGGGTTGGGCATGGGGCTAGCAACCCCACCCCGTTAAAACAACTCTTGCTACAGAAACGACAACAAGGGTACAAACGACAACCAGCACTGGGAGTGAAGCACACCAGGCAACTGGCTCTATGATGGATGGAGAAAAAAACCGCAAGGACGTCCCCATCCCAATAGAAGAACTCCTGATGCCAAAAGCATGGATCAGAGTTGGATGCTGGAACGTGCGAACGCTCAACCAGACTGGAAAACTGGCACAAGCAGTGAGCGAGTTGAATCACTACAACTTGACCCTCATGGGTGTAACAGAAGCACAATGGACTGGTGCCAGCAAGCAGAAGTTGAACTCTGGAGAAGTCATCATCTGGTTCGGACAATGACCACCGGGAGGGGGTCGCCGTCATTATCAGCAAGAACAAGACCAATACCGTTCTACAGTGGAAGCCAGTGAACGAGCGCCTGCTGTACGTCAGGATGAACTCCAAGTACGCCAAGCTGTCTGTTGTTGTGGCATATGCACCAATAGACGACGCGGAAGAAGAGGACAAAGACACCTTCTACAACGCTCTTCAAGCCATTTTAGAGGACATCCCTTGACATGATGTGCTGTTGCTACTTGGCGACTTCAACGCTTGGGTCGGCTGCGACAATAAAGACAGAGAGAGGACCATGTGGCGCCATGGAGTAGGTGTGATGACCGACAACGGGGAAAGACTGGTCAACTTTTGTGAAGAGAATGACTTGGTCATAGGAGGGACCCTGTTCGACCACAAGGACATCCACAAGCTCACATGGACATCACCAGGTGGCAGAACTCAGAACCAGATCGACCACATCATCATCAACAGCCAATGGAAACACTCCCTGCAGGACGTGCGAGTGATGCGGCACGCTAACATCGGTAGCAACCATAGTCTTCTGGTGGCCAAGGTGACTTTGAAGCTTAGGAAAGTTAGGATAGGGGTCTCCAGGAATCAGCACTTCGATGTGGCCAATCTGAAAGATCCAAAAGTGAAGGAAGAGTTTAGGCTGGCCCTAAGGAATAGGTTTAGTGTTCTAGAAGATGAGACAGCGCTGACCATAAACAATTTCAACAGAGTAATGAAGGAAGCAGGAGAAGTAGTTTTAGGTTATAGGAATAGTAAGAAGACAGTGGATATCAGGAGAGATGTGGACTCGCATAGACGAGAGAAGACATTAAGAAGAGACTTTTGGACTCCAAGTCACCAAGACTGAAAGAGATAATTTCGAAGGCATATAGAGGAAAAGGCAAGGAGGTTAAGAAATCAGCAAGGAGAGACAGGAGAGAATACACAGAGAGACTGGCAAAGGAGGTGGAGGCAACAGCAGAGCAGAAAGACATGAAGATGGTGTACCAGAACACCAAGAAGCTGAAGGGCGACTACGGCCAGCACCACGACCTTCCAGTGAGAGATGAAGATGGAACTCATGTCACAGTGGAGGAGGAGAAGCTGAAGAGATGGAAGCAACACTTTGAGTCCATACTGAATCGCCCAGACCCACCAGTACTTGCTGACATTCCTGAAGCAGAGGAGGACTTTGACATCAACTGCGATGACATCACTGTTGAGGAGGTCAAGCAGGCCATCCACAAGCTGAAGAATGGGAAGGCACCTGGCGATGATGGAGTATGTCCCGAGATGCTGAAGGCAGAATGCACAAAGACACCACAGTTTCTTTGCCAGAGTCTCCAAAAGATCTGGGATAGTGAAGAAGCACAGAATGACTGGAAAACAGGAATCATCGTCAAACTTCCCAAGAAAGGAGATCTGGGGAACTGCAACAACTGACGAGGAATCACCTTACTATCCATCTCCAGTAAGATTTTCAGTCGCATCATTCTCCAACGCATCACAACATCATACGCCAGGAACAGGCAGGCTTTAGGAAGGGCAAATCCTGCATCGACCACATCTTTGCTCTGAGACAGATCCTTGAGCAGTCCCATGAGTGGAATGGATCCCTTTATGTGGTCTTTGTGGACTTTGAGAAGGCCGTCGACAGCCTGCACCGAGCCTCTCTGTGGAAGATCCTACGACACTACGGCATCCCCCCAGAAACTTGTCAGTGTCATCAGATCCCTGTAGGACAACTTTAAGTGCAGAGTCATCTACAACAACCTACTCACTGAACCATTCAAGGTCAAAACCGGAGTGAAGCAAGGATGCATTCTCTCGCCGATCCTCTTCTCACTGGCCATTGACTGGATCATGCGCTGCACCACAGAGGGCAGGAGGCAAGGAATACAGTGGATGCTGACCTCAATGCTGGATGACCTGCATTATGACAACGACATCGGCTTGCTGGCAAGCAGACACCAGGATATCCAACAGAAGACACAACAGTTGGTACAGACAGCAAGCACCACAGGTCTTCGAGTCAACATAGGGAAGACACAAGTCTTGAGGAAGAACACTAGAGTGGGCAACCCAATTACCATCAACGACCAGCCTCTGCAAGAAGTAGACGAATTCACGTACCTGGGCAGCAAGGTCGCCATGGATGGAGATTGCACAAGGGAAGTCACCACAAGAATCAGCAAGGCTAACCAGGCCTTCGCAACGCTGAAGAGCCCATCTGGAGGACAACAAACCTCAGCGCCCACACGAAGATCCGTATCTTCAAGAGCAATGTTCTGAGCATCCTTTTGTACAGGTTAGAGTGTTGGAAGACCACTGCTAACATAGAACACAAGCTCAAAGTCTTCCAGACCAAATGCCTGCAACAAATGATGAGGATCTTCTGGCCAAACATGATCTCGAACGAGGAACTCCGGCACAGAGCGGGCACAAGCACCATCACTGAGACCATTGCAACTCGTCGATAGAGATGGCTCGGCCATGTCTGCAGAATGCCCCCTGACTCAATACCAAGGGTGGAACTGAGATGGACTCCACAGGGGAAAAGGAACCGTGGCAGACCCAAAGAGACCTGGCACCGAACTGTGGAGCGAGAACTCAAGACCAGATGCCTCACCCTGCAGACCGCCCCCATAACAGCAGCTGACAGACCAAAATGGTGCTCCCTTGCTCTCGCCTCAAGCACCAGACAGAGCAGAGAGGATTGATTGATTGATTGATTGAATGAATGCAAATACATAACTTGTCTTGTGAACCATTGGTCACATGGCAGGTATACTTATAAATGTTCTGTCATAAACTATTTAAGTTGTGCCAAGGGCTTTATCACATCTGTTGTATCAATGGCAAAACATGTAAGAAATGAATGTAACTTTTTTGTTCTTTCATTGGTATATTAAGTTGGGCATGTCACTAATGACATTTTCATAAATCCCTAAGTGACATGCCTGACATCTTAGACTAAGAAACAACAAAACAGTACAATCAGTTCTTATAATTATGTCTTACTTTTTGAGTATTGCCTGAATCACTCTTTAATAATGTGAAATTTTAATTTTAGTTTTACATGTCATATTATGAATACATTAATAGCATTTTAGCTCTTTCCTTAAAGGTCATGACCTTTGGGCCTTTTTTACTGTGTAATTTTGGGGCCCCAAGGGGTCTAAAACATTCGCTGTCATGGATCACTACCATTTCACCTCTGTCTGCATTGGTTCGAGTCTCGGATTTGGTCAATGTGGGTATGTGAGAAAGCTTGCCAGTAGCTTCTTGTGGGTTGGTGATTCTTTCAGGGGTTTTCCCAGGTTCTTGCTCTACCATTTATTATGTCTGCCATGTATAGCCTATCGTGTAATGAAAAATGGCGTTAAACCCTACAACAACAACAACAACTGTGTGATTTTGCAACTATTATACCAAAATAGCATTCTTTTTCATTTTGTTTCTTTTTTTATACTTAGTATCATTTTTTGAATCTTCATTCAGTGTACTGATAATGGTATGAGGTGTTTGGTACATAGCTCTTTATACTCTGAATACCTTGAGTGTAGTAACTAAGGTAACATCAAAAAGAGTACCTCAGCCAATAATAGGAAACCTTCGGTTTTGAATGTTCATAGCATGTTCTTTATATTTTGACTGGACATATGTACCCTGCGTGGAAACTCGAAATTCAAAGTAATTTAGGTGTAATGTTCTTTTAGACATACATGAGGACTCGAAGATTTGACTTGAGTGTTGGTGGATACGTACTCTGAAATTGGCTTTCTACAAACATCATTATGTAACTTGGGTTTGTACATGCATCATTATGTGACTTGGGTTTGTACAGGCATCATTATGTAACTTGGGTTTGTACAGGCAGCAATATGTGACTTGGGTTTGTACAGGCAGCATTATGTGACTTGAGTTTGTACAGCATTACCATTTCTTATGTGATTAGTTTTCATCATTTATTTTGAGTTGAAGTTAAAACTGCACTTGTTGAATGTACATGCTGAGTTGCTTGCTAAACCTTACATATAATTATGTTGAAGCTTATATTGAATGTTTGTTGACTTCCTGTGTTGTCAAAAAATGAAATTTGATGTAACCACAGGAACAGAAAGTTGGGACAAGCTGATTACTTGCTGATGAATTTGGATTTTCTTGCAAAGTGGAAATTATGAAAGATGATTTGACTTGTATCCTCTTCCTCTTTAGTTGTAAAGTCTCTATTAAGAGACTTGTGACTGAGGACTCATTTTTGTGTCCTGATATAAACATTATGTGTAAAATTTTTAGGCCAGTACCATTCTTTGCTTGGATAGAAACTGCTATCCAGTGTGGAGTTTGCAGTGCACTTAGTTTACAAAAGCAACCTTGTCCATGTGAAAAATAAAACAGGCACTTTTTGTGACATTTACTTAAATAAATTTTCAATGACTCAACACAAGAGGGTACATGTCTTACCCAGTTGCACACATTCTTCTGTCGGCAGCTTCATGCCTGTTCTCCACCCCTCCTCCCAATCCCCCACCCCACCCCTGCATGTTTTGTTTGCTTTGAGTATTACACATTCTGAGGCAGATTGTTCAAACAGGAACAAAGAAAAAACAATTTAGTATCAAATGCTGATGAAATTCAAGCACCCTAATTACAAAATGGATAATGTACCATATGCTGATGAAATTCAAGCACCCTAATTACAAAATGGATAATGTACCATATGCTGGTGAAATTCAAGCACCCTAATTACAAAATGGATAATGTACCATATGCTGGTGAAATTCAAGCACCCTAATTACAAAATGGATAATGTACCATATGCTGGTGAAATTCAAGCACCCTAATTACAAAATGGATAATGTACCATATGCTGATGAAATTCAAGCACCCTAATTACAAAATGGATAATGTACCATATGCTGATGAAATTCAAGCACCCTAATTACAAAATGGATTATGTACCATATGCTGGTGAAATTCAAGCACCCTAATTACAATATTGATTGCCAGTATGTACCATATGCTGATGAAATTCAAACCTACTTACAAAATGGAATTATATATGTACCATATGCTCTTGAAATTCAAGCCTCCTACTTTCACAATTTATTGCCAGTATGTACTATATGTTGTTCAAGAAATCCATAATTAAAACATATACTGCCAGTATGTACCATATGCTCTTGAAATTCAAGCCCCTACTTACAAAATGGATTGCCAATATGTACCATATGCCAATGAAATTCAAGACCCTTACTTACAAAATTTATTCCCAGTATGTACTATATGCTCTTCAAATTCAAGCATCCTACTTACAAAATGGATTGCCAATAATGTTCCATAAGCCAATGAAATTCCAGCTCCATACTTACAAAATAGATTGCCAGTATGTACCACATGCTCTTGAAATTCAAGCCCTATAATTAAAAAAGGGATTGCCACCACATACCATATGCTGATGAAATTCAAGCTCCAAACTTACAAGATGGACTGCCAGTCAAACAAATAAAAAAGGTGGAGAACAACTTCTTGGTCTACTAACTTACAAGATAGATTGTCATTATGTACCATATGCTGATCAGATGATTTATTTCCCTTGAATGTAAAGTGAAAATTTAAAAAAAGTTTACATTAGTGTGAATTAGGTCCCAAACAGCCGTAAAAGTTCTATCACAGGTCCAAACGTATAGAGTATTCTGAATGAATTCCAGTGGTGTTCCGAATGAAGTCAAATTTTGAATGTGTTGATGTACCAGTAGTCTCAATGTATCACAATGATATAATCCAAAATGTCCTTGAATTAATCCACAGTAATTCCAAATTAGTGATTCAGTCCAAAAAGTATTGAGCACTTTGCAATTCCAGTATAAAGAAATCCTTTCAAATTAAACCCAAACACAGCAATGAAACTGATTCTACTTCAGATGTAGGAATGTGTAATTCTAAAATAATCAACCTTAATATAAAAACCTAAGACACAATTTGAGAAACAGGATGAGAGTCAAAAGTTCATTTTCAGACAATTCTAAGGTATAAATAATTTCATATTATATAAAATCCCTATTTGTGATCTTAACTCTTTAACTTCTAGTGCTACTGTAGTGGCTCACTGCTATGCCTAGCTGCTGGGATCACTACTGCAGCTGATTTGTGGGCTGACTACCAGAGCCTAATGCTGCTGCAGCCAAATCATAACTTTTTAGCTGATGATGTGGGGATATGGGCTAATTGTGTTAGTTATTTTTTGTATAATAAACTGATTTACAGACTAATACCATGCATATATAAAAGCTATAACAACCTCATATCTGTTTGATTATTTTATCCTGCTGACATCCACATGAATGATATAAAATCCAGGAATATAACACAAAACACTGTTTGTAAACACTAAAATTTATCTATGAGTCTTTTATACAAAGTTTTTATCAAATATATACATGTAATTACTAAAATTGTTGCCTAGTCACTGTGTTCTACTATTTCTTAAGTAGTTCCTCATGGTATCTAGAGAAACAGTTATGTTTTATGCATAGACAGATATTACACTGTTTGCACATGATGGACACCTCATGCAGCCTTTTTCTTTGGTACACATTTTGCATCACCCTGGTTTCTCTGCTTGTATGGGCCAATATGCATTTCCACAGTTATCAATTGCAGATATGACCTTTCTCTTTCTCGATCCTCGAAATGTCCTTATCATCTGCTGCGCAAGTGCAATTGTAAAATCAAGTTGTCTCCGTCGGATTTCTTTATTCTTTTTGGTGACAAGTTTGTGGTTGGGAGACTCCTGCATAGTTATTAATGCATTTACTAATGCAACATCAAAGCAGAACCAAAACAGATATTTCCACCATTTGGTAGCTTTGCGGCAGGTAGAGTACTGCATCCTTTTCTGGTCTGCCAGGTCAACCCCAAACATATATTTGTTATAATTTCTGAGACAATCGGAGCTGGCACTTCCTGGTAGGTTCCATTTTTTTTCTCCTACGCACTATTTTGCTCTTGCTTGGATTGCAACTTGTTGATAGATAATGGACAATTGTTTTGTTCTCCAAGCTATAGCACATAGGCTTCCTTTTGTCATCAGGACACTGTCGCCTCTGTTCTTTAATTTGGCAGATTTTATTTCCTCTGGCATTCCCTTTCTAATTGCTCGCACTGTACCGAGGCAATACATTTTTTCTTTCCTGAGTGATTCAAAGAGTGTTGGACTGGAGAAAAATTGTCTATGTAAACTACATGCGATTTCCCACATATTTTTGCCATCAGATCAGTTACCACATGTGCACCAAGGCCCTCTTCTTGTGTGTCCAGCTTGGCTCTCTTCTCTTCCTGTGTACACCTGAAACTCATGCACATAACCATTGTGTGGGTCTGCCCGTTCCCAAAGCTTTATTCCAAACTTGGTTGGCTTCACAGGCAACTATTGCTTGAAGGATAATCTACCTTTATATGCTATTATCCCTTCATCCACACTCTGCTCTTTATGACCAGTGTAATTTTCAAGACATATTTTGGAAATTTAGTCTAAAACTGGTCTTTTGTGACACAACTTGTCATGTCCGGGCTGGCGTCTTAGAGGATTCTGCTTGGTGTCATTTGCATGAAAATACTTTGAAAACTTTTCAAAACATACTCTGGTCATAATTGTGGGAATACTTATTATCTGGAAGGGCCATGTTGATCACCAAGCTAGGTTATATTCTGGAAGTGCCAGGATTGACATAATCAAATGTATTCCTAGAAAGGCCAGCATTTCGTCTATTGTCATGGGTTGCCAGAGTGAATCGGGCTTTTCTTCAATACATCTTGCCGCATATCTATTCGTTTTCTTTTGATCATTGCTAGGGAAAAAAATTAAAGAAAAAATCAATTTCTTTTTTCCCCTCATCCAAAATGAAAGTTGAACCGACGCTTTCCGTAAACTCGGTGACTTTCAGGGCACGTGGCTCTCTTGTCCACACTTTACCATCTTCATCATCGGATTCTGTTTCAATATCTGACAGACTTGACAAAGAAGATAGATCAATGTCACTACCAATGTTTCTTAATTCAATGTTGTCAAATTTGTCCTCAGAAAAACCTGAAAATTCAGAATCTGAATCACTATCGTAAGCTAACGCCATTGTTTCCACTGTCAACTACAAATGCATGTATTAACAAACATGTTTATAAATTTTAAAAACAACCCCAGATTTGGTAAGAACAATCATTTGTTAACTCTATTTTGATTGGCTGAATGTCCTTTAACTTCCATATATTGACCAATAAGACCAGTTGTAACATAAACATACAGAGCGGATCTATCCGTTACTAGGGTATAGGAAGCATAAAAGGCAAGCGGATATATCAGTCACTGGGAGTAATAGTGCTCTGTTTACAAGCAGATTTATCAGTCACTGGTGAGGCTATGCACATTTATACAGCGGATATACACATCAGTCAAAGTGAGAGAGTTTTTGGAAATTTCCATCAAATTGTAAACAATTCTTTTCTAGAAAATTCTAAGGTCAGAATTAAAGCTGTATCCAGAACTCAAACTTAGTAAGCATGTTTATCATACATGATATTAGACATGCAGGGCCAACTCTTACACTCAGTTATGGATAAAAGTCAATCACACAACACAAATTAAATATACATAAGATATAATGACAGACAACAGCCAATGCACAATACAAATTAAATATACATAACAGTAGCTGGAAATTTAAATTAGCATCATAAGATTTGCAACTTTTAATTAAAAGTCATATATTTTGTTAAATTTTTCTTATAAGAAAACATCACACAGTACACTATAAATATTAATATTTGATGAAATTTTGATCAGTGAAAATAGTTACAATTACTTGTGGCAGCACTTTAAGAAATAAATGCCAGGTAAATTAGTTTTGTCAATTAAAATTCATGTTTTAGTTCTATTTTTTATTTGATTTCAGTGTAATCCTCATAAATGCAATATGCTGTTCTGTATTCCAACATGAAAAGTGTCAATCTACCATCAGAGCTATGTCTATTAGCATTTCTCTGAGAAACTAATTAAGTGTCAGCTGCGTTTTGATCTTTGTCAACGTGTTTTTGTCTTGCTACAGTCAATTAAAAGTAGACCTGTTTTGTATTGTCACATTAATTATGTATTTGCATCAAATCAAAAGAAGGGAGTGGAATTAAAAACAAAAAATTACAAGACATGCAATTCCTCAATGCACAAGAGCTAGCAGTCATGGTGGTGGGTCAGGTGAACTCATTATTAATTTACCAACTAATCACTGTTATTCATATTATTATTAGGGTACAATTAAAGTATCCAACATAATCATTGGCTTATCCTACTAATTTACAAATACGATCACACTGATAGTGTCATGGAATCATGATTGTGTCAGTGTGTTTTGCAGTTTACAGTTATGTTTCTCATGCGCAACAGTGTGACTAGGCAGTTATGTAATTTATACTTGCTGCTACATAGACATGGGTAAAAGTTTTATGTGTCGATGATAAAATGAAACATGAACAAGTGCAACAGATTGCAACTGCAGATCCCCATGCTGTTTACTGCATATTCCAAACAGCAGTCCTCCAGCCCCCAACAGTGACCAGGAGTCATAACAGGATATCTGTGAGTGACCCAGGGGTCATAAAAGAAAACCTGGAACATGAAATGTTTTGCTGCTATGATGATATATATGAAGTTTGATCAGAAAACATTTAAAAATGTCATTGTAACTATAATGATCATATATCTGACCTTTGACCCCTCCCAGGAAACCAAAGGCAGGGAGACATGAACGGCACCCTTCCCATTCATAGTGACCCTAGGGCCAGTATAAAAGTTCCATCAATTTCCAAGCAGCAGAAGTGGTAATGGACAGACTGGAACACTGACAGAGAGACAGATAGACAAATAAAGGGTATTAAGATATAAATGCTTTAACAAAACCCATGAGAATTGGTAGGATTAAATTGAAGATTAGGGCTAATTTGAGGTACATCATGTAGGTATGTCAAAAAAGCACCAGAATTCCACACTCAATAATATTTTCTAATTTTCTGATGTAGCTATCCCAGCAGTAGGCACCTTTTACCCAAGATAAGTGGGTCAGTGGCAGATGCAACGTGGCCACACAATCGTGGCCATATTGAGGCTCAGTTTGAATTATTTAATTTCATTTAGGGTCAGTGGTCTAGTGCTATAAAAAGAAGTGAGAGAATGCAGTAAAGAAATGAGGGAATGCATGCTACTCAGATGTGGGGAGGGGGCCAATAGCGAGTGCAAATAATGTAAGGGAATGCGCAAAAAAAAAGGTAAGGGATTGCTGTTATCACACATTTCCACAGCACCACACCACTGTTTAGAACCAGCTAGATGCCATAAGAACACTTCTGATGAAAACCCAATATCAAAATGACTCTCCATTTAAGAGGTGTAGTGATAATATTTCCAATACACCAAATAAGCACCATTATAATCTAGGATGAACAAGACATCATAGGAAGTCTTCTGTTGAAAATCCAATACTGATATGACCTTTTTTGGAGGAGTAACAATTACAAGATTTTCATGATGGCTGCTATGGTGGCCATATTGGATATTATATGTGCATTTTTTCTATTCAGACCAACTAGATATCATATTAAGTCTTCTGGTTAAACCACAATGTTGAGATGACTGGCCAGCTAGAAGTAGCAATAATACAAACTTCAAGATGGCTATCGTGGCTGATATATTTTTAAGTCAGATTTACAACAACAACAACACATCATAAGAAGTCTTTCAGTAAAAACCCCATGCTGATATAATCATTCATTCAGGAAAAATAATGATCACAAGATTTATAACATGACTCCTGTGGTGGCCATACTGGATGTCTAAGCAGCAACATTTCATTTATGACCATCTTAAAATCACAAGATTTATAACATGACTCGTGTGGTGGTCATACTGGATGTCTAAGCAGAAACATTTCATTTATGGCTATCTTAAGCTCACAAGTCTTTTAATGAAAAAAAAAGCCATATTGATATGACCATCCATTCAGGAGAAGTAGTAGTGACAAAATTATTCAATATGGCAGCCATATTGGATGTATAAGTAGCACCATTTCCAATTAGGACCATCTCTATAGATATCATAAGTAGTCTCATGGTGAAAACTCCATGTCAATTGGAATTTCATTCAGGATGATTAGTGATAACATAATTTTCAAGATGGCTGGCATATTGGATGTCAGATTTGTACCATTTTCATTGGCAATCAACTAGATATCAAAAGTCAGTCTTTTAGTGAAAACCCCCATGTCAGCATTACCATCCATTCTAGAGGAGTAGTAATTAAATAAGTTTTAGATATCTTCTGTGGGGGCATGTTAGAACAGATTGTCACCATTTTCATTTGGTACCAACTAGACATCATAAAACGTCTTCTAGTGAAAACTCCATGTCAATATTAATTTCTGTTCTGGAGAAGTAGCAATACAAGATTTTTATGATGGCTTGTGGTGGCCATATAGACATCAAATCAGCAACATTTTCACTTAGGACCAGCTAGACTATGGGATGAATGTGTGTGTAAAGTTTCATGACAATTTCTTAAGCAGTTTAGGATAAATTGTGAAAACAAACTTTTGCTAATGGACAGACAAAGGATGAAATACCATCCCATAAGCTCATCTGGTCAGTATAGCGAAAAATCATAAAATTAACCATTTGAAGCAGAATTATCCCAGCTGAATTCCTAAAGTAAAAATCATGAATTTGACCCTGAGGGTCATGTGTTTTAATCCCATCCTGGCATTGCTGATATGCCATTATACATTAGGCACTAAGCCTTGCTTGTTCTATTTCTCAAAACTGGAAATAGAAATGCACTTGCTTTGAGGCAGATGGATAAATATTAATTTGCAATGGACTGTTATCACAGCAAGAGGGAGTCATGCACTTTAGTCACTTAAATCATGGAAAGCTGTATAAGCTCCAGCCTAATGTGTCGACAATAGGTTCAGGATAACTTTAACTTCCACCCTACTATTTTTAAACATTGCCATTAATAGAAGATATACCTTTAGCTCCACAAATCCCACAGTGGTCTCTGGCACAGGTATTGGGCTTGATCCATTAAAAAGATCAAGGTCTTGAACTGTTATATAGTCTTGTTTCAAAGTAACTCTCTTGGTTTTTTGTTCTTTCTCTTTCTCCTTTCCCACCTCATCTTCTTCTGAATAATTTTCATTTCTGTGCTGTTCTGCAAACCCACTATCCTTACTGAGTTGTCGCTGAATAAATGGAAAAGGAATTGTCAATAAAACCCTCAACAACTATGAATATAATGCAAAGAAATAAAAGTTATAATAAGAAGAGTCTACCATAATATATAGCAAACTTCACCCATAATGAAGTCTTGGAGATCTAAAAACCATTAGCCCATTGTATACTGATATTGTTATATGACACTATGAAATTAAATAAAGTCGCAGCTTCCCAGGAATGAAAACATAATCATTATATGGAGTTTGTTGCTTTATCTGTTTTCACTATATATGAAGTTTACTGTTACATAGTCCAATCACAGGTGTTAGCTCTGTGACACTGATAATTCCACCATTTCATGTATCCTCAAACTGCATCTTCTTATCTCACACAAGGACTACTGATTGATCCTTGGTGAATGATTACATAATTTTTCTTAATGGTAGTAAACATTAGTGCCCCTATCCCATTTTTTGTAAGGCAGGCCAATTTGCTTTGCCCTCCTGGGCAGCTGCCATATCTTGGATTTCCAGAGCTTTAATATTCTCTGTTAATATTCTACCTGTGCATTTTGGACTTGCAGACATCCTTCCATCACAACCCTATATCTTTTCTTCAATTGCAGTATAAATATTATGTTAAATGCAACAGGAGTGCACAGTAAATGTCCTTCTCTTGCCAAGAAGATGCCCTCAGAAGAGACTTTTACTGTGCTTAAAATGCCTTCACAGGCAGCCAGCTCCTTACACTGATAGGCAGTAAGTACCCTGACTATACTGGCAATCAGCACCATACATTGATAGGCAGCAAGTACCCTGACCATACTGGCAGTCGGCACTGTACATTGATAGGCTGTAAGTACCCTGACCATGCTGCCAATCAGCACCATACATTGATAGGCAGCAAGTACCCTGACCACACTGGCAATCAGCACTGTACATTGATAGGCAGTATGTACCCTGACCATACTGGCAATCAGCACCATACATTGATAGGCAGCAAGTACCCTGACCATACTGGCAATCGGCACTGTACATTGATCGGCTGTAAGTACCATGATGATACTGGCAATAAGTACCATACATTGATAGGCTGCAAGTACCCTGACCACACTGGTAATAAGCACTGTACATTGATAGGCAGTAAGTATCCTGACCATACTGGCAATCGGCACCATACATTGATAGGCAGTAAGTACCCTGACCATACTGGCAGTCGGCACTGTACATTGATAGGCAGTAAGTACCCTGACCATACTGGCAATCGGCACTGTACATTGATAGGCTGTAAGTACCCTGACCATACTGGCAATAAGCACCATACATTGATAGGCTGCAAGTACCCTGACCACACTGGTAATCAACACTGTACATTGATAGGCAGTAAGTATCCTGACCATACTGGCAATCGGCACCATACATTGATAGGCAGTAAGTACCCTGACCATACTGGCAATCAGCACAATACATTGATAGGCAGTAAGTACCCTGACCATACTGCCAATCAGCACCATACATTGATAGGCAGCAAGTACCCTGATCATACTGGCAATCAGCACTGTACATTGATAGGCAGTAAGTACCCTGACTATACTGGCAATCAGCACAATACATTGATAGGCAGTAAGTGCCCTGACCATACTGGCAATCAGCACTGTACATTGATAGGCAGCAAGTACCCTGACCATACTGGCAATCAGCACTGTACATTGATAGGCTGCAAGTACCCTGACCATGTTGGCAATCAGCACCATACATTGATAGGCAGCAAGTACCCTGACCATACTGCCAATCAGCACTGTACATTGATAGGCAGTAAGTATGCAGACCATACTGGCAATCAGTACCATACATTGATAGGCAGTAAGTAACCTGACCATACCGGCAATCAGCACCATACATTGATAGGCAGCAAGTACCCTGACCATGCTGGCAATCAGCACTGTACATTGATAGGCAGTAAGTACCCTGACTATACTGGCAATCAGCACCATACATTGATAGGCAGCAAGTACCCTGACCATGCTGGCAATCAGCACTGTACATTGATAGGCAGAAAGTACCCTGACTATACTGGCAATCAGCACCATACATTGATAGGCAGCAAGTACCCTGACCATACTGGTAATCAGCACTGTACATTGATAGGCAGTAAGTACCCTGACCATACTGGCAATCGGCACCATACATTGATAGGCAGCAAGTACCCTGACCATACTGGCAATCAGCAATGTACATTGATAGGCAGTAAGTAACCTGACCATACTGGCAATCGACACTATACACTGATAGGCAGTAAGTACCCTGACCATACTGCAATCAGCACCATATATTGATAGGCAGCAAGTACCCTGACCATACTGGCAATTGGCACTGTACATTGATAGGCAGTAAGTATCCTGACTATACTGGCACTCAACACTGTACATTGATAGGCAGTAAGTACCCTGACCATACTGGCAATCAGCACCATACATTGATAGGCAACAAGTACCCTGACCATACTGGCAATCAGCACCATACATTGATAGGCAGCAAGTACCCTGACAGTACTGGCAATCAGCACTGTACATTGATAGGCTGTAAGTACCCTGACCATACTGGCAATCAACACTGTACATTGATAGGCAGTAAGTACCCTGACCATACTGGCAATCAGCACCATATATTGATAGGCAGCAAGTACCCTGACCATACTGGCGATTGGCACTGTACATTGATAGGCAGTAAGTATCCTGACCATACTGGCAATCGACACTGTACATTGATAGTCAGCAAGTACCCTGACCATACTGGCAATCAGCACCATACATTGATAGGCAGCAAGTACCCTGACCATACTGGCAATCGGCACTGTACATTGATAGGCAGTAAGTATGCAGACCATACTGGTAATTGGCACTGTGCATTCATAGGCAGTAAGTACCCTGACCATACTGGCAATCAGCACCATACATTGACAGGCAGCAAGTACCCTGACCATACTGGCAATCAGCACTGTACATTGATAGGCAGCAAGTACCCTGACCATACTGGCAATCAGCACTGTACATTGATAGGCAGTAAGTACGCAGACCATACAGGTGATACAGGTGGCAAGAACCCTGTCCTGACATGCAACCTAACTAAATATGAGATGTCTGGTTGACCAATGGCATATTACTAACAATCGACTGTCAGAATTTTGATTTGACTATAGGACTGAGCATAAGAATGTTTATAACTCTTTTGGTTTTAGGCCTTGAGGATATCAAACTCGATTTGCATGACTTTTTGGGTCAGTTTCAAGAAAAGTTTCCACAAGCACTGCGGAACACATGCGTCTTAAAAAAATGCAAACTTTGGCATACAGGTGGCAAGAACCCTGTCCTGACATGCAACCTAACTAAATATGAGATGTCTGGTTGACCAATGGCATATTACTAACAATCGACTGTCAGAATTTTGATTTGACTATAGGACTGAGCATAAGAATGTTTATAACTCTTTTGGTTTTAGGCCTTGAGGATATCAAACTCGATTTGCATGACTTTTTGGGTCAGTTTCAAGAAAAGTTTCCACAAGCACTGTGGAACACATGCGTCTTAAAAAAATGCAAACTTTGGCATAGTTTATTTTCTGCTGTTTTGGTTTCATTGGCTTGATGCTTATAACGCAATAACACAAGCATGTTTTTAGTGCCCAGTCAATTGGAGTAAAATACCTTGCCCAGGAACACACCACTAGAGCAGGCCAAGTCTGATCTGATGGTAGGATTCAGGCCTACAACTTTTTGGTGATGAGTATAGCGTGTTAACAACTGAGCCACCACATGTCCCAGATTGTTTTGGATTAAACTCATTTATGAATGCACAAGTATAACAGCCTAATAATCAGTTTAGAAAGGGTACAGTACATACTTGCTTGTAAGTTGAAACCAACTGCAAACTGTACAGACCTGGATCTGCCATTGCACAATGTGCCAAAAGATCTGAGTCTATGCCATTTGTTAGGAGTAATCAATAGAACAAACAACAAAGACCATGACAAATCAGAGTTTGTATTATTTGCAGCTGGACTCAACTTAGAAGCAAGTACACATGGTATGCAGGTTGTAAAGCAATCTGATTACATCTGACTTTTGCTCTTGCAAATCTGATGAAACAACCCATAACGATACAGAATACATACAATCATGTAAGTACTGTGAGCTAGACTGACAAACACGGAAAATAAAAGTGAATCACACAGTAATTTTGTGGACTACTTTTTTTGTTTGATGCTGCTGCATGATCCAAATATACCAGAATTGTCAACAGGGCAAGACAGTAGTCCAATGTGACCTATCTAAGAAGTTTCCAGAATGCATTCATGTTTTTATGACTGTATACACTACACCAAAATTCAATGTGAATTTGGATACACCATTGCCATAGCATGATTCCCAAATATTTACCAAATTTTCACTAATTTATCTGAACTATGATTGCTAAATTCCTGCATTGGTTTATTGTTAATGGAAATGGGTTTGATTTGTGAAGTAGATAATTGTTAATCTAATTTGCAATGAACCATCAGCAATAACATTTGTCTTTTGTCTTGATGTCTTGAATGCACTTTGTTAATACTTCCTTAGACAATCAGCATATGCACCTGAGCACCAAACAGTGCCATTTTAAAAGATGTTTATCATCAAAATTGATAAACTAATTTATGAACTTAATAAGTAATTGCAATTCATCAACATTAATCCAACAGCAAACATTTATTGCAACAGTCATGGAACAAAAGCCTCTGCATGTTATCAGCCAATGGTCATGTGATAAATTAACTGGCAATAGAAGGTCAATCGGTTCTTTGGTAAACGTTGAACTCTATCTCTAATATTTATTCCTTAATAAGACAAAACGAGATACTTTGTGTGTAAATATACTGCAGATGTATATCATGGTGGACAAACTGGGGGTCAGATCAGCAACATTTTCATTAATGATTAACGACCTGTTAGAGGTTCTGGTTTACTGAAAACTCCATGTTTATATGACTTGCCTTTGATGAGGAATCATCATAACAAGATTTTCAACATAGCTACCATTATTTCCATATTGGATCAACAGCATTTTGATTTATAACTAGACCATGTTTGTAAAGTTTTATGTAATTATGTAATAGTAGTTTGATAGAAGTAGCGATAACAAACCTGCGCTAAAGGATGGACAGATGATGGTCAAGAGCCCATTCTATCAGCTAAAGGATGGACAGAGGATGGTCAAGAGCCCATTCTATCAGCTCTTCTGGTCAATGACCAACAGAGTTCAGACTAGGGTTAAGGACCCCAAGCAAACATACAGAAATTATTTTTGACATTGTATTTTGTGACTTGATTTTTACCTTACACTTGTGATTACTATTGGGCGCTGTCAATCCAGTAGGTAAACTGTAAATGATATCTTCCTTTTCATTATCATCTTTGTCATCCTTGGAAAATATGATGGTTAAAAATTAAATATGACAGACCTGAAGCATGAAGCAAGTACTTGAATGTCATATATTTTTTGCAATATGAAAACAGTCTGGTCAAGAGCAACATGCAAATATGTTGCCTTATAACCAAATCATTGTTTGGTTAAATGTTATAGTGAGGTTCATATTAGAATTTATAAATCCCTTCACCAGACTATTTGTCTGTGGTCATCTTTAGTTATGAAAAATTGCAAATAAGACATTGTTCAATGTTTTAATTGTTCATTTCTGATCTATCATTACGATATTTTCTTTCTAGACCATTAGAAGCACAGTTCATTAAATAATTCACTCACAATAGTATTTATAAACAATAATTGCTATGAATTAGCTGCATTTGAGGGGGTAACAATTTGCACATTGACCTACATATTGGTATGCAAATCTAAAAAAGCAGATTTCACTTTGGTGTAAGGTGGGTGGGGGGACAATAAGACAAAATAGTATCTTTAGAAAGGTGTTACAACAACGAGAGGCATATATTCTTGTAGTACAGCAAGATACAATCAATTAAAGATGGAAAAACTCCTCCCTAACTCATCTTGGGCTTACATTGACACTAAATATTATCATTATTATTATTATTATTATTGTTATTAGCACAATCCTTCTTTTGATTCACTCGCATGCTCACTTTCATCAATAAAAATAGCATGATGTTAAGGAAAAGCAATTTTATGACATAAAGGATATTCTTGCATAAGGTTAAAAATGGATGTCTGGCCTCAAAGTTCTGCAGTTTTCCTTAAAATTGTGTCCAATGATAATCCAATATTTCAGGTTGGGGTAGGGAGCTTTGTTTTGCTATGATTTGCTTAAAGACCTTTTAAGGAATATTAGGATATTAACCATAAATACCCAAATGTATGTTACTCTGACCTCATCTATTTGACTCTAAAGTGTAACTTATAGGTAGCCTGATTTCTCATTTACCGCACATGTCCAAATGCAAGCAGTACTAAAAGATTTATCTTGTCTAAAATTTAAAGTGAAAAGAATCTGATCTGTTAGCTTGTTGCACAATGGCATATATACCACCATTGTTCCTAGTTGAGGATGCATTGTATTTGTGCAAATATGATAATGTACTCTTTTTTGACTGAGTCTTCTTTCTGGTCCAAGTGCCTGTGAGCATGAACTAATATTGGTTTACATGGGCATAAACTCATTACAGAGCCTCATGAACATAGCTTCTTACTTGGCCCTGATGGCATGCACTCATTACAGTCATATGGGCAATGACTTGGTCAATCAGCCTTATGGGCATAAATTTGTGACTGAACCTCATAGTCATAAATTTGTCACTCATCACTGTGTCTCATGGGCATAAATTTGTCACTCATCACTGTGTCTCATGGGCATATATTTGCCCCTCATCACTGTCTCATGGGCATAAATTTGTCATTCATCACTGAGTCTCAAAGGTACAAACTTGCCACTCATCACTTTGTCTCATGGGCATAAATTTCTCACTGGAGGAAAAAGATGGCTGCCATGTATATATGGTCTTAACACAGCTCCACTCAACTCCATGAACTTGGTGTAAAAACTGGTGTTAAATATGCTAATACCTGTAGCCATCATTTATACTGTGGATTTATGACAATATTAAGTTAGTGTAAGTGAAATTTTATGTGCACATGTTCATGTATTCAAGTGAATTTGGAAACCTGTTCAGAACAAAGGATTTTTGGCTATCCAAGATGGCTACCAAAGTGGATATACTTGAAATTGAACTACACCTACCATATCTGAACTTCAGTTGATACCAACTCAAACACATTATGCAAGTTTCATTCAAAAGTTTATGGATATGTGCTAGTCATAAATAAGGATCTGATATACTTTTGCCATCACTGCTATGAACAAGCTGAAAATATCAGAATCATGGAAACATATTTAAATACCAGCCTTGTAGGTTCCTTACTCAACACACTCAGCTCAGCCTTTTCTGCATCATTTTCTGGCTTTAGTATGTCTGATATACCTGAAGATCAGAGCCACACAGATAATCCCATGCAGGAAAGTCATGTTCAGAATAAAAATGAAAACAATGGTGCAGATGATGATCTGGAATTATCCATTATGGCTGACACTCCAGAATTCTTGAGAGTCAAACATAATAAATACAGTATCACTGTGAATATAGATCCACAAAAGTTTGAGTTTGTAAAACAGATATTGGATTCAGAACCTTGCATGACTTCATGTAGTTCAAGTGTACAAAATGGTATTATCTACAGAACACAAGAGAAAAACACTGTGACAGCTACACTGTATAAAACAACATGTGTCTTACATATACAGGGGCTGAACAGTCTCACATGGTTAGATCATATTATCTGTAAATGTAGACAGGATGAGAACACCCATGCTAAAGGCATTTATATGCTGACATCTACACCAGTAACTAGATGTAGTACCAAACATGAAACAGTTCCTAAAGTCTTTGACCTAAATGACTCAGGCAATAAAATTAACACCCCTCCAGAGTGTCAGGCAATTACACGCTCCATAAATCATGACCACAGCAGTGATGGCTTAAGCCTTAATGATTTCTTCATGTGTGTACATCAAAAAACAATTAGGAAATTGGAGACCCAAATCGAAGAATTAAAACTACAGTTACATGCTATTAAATCAGCACAGGGAAAGGTTAATGAGCAAGTAACCTCATGTGAAACAGCAATTCAGACAGACTCCCAAATATCAACAGTATCAGATGCTCAGACACAGACAATCCCAGTACCAGCCAAAAGAAAATGTAAAATGACCATGCAAATAAAAACTGATGCCCAAAGTAATCCTGCATTGCAGACAACAGTATCCCCCTCTCAGTCATGTGACACACCTGCAACAGCAATAAGTGTACATCCATGGCCCGCAGTTCAAACAAGTCTGTTACCTTCACCAACAACTGCATTTCCCAGTGCTCAGACAAATGTGTCAGAATCAACACAAGTAGTTCACACAACTGAAACACCAATTTCAGCACCCCTTCCTCCAAGATATGTGTCTGAAATACAATCCAGAGTCCAACACACGACATCACAAGCCAGGAAAGATAGGACTCTAATAATTGGCTCCTCAATTTTGAAAAGTATAATACCAAGGAGACTTTTTAAAACAGATGTACAGACTTTAAGAGGTGCAAAAATCAACAACATCACTGACAGAATAATGAACAGTGACCTAACCAAATACAAGCAAATTATTATTTTAGTAGGTGGAAATGATGCCTGTGAGGGAAGGTCACTAAATCAACTCAAAACAGATTTTGAAAGTTTATTGTATGCTGCTAGATATTGCAGCCCAAATACATGTAAATTAATGATATCGGGACTACCTCCTCATGTGGACACCAAGGCCAAAGAAATAAATGATCTGATAATTGACTTATGTGAAGATTTCAACCTACAGTACATTCCACAATACAAATCTTTCTTCATTCAGAATCAGGATGTCAACCTTAGTCTCTACCACAGAGACAAAATTCATCTAAGCAGAAAAGGAACCTCTCAGCTACTGAGAAATATTAACATGTATGCCCCTATTTTCAAGCACTTTAATGAACAGTGTTGTCTCAACTGTGGAGAAACTGGGCACATGACACAGGTATGCCATCATGGTAAACAGATCGAGTGTTTTAGGTGCCATAAATATGGACACAAACAAAGACTTTGTCCATCAATGTATACATATTAGGAAGCTGGCAAAGAGGAGAATGCCAACGCTTCATTTACAAAAAAAACTAATTGTACCCAGTGGGACTCTTGACTCTAACTATTCAATGGACACTATTGTAGATGCAAATGTAAATGGATTTTCAGGGTTTGTATGTGACTTTGAAGATGCTAATATATATGAACATTTAAATATAGAAATAGGATGTCAGAATGATAAAAGTAGTATGGAGGCAATCTCAGTGAGTACCCCATTGCATGATGACATACATGTAATTGATATGAAACTAAATACAAAAGGTTTTAACATAGGTCACTTAAATGTACAAGGTATAGTGGGAAAGATAGACCAGATTAAGTTAATGTTGTCTTCCATGGAAAATAATATACCTGTTTTAGGACTCACTGAAACCAAATTAAATGCTAACCACAATGATGATCTATTTCACTGTCAAGGCTACAATAAACCATTTCGTAGGGACAGAGAGACAGCAGGGGGGGGGTCTTGTTGTATACATTAGGGAAGATGTAAATGTAAAAAGGCGACTTGACTTGGAGTCACATGAAATTGAGAGTATCTGGGTGGAAATTTTTCAAAATAATGCAAAATCTTTCCTAGCTGGTTTCATTTATAGACCACCTTCCTCCAAAGCATTTTGGAATGATAACTTTTTGAAACAAATAGAAAATGTTCTAGCACAGGAGAAAGAAACATATATACTCGGAGATATAAATAAGGACCTTCTCAATACTCAAATAAGGAACAACTGGATGGAATTTTTTGAATCATTAGGCCTAGACCAGCTGGTAAATGAGCCTACAAGGGTAACAGAAAAATCAAGCACTCTTATTGATCACATTTATACTAACCTACCAGACAATGTGGCTTGTGTTAATGTACCGAATGTTGGTCTTAGTGACCACTATCCTACTTTTTTGACAAGAAAGGTTAAATGCAAGAAAAATAAGAAAAATACACATAAAACGATCACTTACAGATCGTTCAAAACTTTTAATGAAGAACAATTTCTCAATGACCTATATAAAGTTCCATGGAGTATGATCCAAAATTTGGATGACATAGATGAAGCCATGAGGGTGTGGACTGACTTATTTATGGATGTAGTATCTAAGCATGCACCACTGAAAGTACATCGAGTAAAGACTGATATTCAACCTAATTGGCTTACTACTGAAATCCTAGATGCTATGAAAACACGAGACAAATTCAAGGCTATGGAAAACCATGCACAATATAAAGTATGGAGAAATAAAATAACAAGTATGATCAAAAAAGCTAAAAAAACTTATTATCAATCATTGCTTGAAAACAAAAAGAGCAACACAAACTCCATTTGGAAAGTCTTCAATGAACTCACTGGAGGAACGCACAAAAAACAGACAAATAAAATTCACTCACTTCTGGTAAATGACACCATAGTCACTGATGAAACTGACATTGCAAATGTTTTCAATGATTTTTTCATCAACATTACCACAAAGTTAAAAGAGCCAGTGATAGAAAACAACTTTAATGAACTGAAAAAGTTCTGCAGCAGTAAAATCTCAAAGGAGGTATGTTTCTCTATCCCACCAGTGTCAAAAAACTTTGTTAAAAAATGTCTCAGTGAACTTGATACCAAGAAAGCTACAGGACTTGATCAGATTGGTCCACGACTCATCAAATCTTCTGCCTTTGCTATTGTAGATAGCATAACATTCATAATTAATTTAAGTATTGCAACCTCATCTGTCCCCAAAATATGGAAAACTGCAAAAGTAACTCCTATTCACAAATCTGGTTCTAAGAATGATGCTGATAACTACTGACCAATTTCAATACTACCAAACTTGTCAAAATTGATTGAAAAACATGTCCATGACTCATTCATGTCATATTTAACCAAACACTTGCTGTTACACCCTAATCAATCAGGCTTTAGACAGAACCATTCCTGTGAGACTGCCTTGATCTCCCTAACTGATAAATGGCTTCAAGCACTTGACCAAGGTAGAATAATAGGAACTGTATTTGTAGATTTCAGGAAAGCTTTTGACATGGTGGATCATGAAATCCTTTTGAAGAAACTGAAAATCTACCAGTGTGATGAAAGAACAATTAGATGGTTTACTTCGTACTTAAATGAGAGAACACAACATGTTTACATAAATAATGTTCTGTCTGAACCTGAAACAATTAGATATGGAGTACCACAAGGCTCAATTCTAGGTCCACTACTATTCATTTTATTTATTAATGACCTACCACTTTTACTAAGAGACTCAATAACATCTACAGATCTCTATGCAGATGACACAACATTGTCAGACATCCAAAACACAAAGCATGAGCTTGAAATTTCTTTACAGAATGCACTAAACAAACTGGAAAATTGGTGCACATGTAATGGCATGGTGGTAAATACTGGTAAAACTAAAATATTACTTATCTCAACACGGCAAAGAAGGACAAATCTTGATAGTGATGAACTATGTCTGACATGGAAGGATACAAATCTGCAAATAGTCTGTCATGATAGGCTACTTGGTGTTCTGGTAGATAATAACCTATCATGGACTGAACATATCAAACATACCAGTAAAAAAGTCAATTCAAGTTTATGGCTTCTCAGTAGGATAAGACATTTTCTCCCTGAAAGGCACAGGAAACTATTTTATAACAGTTACATACAACCCTATTTGGACTACTGTAGTACAGTATGGGGTAATTCAAATGATAAAAACATAGCAAAGCTGGCACATCTTCAATAAAGAGCATTTGGGCTAATATCAATCCAGAAAGAAAGCAAGGAAAGTTTAGCTGGTAGGTTAAAAATATTACCTATTAAAGACCGAATCTGTTTGAGAAAAGCCAAATTAATGTACAGGATATCTCAGAATAGTGCTCCTGAATATTTACAATCACTATTCCAGTATAGGCTACCTGGTAATACTCCCCACCTGCGATCCATGTCAACCAAACAGTATAAAATTCCCAAACCAAATAAGGAGTTATTTAAAAAAAGTTTCCAATACTCTGGAACTCTGCTCTGGAATAGTATTCCAGCTGAGATTAGAAATGCTCACTCTATTTCCTTCTTCCAAACCCAGTATATCCAGTGGCTTCAGAGATGCAGCTTAAATAAATGAATTCCTTTGTATGAGGGCCTCAAGGTAGATTAGTTTTTAGCTAATTGTGTTACCCTCTTTAAATAAGGTCATTATTATTATTATTATTATTACTCATCACTGTGTCTCATGGGCATAAATTTGTCACTCATTACAGAGTCTCATCATATATTTGCCCCTCATCACTTGCCTCATGGGCATAAATTTTTCATTCATCACTGAGTCTCAAAGGTATAAACTTGCCACTCATCACTGTGTCTCATGGGCATAAATTTGTCACTCATCACTGTGTCTCATGGGCATAAAGTTGTCACTCATCACCGAGTCTGAAAGGTATGAACTTGTCACTCATCTCTGAGCCTCATGGACATTAATAAACTTGTCACTCATCACTGACTCTCTAAGGCATAAACATGTCACTCATCACCAAGTCTCATAGCATGCATTCATTATTGAAATTCATGGGCATGTAGTCATTACTGAGATACTATGGCATATACTCATTCCTGAGAATCATAGGCATGCAATCATTACTAAGATTCAATGGCATGTACTCATTACTTAGATTCACAGGCATGCAGCCATTACTGAGATTCTATGGCATGTACTCATATACTGAGATTCATAGGCATGTAGTCATTACTGAGATTCATAGGCATGCACTCATTATTAAGATTCATAGGCATGCACTCATTATTGAGATTCATAGGCATGTAATCATTATTGAGATTCATAGGCATGCATTCATTATTGAAATTCATGGGCATGTAGTCATTACTGAGATTCTATGGCATATACTCATTCCTGAGAATCATAGGCATGCAATCATTACTAAGATTCAATGGCATGTACTCATTACTTAGATTCACAGGCGTGCAGCCATTACTGAGATTCTATGGCATGTACTCATATACTGAGATTCATAGGCATGCAGTCATTACTGAGATTCATAGGCATGCATTCATTATTGAGATTCATAGGCATGTAGTCATTATTGAAATTCATAGGCATGCACTCATTATTGAGATTCATGGGCATGTAGTCATTACTGAGATTCATAGGCATGTAGTCATTACTGAGATTCTATGGCATATACTCATTCCTGAGAATCATAGGCATGCAATCATTACTAAGATTCAATGGCATGTACTCATTACTTAGATTCACAGGCGTGCAGCCATTACTGAGATTCTATGGCATGTACTCATATACTGAGATTCATAGGCATGTAGTCATTACTGAGATTCATAGGCATGCACTCATTATTAAGATTCATAGGCATGTAGTCATTATTGAAATTCATAGGCATGCACTCATTATTGAGATTCATAGGCATGTAGTCATTACTGAGATTCATAGGCATGTAGTCATTACTGAGATTCATAGGCATGCATTCATTATTGAGATTCATAGGCATGCACTCATTATTGAAATTCATAGGCATGCACTCATTATTGAGATTCATAGGCATGTAGTCATTACTGAGATTCATAGGCATGCACTCATTATTAAGATTCATAGGCATGTAGTCATTATTGAAATTCATAGGCATGCACTCATTATTGAGATTCATAGGCATGTAGTCATTACTGAGATTCATAGGCATGTAGTCATTACTGAGATTCATAGGCATGCATTCATTATTGAGATTCATAGGCATGCACTCATTATTGAAATTCATAGGCATGCACTCATTATTGAGATTCATAGGCATGTAGTCATTACTGAGATTCATAGGCATGCACTCATTATTGAGATTCATAGGCATGCATTCATTATTGAGATTCATAGGCATGTAGTCATTACTGAGATTCATAGGCATGCACTCATTACTGAGATTCATAGGCATGTAGTCATTACTGAGATTCATAGGCATGTAGTCATTACTGAGATTCATAGGCATGCATTCATTATTGAGATTCATAGGCATGCATTCATTATTGAGATTCATAGGCATGCATTCATTATTGAGATTCATAGGCATGTAGTCATTACTGAGATTCATAGGTATGCACTCATTACTGAGATTCATAGGCATGTAGTCATTACTGAGATTCATAGGCATGTAGTCATTACTGAGATTCATAGGCATGCATTCATTATTGAGATTCATAGGCATGTACTCATTACTTAGATTCTGTGGTATGCATTAATTACTGAAATTTATGGGCATGTACTCATTACTGAGCCTCAATGGCATAAACTTAGAGGTATGCACGCATTACTAAGCCTCAATGGCATAAACTTAGAGGTATGCACGCATTACTAAGCCTCAAGGGCATAAACTTGTTGGCACATACTCAGTACTGAGCCACCAAGGCTTAACATTAAGGGCATGCACTAATTACTGAGTATCAAAGGCATAAACTTATGGGCATGCACTTATACTGTGCCTAAAGGGCAGAAACGTAAGGGCATGCACCTATTTCTGTGCCTAATAGGCATAAACTTATGGGCATGCACTCATTACTGAGCCTCATGGGCATAAACCTATGGACATGCACTCATTACCAAGCCAAAACACCATAAAGTTATGGGCATGCACTGACTGCTGATCCTTATGGGCATAAACTTATGGGCTTGCACTCATTACTGAGATGCAAAGGCATACACTTATTGGCATGTACTCATTACTGAACCTCATGGGCATACAAATTTATGGGTATGCACTCATTATTGAGCCTCAGTGGGATTCACTACAGGGCATGTACTTATTCCTAGCCTCAAGGGCATCAACTTATGGGCATGCAGTCATTGCTGAACTTCAATGGCATAAGCTTATGGGCATGCACTCATTCCTAAGCTTAAATGCCATAAACTTATAAACATTCACTCATTACTGAGCTTCAAAGGCATAAACCTATGGGCATGCACTCATTGCTGAGCTTCAAGGGCATCATCTTATGGGCATGCACTTGTTGCCAAGCCTCATGGGCATAAACTTATGGGCATGCTCTCATTGCTGAACCTCAAGGGCATAAACTTATGGACATGCACTCATTGCTGAGATTCAAGGGCATACACCTATGAGCATGAGCAGCAGAGGAGGCGAATCCCACAAAATATTTCGCTTAACAGAGCCTTCTATCGAGGACATTTTAGATAGAGATATTATTTTCACAAAATAAACACTTCAAGTCAGAAAAACAACACAGAATGGGCTTTCTCTGCTGACTTGTAAGAGTTATATCGTGAAAATATCTACTTTACAACTATTTCTCGTACAAGGGTCTATCTTGCGAAAACACTCGGTGGCGTCGTCGCCTCCTCTGCTGCTCTGTGAAAGTCCTGGCAGAGTTTGTTTGTTGTCGCCGTTTCTGCTGATGTAAATTAAAAATTTAAGTTAACAATAATGGCCAACATTGGAGAAGCACATTCCGCTAGACTAGCTCGAGAGCGACTAGAAGCCATAAAAAATTTCTTCCTGTACGAGATAGTGTAAGACAAAAATTACAAGCGCGGCAACAAGCACAAGTTGAATTTGCGACAGGTGCAGAAGAATTATTTAAACCCGTTACAACAGCTACTGAAAAAGCTGCGGCGATCACTGAAAGAGCTTTATTGGGAGAGGAAAAGGGTATTCTTCCAGTGCTAAAACAAACCACCGAGCAAACTGAAAAAATTGCTAGAAGAACCAAACAAACAAAAAAGATTTTACAAGATCTTCCAACTGATATAGCTGCAGCTCGACCTTCGCCCGTCGGTGAAGAAATACTTGAAGGCATTGAACAAATTTGTACTGAACTCGCGTCTAAACCAATAAAGGAAAATATTGGACTAATTACAAAATTTAGGGTGGATTTTATTGAAGATCTTAAAAGTACTAAAAAAAAAGAATTGCCTGAAAAAATATTAACTAGTATATTTAGTAAGTCCAGTGTCTTAAAACCCGGCTCTGAAAAAGTAACCGATGACAATCTTATTAAGTGGATATATCGCATATATAAAAACAAAAAACAGGCCAGAGATGATGATTTAGAATACAGAATTCTTGATGAAGAAATAAAAAGCCTTTATAAAGTGAAAATGAAACAAATAACGCGACAGCAGGGGCCTTCTTATCAACTTCCTCCACCTCTGCAACAGATAGAACAACAACAGTCTCCTTCGCCGGAACTTAAAAAAGAGAAGTATCTTAAAAAAGCGAGATCTTTATCTAAAAAAGACACAGGGACAACAGAAGAATTTTTTGACGCATCTGACACTGTAGCTACTGGCAGTGGTTTGGGAATTACTTGTCCTGATAATATCATCAATGATGTATCGCGGTTAGAAGTTCTCATTGGAGGAAGACGTGCCGGAAACAACTCTCTGGAAATCATTAAGGAAGCGGCTGATATCTGTCAGCGATTATTTCGCGGCGGCATCATGGATACTAGCATCTACCGAGAACTTATTGATGAACTCACGGACAGCGACTGAAAGTCGCCACGACTGAAAGTCTCCGCGATTAGAGAAATAACTAATTAAATAAAATGATCGTACACAATTCTTATCGTAGGCCAGTCATGGTCAGGGTTGTAAATTCACGAGTACCTGTATACAGGATGACTTATGGAAATGGACTCGGCGATGTTGTTCGAGGTTTATTTGCGAGGATGGCACCTAAAGCAATACCGATCGCAAAACAATTATCAATGAAAGCTATTGACGTCATCAAAGATAAAGCTACTGGCGCTGTTGGTAGTGCCGCCAGTAAAGCATTCTTGGCAATCAAGGACAGACTAGCGCTACTGATACATAGAAAACCTCTGCCGGTAAAGTTACCAGCCACCGCAGACATGCCAGCAAATGTTAGTAAACTAATAAATGAAGCCGCAAATCAAAAACTAACAGCCTTGATAAATCAAGGGGCTGAACAAATAAACACAAGTTTGGTGGCGGGAAGTGGTCTTCATTTTAGAAGATAGCTTCTATAATAAAATGTTTAAACGGGAATCTGACCCAGCATTCGACATGGACGAACCGGTCCTTAAAAATGAATCAGTGCGTGATTATCAGTATTACTCTTATGACGCACGAGAACCAAATAAACGAGGACGAATTGAACTTCAGGTTCAAGATACAAGTAGATATTTCCTGCCCGCTGAAGCATTTATTGAAGTAGAAGGAGAAATTATAAAAACAGGTGATACAGTATACGGGGATGCGGTTAAAATTGGCTTTGTCAATAACGGAATTATGGCCTTGTTTGATAGTGCTATCTACATGATTGATGGAAAAAATATTGAATCGATTCAGAAGGATGTCGATGTTGCTACAACAATAATTGGTCTAGCAAGATATTCTGATGATTATACAAGATCATCTGGTCCATCAATGATGTTTGCCAAGGACACTTCTAATTTTCCTAACAGTGATCAGTACAATATTAGACGACCAAGAAACGATACCAATACCGCTGACGCTGCTGTGTGGCCGGTGGTTCATGGTGCTAATGAAGAATTTAATTTAGGTTTTCATACACGTAGAAAATGTTGAAAGGTAATCGTAGTAATTTTTCATGTGCCATTCTGCTGTCGCACATCTTTGGATTTTGCAGAGATGTCAGAAAGGTATTTTTTGGAGTAAAACGTACGGTCGTGCTTGTTAGAAAAGCCAAAGATAATGATGCGCTATGGCGACCTCTAGGTGACCCTGTTAAGGTAAACATAACAAAACTATCACTGTGGATGCCGGTAATGACTCCTGCAATTACTGAAGAACAGCGACTGCTTTCTTTTATGGATCAAGGTGGTAAAGAGTTGCTATCATGGCTTACAACAACTACAGATAGTGTCCAAAGTGCCATCAATGGTTTATTTACATGGCATATAGCATCACAGCAGGGGGTTGCCGCGCCGCGACATATTTTCATTGCTCTTCAGGATGTTGTACGGGTGGGTAATGAAATACGTTCGCATATGATATTTGATCAACTTGGTATCACTGACGTTTCTCTGAGAATAAACGGGCATCAAGAACCGTCGGAAAACATACTGTTGGATTTTGGTAATAATCATGTTGCACGTGCATATCAACGATTGACAAAATATCTAGCGCGCGATCTAAATATCGATACTGGTTTGCAAATATCACAATTGGATTTTATCTCTCATTATCCAATCTATTACTTCTCGTTAGAGCATCTTGATTTAACCAGACAGTATGTCGTTGATATACACTTTCTGGCTATCGTGAATAAAGACCCGCCACCACCAGGAGCAGCGGCTATAGCTAATTACAGAGCAATCGCGGTCATACTTTCCGATAAATCAATGATACTTGAGGGTGCTGGCGGCCGAATGGGATTCGTTGATGCACCAGTGGAAAATATGTAACAATTAGATCAATCGCGTTTATTATAAAAAATGTCATACAGTCACGTTAATGTCACTCTGACTCCTGGTCAGGTTAAGAAATTACAATCGAAAAACGCGAGCACATGTGGGGTAACAATAACACTAAAAAGTGATCAGATTACTGGTGGCCCAAACAAGCTATCGCTGACTAAAACACAACTTAATCATTTCAATAAAGCAAAACAAGCAAAATATGGGGTTCAACTTAGTTTTGCTCCAAAAGCTGTCAAGGACATGATTAAAACCGGTGGTATATTTCCGCTTCTCGCCGCGATACCAGCACTGATAGCTGCTGCTGCCCCAGCTGTTGCCAAAGCCGCTGCATTAGGAGCTGTTGGAACAGCTGCTGGAATGGCAATAAAGAAAGCCACAGGGGGATCCAAGAGATCAGGATACAAAAAAAAGGGACACGGGTTAAGACTTCCAGGAACTCCACCCTCATGGTACCCAAAACGGTTCTAGACATCATACCAATGTCCAATTTTGATTCACTTGATGCTGTTAAACAATTAAATATAAAAAATTTCAGAGGCGTCTTTATGCGAGATCAGCTACCATGACAACCGAATAATCTAGAAACCGGAATTATTAATCTTGATAACAGCGATGGTCCAGGAACTCACTGGGTTGCTTACGCGATCGATCCACGTGAAATTATCTATTTTGATTCGTATGGGTTAGCGCCGCCAGTTGAATTTCTCCGATATACAAAAGACGTCTCCAAGTCCTTGACAGGGTCAAGGTCAAAAGTGTGGTACTCAACGTTGCCAACACAAACACTGACCGATCCTCCGATATGTGGCCGACAGGTATTGAATGTTCTTGATGCGATATCAGCGTCAACCAAACCACCTCACAAAGTTGTGCACGAGTATACCACGGGTCAATTTAAACGGTTTCCTATCAAATAATGGTTGATATCTACGGAAGATCTCTTCTCAAAACAAAGACAAAAAAACGCGCCAATGTGGATTTATCAAAATATGCGACCAAAGATGAAATCGATAATCTTTTAAGTCTAACCGGGATAGACCCAGATGAGGTTGTTATTTTTCAGGACCGACACGGAAAACTAAAAACCAGCGATATCAAATGGCATGAAATAATTCGTAGGGTTATTGGAGCTACTCCGGGTAACATCCCTGTGTTCACCGACAGCGGAAAAATCAGAGATTCGCTGATATCAATCGCAGCTCTGCGAGATGATACGCAGAAAGCTGCAGGGGAACGTGTAGTGAAGACCGGTGATACAATGACAGGTGAACTCAATCTCGGTGGGTTCAAAATAACAACGCTGGCAGATCCAACCGACGCCACTAACAAACAATATGTTGATGCAAGCGCTAGCGCCGTTGACAGTAAACTAACCACGTTGCGGGCTGCGTATGATGTTCACGTGGGCGCGTTTACAAGATTTCGCAGAAATTATCAAAAAACTGATGAGGTCATAGATAAATTCTTCGGCACTCCGCTCATCGTTGACATAAAACTTTCTGATATCAAGACCAATATTGACACGATCAAACAAACACAGCAAAACATCGTAGCGGAGATTCCTGAGATCGTTAGCAAAACCAGTTTGATTAAAGTCCCCACTGGAGTTACTCCCGGGCATATCACCAACATAGTATACACGGTATCATCGGGATTCGCAACATGGTCCAAACAAAATAATACTATCAAATATACAGCAACAGTCACTGGCGTGTACAGACTGTCTGTGTTCAGTGCCGCTAAATTTGAAATCTTCACAACATATCCCTGGAGACATTCCACCGACAAGTATTCCGGGGTTGTGGCTATCATATTAAATAGCGGAACCGAAGAAACATTTATACTGGAATCCGCCGACATAAATTAACCGCAACATCTTACTGGTGGTGTTTGGAATTTGTAGCTGAAACGCCTCAATTGGTTACTGCGTAAAATAATAAATGACAACGACAGTGACGCAGTCACCGACAACAGCGCAGCAATACAGATATGATCAGGTACGCGAATGGCAGTCAGAGTTAAAAAATACCATCAACGAATATACAACCAAGGTAAAAATAAAATACAAACGGCGTGTAACCGTGTTAGACACAATAGTATATTCGGTGTCAGCGATAGTTGCATCCACGGGTGTGTTATTATCAGCGTTAACACCAGTGACAACTGCAGTGGCCGTTGCCACCGTGGCCACAATTACAGTTTCGGCATGAACGACAATTGCAGGAGTTGCTAATATAATTGCAAAAAAAATATCCTCGTGTGCGCTAACAAAATTGCACGAGTATGAAAAGTTAAACAGCGTGGCCACGAGTACCTACTCGAAATTATCAGCGCTGATATCATCCAGTCTTGACGAAACAACAATATCAGATTCCGAATTCGCCGAGATGGCAAAGGCGTACAACGATTGCAAAAAGTACTTCGATCTGAAACGACAGCAGATAAATAACAATGTCAATGACAGTGACACAGTCACCGACGGAATTACTTCAGCAGATAGTTGCAAATACAAGCCCGGCGCGAACATCTTTGTTAACAGTAACCTCAACTTAGCCAGAATTCAGTATTAATTTTCCAACTGCAATTCCAGTGAGCGAGATCGTGTTAGCACAATTACGAGTATATCACAGTTGGCCCAATATCAGATCAAGATAGTTTGGCAGATTGCCAGCAAATAATTTGTTTGTGTTCGCATATAAAAATAAACCCGATGGCACGCCAGACTGGAACGTCATTGGGTTACCAACCGGGTCTTATCAAATCGAAGAAATCAACGAGGAACTGCAACGCCGAATAAAAAATGTCACAACAAAGGAATCCAAAATAGCAATAACTGTTCATGAGCTAACGCTGTCATCCGCGATCGAAATAAACACCTCAGACTACGCCGTGGATATATATCAGAGTTCAATCAGAACAGTGTTAGGATGGCCTGAAGTCGCTCCACCAACGCCGCCAACCCCGGTGAAGTCTGACTATGTCACAGACACGCAGTCATACCACGAAGTTGAACCATCATGCAAAGATCTCTTACTTAGAATAAAAAGTGCAACATTGGGTAGTGATTTTGGCTTCTACGAGGACCGTATTCGGTGGTATTTTATTTATGCACGACATCCTCACGGAGCTAGCTCCGTTATTATTGACCTAAGCGATATCATCAGATATTTTAACGAAATTAATCAATGGCATAAAACACAACTAACGCGACTATGGCAGAGCTTCCAAGAACACCTTTTTGATATAACAAGTTCACGCAGCGAAATTATCAAGCACATTGAAATATTAAATCAGCTTGTATCGGACATGGAATATATTAACAGGCGAGTAATTCAGGCAACAATTGATCACATTGATGACATAGAACGCTTTAAACAAAAATTTCTAACCAATTACTCGCTAACAGAAGCCACGTTGCCAAATTTTAAATTTCCAGGGTATATTGTTCCCGAGTTAAGAAAATCTGTCACTGATCTCATCAATGAGTCCTTCGATGACATACTTGCACAACACAGAAAAATGCTACCGGAGCCAACTATCCTCAGACATAACAATAACACCGAAGGGCAAGGCCAGCATTTATCCCCGGGCATCGTAAACATCATCGAAGTGGTCGCGGTCAATCTTGTGTGTGATGTCATTGATGGCAGTTACAGCACGGACACGACAGTATCAAATCCAGCCCAACAAGGATTTATTCTTTATTCATTTACTCCGAAAGAACCACCTGGATTTTTGATTGTGCAAGAGCCAATCAATCAGGTCTATCTGCGATGTCATAATCCCTGGCTGATCAGAATAAATTTCGCGCTGACAGACCAGAGTGGGAATCCCCTTGATTTGCGAAATGAAACACTACATATTAGTCTCCTGGTGAAATCGTAAACGATTTTCAGTCTTAAGACTTTCAATCCTGAAGATTTCCAAGCCTTTTCAATTAATAATATTATATTATAATAATGTCCCTGAAGAAAAAATGTGATGATGATGATAGCACTGATGTCACTGATGATGATGTCACTGATGATGATGTCACTGATGTCACTGATGATGATAGCACTGATGTCACTGATGATGATGTCACTGATGATGATAGCACTGACGACGACGACGATAGCAGTAATGTCACCGTCAGCATAAAAAATATTTCAATAAATTATTTTAAACAATAAAAAATATAACATGACTCGTGCATTTCACGAGAAGATATTGCAGTAAAAATATATATATTTTCTGCAACACTGACAAATTCACTGAAATGTATGGGGTATTTGCTAGTAAAAATCACAGAAATCGACTGAAATTCACAGGCAGATACAACCAATAGTAAAAATATTTTATTTTATATATATTTGTGCAACACTGACAAATTCACGGCATTTACAGGGTACTTTACTAGTAAAAATCACAGAAATCGTCTAATTTTTCAACCCGGAAGGGTACTTTACTAGTAAAAAGCAAAAAAATTCACAATTAATCATCGGGTATTATATAATGTATCACCGCGTGAAATGTTTTATACATAATAAAGAACTTCTTGATGAAGCTGTCAAAACCGGAAAAGTTACCCCGGAAAAAATAATGATTGATATATACGGGAATGACGATTTTATACTGACTGACACGCAACTGCAAGTATTAAACAAAGATCATATTGTGATCGCGCATTGCGGTATACATCAAATCCTCGAGTATTTACGTGTATTTAGATCTTAGATTAGATTTATATGTACCACCACGTAGATGTTTTTGTGTATGACAAACAAGCGCTCGAGCAAGCAGTCAAGGCTGCATTTGCACAAGAAGAAATTAACGTTAAATTGCTTACTGATGAATACGGAGACGAAGATTTCTTACTAACACAGCAACAGTTGGATAATCTCAGACGCGAGCATATTACCGCAATAGTATGCGACAGAGATCAAATTCTCAATTATGCACACTCCTGCCTTAAACCCCACCAACTTATCGCCTTGATTTCATCAAGGAAGTAAAAAAAAGTGATATATTTTTTTTCAGTTTGGGTAAATCAAGGTGAGGTATTTACTTCCTTCATCGCTGACAGCGTCAAGGTGAGGTATTTACTTCCTTGATTTCGTCATTGATTTCGTCCATGGACATACAATCCTTTAACTTCCTTACCCGGGTATTTATTATCTTTTTTATTTCATACTCGGCCGCCAATGCCAGCCTAATCTTTTCGATTGCACGAGACAATGAAACAAATTCATTTATTTGTGCTTCTTCTACGGTAGCCAGCGATTTATACAAATTATTTTGAATTCTTTTTATAAACCGATACTGAGCAGGAAGAATATAACGCCCTGCGCATTTAGCTTCATGTAAAGATTCAAAATCAGACATGATTGTTTCAGAATTTAGTGATATTTTAAATCCTTGTTCTTCTAATTTTTTAATAGCAGCAATCACATTATTGATATTTTCGTAATTCACACACACACACACACACACACACACACACACATATATATATGAATATTATATATTTAAAAGAAAAAAAATGCGGGTCGTTTGACCCTGAAGCATATTTACAGCATTGTATATTTACACTATTTACAATATTTACACTATTTACAGCATTGTATATACAACTTATCCTAGGACGGTACAGACATATAGTATTTACAGTAAGACGGCACAGACAGATAGTATTTACAGCAGGACGGTACAACATATAGTATTTACAGTACTTATCCTAACGGAGTCATTTTCTACACTCAACAGCGGGACAATACCATCCCGTCAAAATCAACCCCTGGACAATACCATCCCGTCAAAATCAACCCCTGGATGGACGCAAAAAGCATCCGATCTGAGCGGATATGATGAGACGGTATTGATTGCTGTTGAACTTCGAAGACTCCGTCTTCTAATAGGATCGTATGGTATATAAACCGACTGATATTTGGAAGTTAAAAAATAGCTCAGCGTGATTTGTTTAAAATGTTTTTTCTTAAATATGATCGCGCGAAAAATACAGATGTACCATAAACCCGAGCAAGTGCAATAAAATAAAGATTTCATCTGTGAAAAGACAATTACGCCTTTGTCTCTGACTTTGTCCCTGACTTTGTCAGGGATAAAATTATTCTTGATGCTGTTAAGAAATAAAGGGAAGTTATTTACTTCCTTCTATCGAGAAAACCGTCTGCTCGTTGTGTTGCCGCTGTAGTGGTAACAGACAGTTAACAAATTCTGAATTGAAAAATACGTGAACGCGGAAGTGCTATAAATAATAATTGTATACCGCTAAGCCGCACTGAATAAATTTACCCACAATGACATCTCACAAAGGGAGGGAACTAATTGCATGATATACCTAACGGAGTTATCTCCGTTTGAAAATCCGAGGATTTTAGTGATAATGAAAAATAAACTTTTGCCCACATGTTTTTGAGAGAGTAGATTTACATATATTTTCTGCAGCACGTTGAACCGAAGCCCTACAAATACCGAAATACTTGGCAGCTGAATTCATAGATGGAAATATTATTTCTTCATTCGTACTTATGTTGAAAGATCTGACAGCTCTGGGAATTTTTACAAATTTACCAGTGCCACCTCGTGCAGAATTTTCACTCTGCGTGACGGCTTGCAAATTGGATAAATTATTATTAAGTCTTTGTCCATCAATGTGATCAATTACAAGACCGTCTTTGATCTCTCCACAGAAACACTCGAACACGACCCTGTGATTATAATAGCTTTTACCTCCAGCAGCCTTAAATCTAAGATAACCAGAATTATTAACTACACCAACTAGTTTTTTTTAATCTGCAATGTCTGACTATTCCCTCGCGAGATGCTTCATAATTTTCAATGGTTGGATGCGAGACAAATTCTTGGCTCATTTATATAATACTATATTTGTCTAATTTATAATTTGTCTGAAAACTTATTTAAATAATCGCGCTCGGATATGTCGCTGGATTTTTTATTGTAATATCGCTTGAGTTCCCGGTATCGCTTTCCTCCGCAGCCCACACATAACTGTGTTTTACCCCTGACACCAATACCACATCGCAGACACGGTATCGGCCCTAAACTCCCCCGCCTGATGCTTTGGGAATGTTGTCCACAGAATTCACCTCTGCAGGATTTATTACAGCGAGTTGATGATTTTGTACCAAGCCACTTGCATTGATTCATATATATAATTTTCTTATTTAAATATTTGTCTTAAATATAATATGGAGGAGTTTTCGAGGTTGTCTGCGTTTGGCACTGGAAGAATCGATCTTGACAGACTAACCCCTGATTCGCGGAGACGAGCCCTGACTGATCTGTTTGATATTATCAGGAATGCCAAAAAAGAATTTCGTGATGACGGTGCATCTCACGTGTGGTCGTCATTTAAAATAATCCGCGACACCGAAGTCATTGATGCTACAATGAATGATGCACGAGCGAAAACAATTATTGATTACCTTCATCAAGGCAGTCGGAAATATTTTTTCAGAATAAAATTTATTGTGCGGGCGGATTCTGACACCTGGATTATCAGTGACAAACTCGACCCTGTCCTTGCTAGCAGAAAGACCATTTTGTTAAGTAAAGACTCCAAACTAGGAATGCTGACCAGGATTGATAAACCATATTACGCGAGAGCTTATCCTATGACCGCAGTCATTTATGCAATCTATCCGATAAACAAACCCAAAATTGATAAACTCACCCCGATGAGGATGACTTCGTCATTGATGCTGAATTGTGTAGCCGAGCGAGTAACGGAACATTTTAAAAATGCGATGCGGGGAAACGGTCTGACTGCGTTAAGACAGTCCAAGATAACAGTGTGGGCGGAGCGGGTCAAACACACAGGAGCGTCAATAAACGATGTTGCCAAACTGGAGCGCGCATTAAGATTTCCCATAACCGTAACAACGATAACAAAGGAAGTGTTATACAAATCGAAATATAATCGATACGGGGCTCCAATAAATATCATTGATCATAACGCTCATGCTTGGACTAACGCAGTTACGATATTTCCACGGGATCGTGTTGTGAAATATTATCGCAGAAACATATTTGATGCTATCAAGCAGATAAGCAAAACCGACCCTGTGTCGATGTGGTTGTTTAAAAGTTCCGAAGATTCCGAGTATGATCAATTTGTAAAACCCAACGGTGAATTATACCGGACGAAGTCGTTGCAACAACAAATGAAAACACTCACAGAGAAATATATGAAAATCGAAGATTTTAAAAACACCGAGCAGTTATTGGTTAATTGTTTTACGGTTCCGAGTGTTGTCGCCCACGCTGCCAGAGAAAGAAATTCATGGAGACCAACCCGAAGTCAGTTTCTTTCGGATATACAATTAAGTTGTGTTGAGTATGGACACGGCGGTTTGTGGAATACCCGGTACGATCACCGGGATATGATTTCCGTGGATATGATTGCTTGCTACCCGGGAAGCTTTCTCGGGATGGGCGAGTGCCGCGAGTATTTTAAGCGATTTGGACATCCCACGAACTCGATGACACGAGTTGCTATAAAAGGTCCTTTACCCGATTTTGATTTGACAGGATTTGCTCGTGTAACTTGGTTTGAATTTGCTAAAGAGCTACATCCGTGCTGTTATGTTTGGTTTGGCAAACACTTCAGTGAAAAACGCTGAGCACCAATAGTGTTATTGCGATATATGCACGACAGACGAATACTGGTATCGTTGACGGTCAGTGAAGCAATCATATCATATCGACCGCAGACTTCAGTTTGGTTACCAACACCGGAGCATAGATGATGTTATTAGCGAGTATGCACGAGAGAGTCCAAATACCCCAATGGATGTCATTATCGGTGAGGCTCCTAAAGTTCTCAAGATCAAGCTCAGCAATAGTGAGAAAATAGCAAAAGATCTCGGACGAAGAATAATCGGTAAATTTACTCAAGGCGGTGCATATGATCATAAACTACATCACTCGCGACTGATTATCGATGATGCTGAATTGGATTTTATACTTGCTGACACCGTTGCGAGAAATATATATTGTAATCGGGAGGATGCTTACTTGTCCAACGGGGAAAAGTTGGGCACAATTGTAAGTTATATCGACGGAGAGTCGCCTCAATACACACATTTAAGATCTTCGATGCTGGCTTATGTTTCTATAAATTTACTATCAATGATAAATCGATTTCCTGACACCGCAGTTAGAGTTGCAACGGATTCATTTTATATCAGTAGCAGATACTTAGAATCACTGACTCGTTTTACAAAGAGCGTCGAAGACTTTTGCGATGAATCATGGAGTTCGTGGAGAATAAAAGCGGAGATGTTACATGAATATTGTGAATCCGCTGATGTTACAATTAAGGACGATTATTGTAAATCAGAATTATCAGAAATGTCAAACGTATGATCCAATCACTAGACACAAAACCGTTTATTTGAACGGACCGGGCAGGTCTGGTAAGACAACTCGAGCGATTGAATTATTTCGAAATTCAGATATGATTGTGCTAACACCTACACACAGGCTTGCCAGGGAGATGAAACAACGAGGAGTTAATTCTTGTACTTGGCACAGCTTTTTCAAATACAGCGGCGGTGTGTGGACGTCAGATCGAATGGGAACAAAATATATTCCCGGGAAAATAATTTGGGATGAGATATGTACGTTACCATTGGAAACGTTAAAACGTTTCTTGATTGGCTGCTAACAGCGAATACTGCAGTGATAATGTGCGGCGATCACGGTCAGCCACCTCCGTTTGTCGGCGTATCCCCACATGATTGGCTGAGGGATTTTGTTGATTATTACGAAGAAGTGTCCGATGATCATAGAGCACTTGATGCAACATTGAAGGAATTTAAAACATTAATCAGATTACAACCGAATAAAATTCAATGTGAAATTATGCGCGAGATGATTCCTGAAACTTCAATGAGTGACTTTTGGAGCGCATGGAAACCAGACGATTTGATAGTGGCAAGTAGAAAGATAGTCAGAGACACACTTCAACAGCAGTTATTTCAATTACAACAAGAAAAGTTTCCAGTGCTGCCAGTGCCGTTATGTTATAGACCAGCTGATACGCGGTTACAAAATATAAATGTTGATATCCCTGGGACAGAGTCAGGGAAACATAATTTAGTATGAATGATATTGTGCTAGTTGATATCAACGCTGTCAAAGACGCACTAAAAATGAATACATCCCCGTGGACGCTAGGATACGCAATGACGATACATTCATCTCAAAGACTAACTATCAGTGATACAACTGTCTGGATCGTTGATGATCGAATCGAATGGTCAAATTTAGTTTACTTAGCTGTATCCAGAGTCAGAAGAATATCTCAACTGCGAAGAAATGTCTTGGAAGAGTTAATAACTGATAGCGATGAAAACAACAGCGACGCAGTCGCCAGCAATATAATAAAAAGAAAATTAGCCGGTTACAAACAGAGTGACAAAAAAAATAATCGCGATTTTGACCTCGACGATGACTTCGTCATTGCGCTGAAACAACAGCAGAATAATCACTGTGCGAGCTGTAATTGCATAATGCTATGGCAGTATTCGAGTAATAATCCAAGACAATTCACCATAGATAGAAAAGATAACAGTCGCGGCCATACACGTGATAATATCATGTTGACCTGTCTTGAGTGTAATCGACGTCGGGGCGCTGGCACCCTTGGCGCTAGTTAAGTGATCGCGGTGGTAATTGGGTGTCCTTGGGAATTACTTGTAATTGCTCACGTGTGAATCCACGTTGAGGAGCAGTTGAATCCGGTCTGTAGATTGCTGGTCTGCCTGACGATCTTGTTATGTTAGATATCTTGCGTGCGATAACACTCCAGATAGGATCAGCTGCTCTTTTTTTACCACCTTCAAGTTCACCTGGTTCATATAAATATCTTACAGTGACATCACCCAGTATTGGTTGTGCTGAAGAATCACGTTGCACGGGCATATATTTTTTGTGATCGTGATGGCAGGTTTCATGTTGGTTGTTCGAGTAATTTCATTATTTAGCGCAGCTATTACACCTGGTAATCTTGCAACCCATTCACGCGATCTCGTATCCTGAATGAATTCCTTCGCGTACTGATATCCAAATAACCGTTCAGCAAGTGTTTGATTAAATCGCTCAACAATTGCCTGATCACGATGAATTTCAGTATGCCCTCGTCTGATGGTAACGTTATGTTGTTTCATCAGCGACGATACTGCACCTTGAAATTCTTTGCCAGGATCAACTTGTAGCAGCTGTGGCCATCGCAGACCACCTTGTGGTCCAGGTCCTCGTTGATAAATTCGTTCGAACGCAGAAGCAACCTCAGATGCTGTTTTAGTCGCTAACGGTTCCGCATCTTTATATCGACTTGCAACATCAACTACAGTTAACGCGTACTTGTATGTGTTTTGACGTCTCCGGATTTTAATAGTATCGTGTGGCAGAAATAATATATCAGCCTGATGAACTTCATTTGGCACACTAATATTGAAATGCGCAAAGTGAATTTGTTTAAGACGCGGCAGATAAATTTGCCATATTGCTTGTCGGGATAACCAATTTTTAGCAGTAACTCTGGTAACATTTGCTGCTTCAGCGAGTTTACTAATTGCTGCGCTACCTCTCCAATATCCGCTTGGGGAATAATAAATCGACTCCATTATATACCAGCACCTAGCGCTAATTTACCTTTCATTGCAGATTTTATTAACCAGGATGCTAACTTTTCTTTGAAAGATTTATCAGTGATGGCATTTAACGCGTGAATTAATTTCACATCCGCAAGATGGCGCTGTTGCAAATCCTTACTTCGGTAAGCTACATCATGAGCATGACACACCTTATCAATAGCATTTATCGGATATTCACCTGGTTTTGGTTGATCCTGGGCATTAAGTCTGATATCAAGTCGGATTCCAGGACCACAGTAATTATATCCTGGAAGATGTTTTTCTCCTGGGTATTTAGCCCACGGAGCTCCTGGCAGCGCTGTTAACTTGGCTGCGATATGACCTCCTTTTTTATATAATAAATTTAAACTTTTTTGTACCGCATCGTTCACACTTGCCTGTAAGCGCAGATCGATTATTTTTTGTTGTAGTGGTTGTTATATCTGCAGTTGGGGTACGTGTTCTACATTTCACACAATATAAATCCATATTATTTTATGATATATCTAATGGAGATCACTGACTTTTCTGCTACAAAACGACGAGAGCCAATCAAACATAACTCAGTGCTACCAAATTCTGTTCGAATGATTATTATAGGCCCATCTGGGTCGGGTAAGAGGCAGTTGTTACTTAATTTAATAATGAAGTGGATGAAGTGGGATAAGTTATATTTGGTAGCTCCATCTGTGGACAATCAGCGATGCTACAGCGTGTTAAAAGATTTTCATGAGAATGCAGCGGTGATAAATGACGATGATGATGTTATTGAATTTATTACTGACATCGCTGAGTCGCCAGGTATCGATGATATTGACGGGAGCATCAATAATTTAGTTGTGTATGATGATGTGATGTTGGACAAACAAACAAACCCTGCCAGGATATTTTCACGCGGCAGACATAAAAACGTGGATGTGATTTATGTAACTCAACGATATACACAAATTCCGAAAGTGATCAGGGACAACTGTAACATTCTTGCGCTGTTCAACGGCGTTGACATACACACATTACGAAATAAACATCAGACTTGGCGCAGCGGCGACATGGACATAAATAAATTTAGAAATTTCTTTAGTCGTGCTCAGGCAAAACCACACGGATTTGTAACAATAAATTTACATGATCCTCGAACACGATATCGAGTTGGGTTAGATACAATTTTTAACTAGACAGCACGGCGACGACAAGCAAACTCTGCCAGGGACTTTCACAGAAACACTAGTGTTTCAGCAGCAGAGAAAGTGACGACACCACCGAGTATTTTCGCGAGATACCCCTGTGCAGACAGAAATAGTTGTATAGGTAGATATTTTCATGAGATAACACTTCAAGTCAGCAGAGAAAGCCTATTTTGTCATGTTTTTCTGACTAGAAGGGTTTATTTTGTGAAAAATAATCTTTCTATCTAAAATGTCCTCGATAGAAGGCTCTGTTAAGCGAAATACTTTGTGGGATTCACTTTCTCTGCTGCCCAAGCTGAATGCCGTACATTTGTTGGAAATTAAAATCTCTTCGCATGGTCATCTAAGGTTTGAAAATTTTTCACGTTATTATTAATTTCAACAATACATTGAGGTCCGATTAATTAGAACAACTACCAAACTTAACGCTATTAATGATAAGACTGTAATCTGAACTGTTAAATAAAACGCGCCAAGTCAGATGGCTTCGTTTGATGGAAACACCTTTTCCAAGCTGAAACTAACATTATCTTTTGATGATAATATTTTATAACAGTGTTTACAATAGTCACTGCTTTGATCATGAAGAACATCTGCTGAAGTCAAGTCTTTATTAGGGAGGGGTCATTTAATTTTAGGGGGAGGGGCAAAGGCACGTGTTTTCAAATGTGTTTCTTGCTCTGACTTTCTTATATAAAGGACACTGCCATTCCTTTTTTTACTTTAACTAATTCACGTCAGCTATACTATAACATCTTGTATTTCAAAACGAAGCACAATTCCCTTTTATAGAAGGTGTTCAGCCACCAGAAAAAAAAAATAAATGTTGAAAGAAAATGACATAAAGGAGAGGAATAATTCTTATGATAGGGGAAAGCGTGAGCACGTGTGTGTTTGTGATTTGGATTTTTAACGTAGCTTTTAACAATTGTTCAGTCATATTGTTATGATGTCTGCAGTTTTGCAGTTTATAGTGATGTCTAGCACTGGGGCATCATACCGCAGACATGTAGCACGATGTCCCACCCAGTCACATTATCCTGACACCGGGCCGACCAGTCCTAACACTAATCTCTTAATGCTGAGCACCAAGTGAGGCAGCTGTTAGTACCATTTTTGTAAGTCTTTGGTATGACTCGGCTGGGGATTGAATCCACGACCTCCCACATCCGAGGCAGATGCTCTAACCACAAGGCCGCCGGATTGGTGGGAAAGCATAATTGAACGTTTCAGAAAACATGGACAAGAGACAAAGAATAGCTGAATTATGATGAAGAAAAGAACATTATGCAGTGTAACTGGTGTATGGAATTTGCAAAACCAAACACAGAAAAAACATCCAGGTTTATTGTGGGTTGTTTGATCTTTAAAATTAAATTGGTAAACGTACATGAAAGCTGTGGGCAACACACAAAGAAATCAGAAAGAAAAGCAGCTATGCAGATACCACCAGGAGAATTGACCACTGGTAAGATCTTGGAAATTTAAAACTGGAATGTGTCTGACCGGCTCGTTAATTTGTTTAGAAATGCACATGCTATCATAAAGAACAGAAGACCCTTCACTGATTTTGTATGGATGTGTCAGCTGGATGAGATGAAAGGAGCTGATGTTGGAGAGACTTACAGGAATGATAAAAAGGTTGTTACATTTACTCACTACATGGCTGAAAATGAAAGGCAGAAATTTGTCAAAGGTGTTAATGAAGCACGATTTCTTGCAGTTGTGGTGCGATGGTTGTACTGACAGTTCAATTCAAGAGGAGGAAATTGTAAATATAAGAATCTGCAAAGGAGGAGAAATTCAGTCATTGTTCCTAGCATAGTGCAGAGAAGGCAGATGCTGAAGTTGATCACCACTGCAATGGATAATGCTGGAAACTGGCAGAATAAGATGTGCTGCGAGACACAAGTGCTTCAATTGCTGACATTAAGCAGAAGTTTGATGCCACTATTTCCGTTTTGAAGAAGTACAAATTCAAGTAGGCTTAGCTAATTTATCTTCCTCATCTGTAGACTGTTGCATTCGTTACTTACTTGAACCGTACTGATCAGATTATATGCAAAATTAATTTTATGGTTTGTCTCACAGAATGTGTATTACATTGATCTTTACATATTGTAATTGCAGTTGTGTAGCCAACAAATATAAACATCATTAGCTAAATACAATCATTTATGGTTTTAACACTCATGTCATTCCAGCTGTTTTAAGAATATAAATTATCATAGCATACTTATACATTTTTATTACAACAGTCAAGTACATCGTTCCAACCCCTGCATATTTTACAGGGATGGCCCTTGACTTAGACAGCTTGGCAGTATTTCTATGCTGACAGGTGTAGATTTTGGTGAAGATTTGATCCAAAGGACCATAGAGGAAGTGACAACATCCCTAATCTCATGTCTTGAGAACAGATTTAGTGATGCTTATGATGGTGTTATAGGTGCATGCAAGATAGCAGATTTCAAGATATGGCCATCTTCACTAGACAGTTCAGGTAATCTCCAGTTACTGTTTTCATCAGACAGTTGATGTTTTGCACATTTTTAATTTTTATATATCGATTTATGTAGTTATTTATTTGGGGTTCCATAACAAAAATGTGTAGATGTTGCCCAAATGTTATAGACATCATATTTCTTCAGCACTGAATTATTTTTCTTAAAATGCAACTTTTTGGTGATGATGGCATGGCAATTTTGTTGGAGTATTTCTGACCAGTGCTTGTCAGTGCAGGTGTGGATCCTGATGCAGTAGAATTGGAATGGGACATATTAAAGAGTTTAGTCTACAGCAAGTAGGTGTATATTCAGATATTTAAAAATAAATACAAGAAACATCATTGATGCCAGATTTATTAAAAATTCTTTATTTAGCATAGTATCTTGATCACAAAAGGTAACTGTTTAAAGAACTAAAGAAAGTTTTTAAAAACAATGCAATATAAACATTATTTAAGTATAGACATTACATTTCTCTTTATGTAAATTTGTTCAGATTATTATTTTCTTAATATATTCTTGCAGTTACAAAGACGTCTATGCTTTGACTTGGCCTACAGTTGTAAATTCATGTGCTGCTGACTGCAAGAATATTCTGGCATTGATTGACATTATCCTGACAATCACAGCCCACTCTGCTGATGCTGAGAGGGGTTTCTCAGAGATGAAAATGGTTAAGAGTGACTGGAGATCATGTTTGAGATCTTGGGTTCTGTCTGACCTACCTTTTATAATATTCCATACAAATGATATTCTAACATATGATCCATCACCACCAATACATTTGTGGAATGGTTAAGGGAGATGGATAAGAAGACCAGAACAAACCCCTGATGGACCTAGAGTGCAGGTGAAGGACGAGAAAGGACACCTGGATCACTTTCTAGAATTGGATCCAGTTATCTTGAGACACAAGAAATGTGAATTGACTGGTTAATGATTTGAAGCAGTATTTAATACTTCTGTACTTCTGCATTTCATATGATAATGCTATTTATGAAATAAAATTGTTGTTAATCTCACAAGTGTGGGACATTGTTTTGTAGACAGGACTAGTAAAGATTTGGCAGGACTATTAAATTTTTCAGTATACTAGCCCTTCTGGCTACAAAGAAATTTGTGTTAAATTCGAGCCCTGCACATGTTCAACTGACATATAATTATTAATATCAACCAAGTTTAAGGGCAATTCATCCCATGCTGTGGGACTAGTTGTACATAAACATAAACATCACATACAGTATCTGTCTGCCAAGTTTCAACCCTGTTCATTAAAGCTGTGAGACAAGTTGTACATAAAAATAAACATCGCACAGAGTACATACATGTCTGTCTTGACTCAGGCAATTCGTCCAAAGCAGAGGGACAAGTTATACATAAACATCACATACTGTACATACATGTCTATCTTTTCTCAGGCAATTTGTCCAAAGCAGAGGGACAAGTTGTACCTAAACATCACATACTGTATATACATGTCTGCCAAGTTTCAATGCTGTTCAACAAAGCTGTGGGACTCGTACATGAACATAAACATTGCACAGAGTACATACATGTCTGTCTTGTCTCAGGCAATTCGTCCAAAGCAGAGGGACAAGTTGTACATAAACATCACATACTGTACATACATGTCTATCTTGTCTCAGGCAATTTGTCCAAAGCAGAGGGACAAGTTGTACCTAAACATCACATACTGTATATACATGTCTGCCAAGTTTCAATGCTGTTCAACAAAGCTGTGGGACTCATACATAAAAATAAACATCGCACAGAGTACATACATGTCTGTCTTGTCTCAGGCAATTCGTCTAAAGCAGAGGGACTAGTTGTACATAAACATCACATGCAGCATACACATATCCGTTAAGTCTCAGCACTATTCATACAAAGGCATGGAATTAGTTATGCATACAATAGTTATGATACATGGTATATACAGTTAACTTTAAAAAGGGGAATAACTTTGGAAATTAAGTGGAACATGATGACTAAACCACACACACACATACACACACACACACACATTCACATAATGTCAGTAATATCTGGAAACATTCATCACAGTCGAAAGAGGCATGAGAGTAGTTGCAAATACATGTACCAGAATTTCTGGACATTACCAATAGACAGATGAAAAGTATAACATTATATTATCCTGCCATATTCAAAAAGCAAGTGCATCATAGAAAAAGTTTTTTTTTGAAGACTGAAAGACACTAATACTGCACTTTAGTTCCTACTGTCTTCTGAATTTCTCAGAGAAAACTTCACAGTTGCCAACTATGCAATAAAAAAGTAAGATATTTTTAGAAAAAAATTCCATATGAAAAAATATGATTTTGAACTGATTGGTGAACTTGGGCTGGATCTGCCAGTACATTCTCTGCACATTATGGGTGAATTCCTTTCAGTGAAAATAGCAAGGGTATCATCAGTAAATGTGTTGATTTGAGTCATTGCAAATGTTCATCATTTTAATTCTGCCATAAAACAGGCCTTCTGATGCAATATGAGATTTCAAATATTAAATTTTTTATTTCTTCATTTGACAGATTGGCTAATGACAGACAGGGAGGGTGACAGCAAGAGACAGACACAAAAGTTTGCATATTAAAGGAACTTGGGAGTAAGCATGGAAGAATGGAGTATATAAATCAAGGTTACGCTATACACATGTATACAATGTTCAAAGAGCAGGATGGACTAAATGTACTTACCATTGGTATGTTTATATATACTAGAGTATCTGGAACTTCTAAATGTACTTACCATTGGTATGTTTATATATGCTAGAGTATCTGGCACTTCTATCAGTGGTATACTAAACCTTTTTGTCTTGACATATCTGCAAGCAACAGAGAAATATGTCTGAATTGTTATCAAGGTGCTTCTTTCATGGAATACAAACATAATGAAATAGTTTTCTGCTATTTCAAATGATTTTAAAGTATATAAAAAATGTCAACATCCAAAATGCAATGAATGGTATTAAAATGTTAACAGTAAGTGAACAAATATTTTTTAGAAAGACTACCGGTAGATTTATGTACAACGTTTCAAACAGTATGGCCCCCCTTATATCTCGATGTATTATTTAATCAAAATCAATTAATCTGTTCCTACTATACTAATACCTCAACGTACTTATATATTCAATTGTAACCATAAGTATAGACACCAATATACACAGAGATGTGATTTAGTGAAGGAAGTGCAGTTGAGTTGAAATAATGTTAACTGTCATTTGGTGGTTGGAATGGTGGTGGAAGAATGAGTACTATACTGTATATATTTGTTTACAAATCAAATCCAACTGCAAACTACACAGACCCAGATCTTCTGTCACATAATGTACTGGCAAATATAGATCTATGCAGTTTCTTAGAAGTAATCATTGCAATAAACAACATAGATACTGATCTGCATTATGTGACAAGAGATCAGGATCTATGTTGTTTGCAGCTGGTCTTGACTCATAAGCGAATACACTAAGTAGTGAAGAGAAGACTGAGGAGAGCCATGATTCCCTCAGCTGACTCCATTCTAATGAAATTTTACTTCTTATAAAGGAGTTCCACAAAATGATATATCTTGCCTGCTCCACCATGGCACAATCAAACATCTTGCAATGCTATCAGTACAAGAAAAAGACCACTGTGACCTACTTTTATGGTGCTTATTACCCTTTAAAATGAATATACCCATCCAGTTTCATGACTGTGCATACAACAGTGTCAGTAAAACTGATGTAAAAAATCATGTTGATATGCTTGTGTTCAGGCCCTGGCTTCATTCATTCATAATCATTTTCAATTGCTTTTTAGAATATGGATTACAGTTATTCCACTTAGAACAGATTAACTACATCATTACAAAACCTTTTACAGTGTAATCATTAAGTTCTTTATCACTTCTAAGCATCACTTCTAAGCATATTTCATCATCATTGTTGCTTACTTTTGAAAGCTGCAGTGGTTCAGTGGTTAGCGTGATGGACTTACAACTGAAAGGGTGAGAGTTTGAATCATGCCATCAGACCAGCCTTTGTCAGCTACCCTGGTGTGTCATTGGAGAAGGCACTTTACTCTGGCTGCCTTGGTACTAAATAGCCTAATGGTGTTGATTTGCCATGAAGCACCAACCAAACAAAAACTTTTGTGTACCATAAAAGTGATAACTATGTATTGTTGATATCATATATACTCATTTATGATTCAAGTCCAACTGCAAACAACACAGCCTGATCTGTCATTGCATAATGCACAAGTAGATCATGGTGAAAGTTGTTTGCTGTACTGATTACACCTAATAAGCTGTATAGACCTAGATCTGCCAGTGCATTATGCAAGTATATACTGTAGTTTAGTCACAAAATTCTTCGTTATTTAAATATTACTGAGCTAATGATCTCATCTTCAAGCCGATAAAACATTGTCAAGTGCTCCACTGTATACAGTGTTGAGTCTGACCTGTCAAGTACTCCATTGCATAGTGTTGTGTCTGACCTGTTAAGTGCTCCTTTGCCTACAGTGTTGAACCTGACCTTCAAGTGCTTCAATGAGTCTGACCTGCTCTCACATAATGCATGGGCAGAATATATTTTAAACTGTACAACAAACAGAAAAAACCATAATCAGATGCTATATTAAGTGCCAGCAGATCTGGGTTGATGATAGTGACATTCATAATTGGGTGCATTCTACATAATACTACTAACTGCAATACAATGTTTCAAGCATGTTACTTAATTATATTAGATTAAAATTGTTCCACAAATCTTTCATACCTGAGAGTGAAAACTGCACCAGCCACTGTCAGGACCAGCACAAACAGACCTCCTATCACAATACCAAAAATTTCTCCCCCAGTCAGGCCTGTAATAAAATTTTATTTTCCAATTACTAGCCAATAACTTGCTATCTGGTAAAGTCAGAAGCATTGAAATTTTTAAACCTTATAAGAAAGAGTTGGCTTCTCTTCATTGCTTCAAAATTTCAATGACCTACAGAAACCATAACCATAGGCAAGGATGAGGTAATTGGACAAAAGAACAAGGTAACATAATTAACTTTAGTTTTGCCTCTTTTTACATGAACTGGTAAAATAGAACTAATATTAAAAAGCCTATTAACCTATAGCAAGAATTGGTTTTTCTTTATTTCTGTGACATGCAGAAAACTCCATCTCATGCCTTTTAGTGAAAATCCTATGTTAATATGACCTTATTCAGTTAGGTGAAGCAGTTGTAAGAAGTGGTGCCTATGCCCATATGAAATTTAGATGGATTCAGGGCGTATTCCACCTAAAAAAAACAAATTTCAGATGGACTTTAGGTGGACTGGGAATACAGCAAAGGTGACAGACTGAATCCATCTATATCAGTTAATAGCACTATTTCTTATATTCCTCCTAAAAGATAAGTGTTAGACGGAAAAGTTCTGATTGTCCAGTTCATTTTTCTACTTTAAGATAGATTTTGAACTTTATCCAAAGAACTACAAGTTGAGCTGAATCTATGGATTTAGAAAATTGGGTGCAAGGTGGATTTTGGGCTTGATCTGATCTTTACTCAGAAAAATAAGTTTTTGCTTCCTATTAAAATATTCTCAACAAAAATCATACCCTAGTGAAAATGTGACTGAAATTTCAGCAGAATCACAGTGAAATTTTTTGACTTCCACTCAAATGTCCTTTTTTCACTAAAATTATGGTATTTTAGATTTTAACCAAAATTTCTGAAAATATCAATGAAATTTTGTAATTGAAATTTCACTGACTGCCAACATTTCTGAAAATATCAGTGAGAATTTGTGATTTAAATTTCACAGAGTTTGCCAAAAATTCTGAAAATATAGTGATATTTTGTGATTGTAATATCACTGTCATTTATAAAAAAATTATCAATAAGATATAATAAATTTTGTTTTTTGTTTTATGTGCAATTTGAATGATTTTCAGTAACATTTATAATTCCTGTTTCTTATAGCTGTAATTTTATTGTTCATTTTGGAAACAATAACTTGTTTCCACATCTTTCCTTGTTATATTTCTTTTTCAAATTTTTGTTGTTGTTCTTGTATTTTTGTTTAACTTCAATTGGATTTAACTGCCCTCAAACAAGATTGTTTTCTTGTTTTCTGTTTTAAAGCAGAATTTTGCTTTTCTCCTGACATGAATCTGATTTTCCTTGACATGGACCCTTTTTTTTAATACCATCTCCGAAACTCATTTTTAAATTTTTTTTATAATGTTCAATCTGGTCCCATTTCACAATGAGCTTTCTAATAAGTATTTGTTCTGTATATTATTTAACAGATGATCACTGTAAAAAGCTTTCTGATTGGTCAAAAGTTTGTGTTTGCCCAATGAATCATTGCGTAACAGAAACTGATGGGAATGAGCATTCTTGCTAAACATGGCGATACGAGTTTGAATAACCTTTTGAAATAGCTTGAATACAAAGTCATTGGGAGTGTAATTGGTCAGTCTGTATGAAAACTGATCGCCAGGACTAGCATTTTGCTTTTTATGCCATAAAGAGCTTTACAGTAATGGCTAACATGCTAATTATGACAAGGAATTGAACCAAGATGATTTTGAAGTTATATATCTCCAAACTGATTAACTTCCACTGGTGGGAATTTTTGATGATATTGTTGCCAGATACCCATGTCAATCAAAGATAGTTGTATCTTTGCAGAGTTTTCTTGGCCCACAAGTAAAATCATCCTTCAGTATCATGAGTGGTGTTATTGTTTATATTATCAAAATATTCTAGTTATATTAGAATTCAGTGTAAAATAAGAGTAATTATATCATGATAAATGTAATATGTCATGGCTGCTTATGGAACAAGGACTTATTCAAGAGACCATAACTGCATTATAGTTTGTACATTAATCAAAAATCAAGTCTGCAGTACAACAATGGCATAAGGCAGGCTCCTGGCATTTCTTTTGTTTTCATAATCAGTGTCTCAGATGGATTCTTTTCTGTAATTTTGCATCATTTTCACGGTTGAATTTTTCAATGCAGGATAATATTTTACATGTTATATATGTTTATGTGTTCATAGATGCCTGTGCATATGTTCCAGGCTTGATACTTTGATTTTTAAAATCACTTAATTATTTAGTGTCAAGCCAGATTCTTCATATCATGTTGTATATATATATACTATATATATATTGTACATCACAGATAGAAGGCCTCAAGGTAGATTAGTTCTGTAACTAATTGAGTTACCTTTGCTAAATAATGTCTTTATTATTTATATTATTGTTATTATTGTTATTAAAATTATCTCTTGCCTTGGATGTCATATAAGTACAACATCTGTATAATTTTGTATCATGTACACTGAAATATCACCTTAGTTAATAAAGTTCTGTTTAATTCATATCCATTATTTATTTGCAACCTTTTGAAATGTCTGAAAAATTACTAAAACTTCAGTGAAATACTTTATGATGATCAAAATTTTAGTGAAATCTCACCAAAGTTTTAGTAAACTTTCACAAAACCTTCAATGAAATGTTAAAGATCTCACCAAAAGTTATGTGAAAGTTTTGGCAAAAATTTTTGTGAAACCTCACCAGAAGTTTAGTGAAAGTTTTGGTCAGAAATTTTGTGAAATCTCACAAATATTTAAGTAAAATTTTAGTGAGATCTCGACAAAATTTCAATGAAAGTTTTGGTCAAAATATATGTGAAATCTCACCAAACTGTCAGTGAAATTAAAAAGACTTAAATGATGCCATCATGGATTAGGTTTTGTATGCAAGAAAGAAAATGAGGACACAAAAAACCTAAATCTTGTTTGATAATGTCTGTCAAAAAATAATTTATGATCCATTTTAAAAATTAATGTGAATATTTATCATTGATTCCCAGTGATGTCTAACAAGCAATAGGTAGTTTAACAGAAATCTGAAGCAGATTGTAGGGGTTGATACTGGTGGTATAGTATTATGAGGTTGTACCTTCTTACAAGGTGCTTTATTTGGCTATCGTTATCTAGAGGGTGATTGCCCTCGGAATTCTTGCTGCCCAGATTGAGTAAATATTAAAATAAAGTGTGAAATTATAGATGGAATAAATAAAGATCTGAGCAGATATACAGAACAGAATGACACGAGTCCCCATTCATGGGAAAAACAAAAATTTAATCAATTACATAAACAACTGGGTTAATACATTACATTAGGAAGATACGCTTCTTTTGGAATAAATCTTTCACTGAATTTCAAACACAAATTTATATAAATAGCTGATCTGTATTTAAATGATAGCATTAGTTCATCATATAATCAAGTGAACGATCGAAGTCATTGCCTTGTACAACTTCATAAACTGCTTATTCTGGTTCAATCCAACTTCACTGTGCAGGTTGTTCTCGGTCCTTTCACTTTTTTCTTTTTTCCAACCTCCCTTTTGTCTCACCTCTTTTTGGCCCTCAAACATTGTGTGGGTAGGTAGATAGGTAAGTAGATACTTCTGTGGATACGTCCGTGGAGATATTTCCCCTTTCAAATAGATAGAGAAGCAACCTAAATATTCTGTCAGTTGTCCTACTGCCTTTATAACTAGGTGCCAAAATTGCACTCAGCATGACTTCCAAACAACAGATCTGGAAAATTTCAAATCTAACATTACTCCCCTCTCGTTATGTCAGATATCATTCTATCGGAATTCCATCAGACCAAAGGCTGTCTGGTCAAGCTAAACATGGCAGACCATAAACAAACCTAGTTTCACAAGATTAAAGCACTTCCTAATGACTATTTCATTACTGATTCCATTAACATTACACAAGACATAACGGTCTGTTCTCATCTCAATTACACGAATGAATGAAATTAATTACATGCCTTAAATATGTTATTTTCAGTAAATACACACATTCAAGTCTTTAGCATACATGAAATCATCTAAGATTGGTGAATTCAATGGATTCTCGTAACTCATATCAACTAAAGCAATGCATGAAATTTTTAGATTCCTATAACAATCAAGATGACAAATTCAAACAATTCGTCAAACTTTTATAAAGAAGATCATTGTATAAATTCAGATAGATTAACTCAGACAGTTACACTCATTTCAATAGAACTGATATACAGATTTAAACAAATAAATTCGTGCAGATATAAACAATTAAATTCAAGCAAATCATTATATTGGTATCAACGAACTACATGAAATTGATGCAAATACCTTGTGCTTTCAATCTTTGTTCACGTCTACTGCCAAAATTGTGTCCATTGACTTTCCAGACATCAGGTTCCTTTGACCAATATTTTACGAGAGAATGTCTTCCAAATTCAGTCTCGGAGTCCCTTATATTTTCACTCTTGCAGGAAAATTGCAGACTGACTAGATTTCTTTCAATAAGGGCAATTTAACCCCAAGGATTTGATGTGGGAATCATGCCCCTTATTTAGAGTAACACATCAGGATTAAATATATTTACTGCCTTTCATAACTAGGTGCCAAAATTACACTCAGCATGACTTCCAAACAACAGATCTGGAAAATTTCAAATCTGACAGTTCCGATATAAAATTGAAGTTAAACGTCCCCTTTCTAGTCGTCTAACGGCTAAGTAAATGAAGGCTTAATTAAGAATCACTTCCTCTCCCTACACAGACATTAGAAATCATTGCAGTATAGCAATTTAACAAGCACCTGACCCCATAAATCTAATTAATTGTTCTCTGGCCCAAATTAATGTGTTCTTCATAGATCAACAGAAATTTGCATCCTTACACAGATTTTTTATTGGATATTTATGTGAACATTTTAGGCAGCCTTTTTTTGGATGGAAACCTTAGGCAGAGTTTTATTTCAGGTGGAAATTTCAGGGTTTTTATTCAGGTAGAATTTTTTCCAGTTGGAAATCTTAGATGGATCATTTTGTTTAAGTGGAATCTTAGGACAACTAATCTGCGTATTTTACCCAAAATTCCACCAGAAATCCACCTAAAGTTCACTTGAAATTTGCCTAAGCTTCTTTAAGTTTATGGTTAGACAGCAAACACTTAAGTAACCCATCCGTAATCCACCTAAAGTCTGCCTGGAAAATTTTGTACAGGATTTCAGGCAGATTTTTATTTCAGGCAGAAATCTTTTTATTCAAGCAAAATATTAAAACAACTTATTTGCATATTTTGCCTGAAATTCTGCCCTGAATCCACCTGAATTCTGCTTGAAATTTGCCTAAGTTCCTTAATATGAGCAATTATGGTTTAGGCAGAAAGTGCTTCAAAAACCCATCTGAAATCCGCCTTAAGTCCACCTGGAAAATTTTGTAGCGGTGATTCGAATATTGTAATTAGTAGAAATAATAAAACAACAAAATCAATTATATTTTTTACTTTTCAAACAAATTATATTAGTTTATAATAGTTCCATCTAATAATTCATCTAACAACCATGAAGTCCTTATTTAGAAATAAGTTTATAATCAATAAAATATGCAGAGAAATCAGAAGAAAGAAAACCGAAATTTCCAAGGTGTTCTAAGACATATAGTACATGAAACAATGGAAATAATTTCATGATCCAACATTTATAGAAAATTAAAAAGTTAATATTGAAAATAATTAAAGGTGTCCTAAGACGTACCACAGTTAATTTACATAAACAATAATCTTACAAAACTTGTATTCTTAAAACATTACAAATGTAACTAAACTATAAAGGGGAGATAACTGCTTACTTACTGTTATCAACTGGTGTGCCATATATCCAGTCACTTTCTGGACCTTCCCCCATATCAGAAGAAGCAGTAACCCAGAAGCCATATTGTTGTTCTGCCTCTAGGTTATTTAGTTTTAGGAAGTCCTCGTCAGGCTGCATGTCCTTTTTATTTATTGTACCTACCGATATCAATAGAAACATAAATGTGGGCACAATTTCACAAACAAGCGAACAGCAGTTGCATACAGTGTAGTTTAGCAAGTTCAGCAAACACTAATCCCTTTAAAACTTCCCCGATCAGTGCAGTATTCAATAAACAGATCAAAATATTGCCAACTAGATCGAGTTTTCACAAATTTTACCATGCGATACATCCATCTTTGAAAGTGCACATTACCCAGAGGACATGATAGAGGATCTATTCATGTGAAAACACTAGAGGGTATAAAATAATATCTTTTCATCTAAATACACTAGAGGATATGATAGAATATCTATTCATCTAAATACACTAGAGAATATAATAGAATATCTAATATAGAATATCTATTAACCTAAATATACTAGAGTGCATGACAGAATATCTATTCATCAAATACGCTAGAGGATATGATAGAATATCTATTCAGCTGAAAACACTAGAGGGTTTGATAGAATATATATATTCATCTAAATACACCAGATGATGTGATATAATATCTATTCATCAAATACACTAGAGGATATGACAGAATATCTATTCACCTAAATACACTAGAGTGCATGACAGAATATCTATTCATCAAATACACTAGAGGATATGATAGAATATTCATCTAAATATACTGGAGGATCTGATAGAATATCTATTCATCTAAATACACTAGAAGATATGATAGAATATCTATTAAACTAACTACACTAGAGGATATGGTAGAATATCTGTTTATGTGAGTACACCAGAACCAATAGTGATGGGTGCAACACACATTGCCCAGCTCATCATAATTTGCTTAGGCAGGTCTTACATAAAAGAACTAATGTTGGAAAAGCGAAGTTGGAGAAAACGGACATTCAGGAGCTATAACTCTAAATGATGAAATGAAATGCTGGCAATTCAACTAATTCCATGTTTCATCGACGGAAAGGTTCATGATAACTTGGCTGATAAGCAGTTTTCCTTAGTTAAAGTAAGTCATTCAATCGCCTGGACATTTGACCCCAAAAGTCAATATGATTCTTCCTTGCCTGAAGTGCAAGCCATAGACACAGTAAGATTGAGGTAAGTGATGTAGAAATCAAGTTATTGTGTGGAAGGAAAATTGTTTTTGTAAAGTGTTTTTTTAATAATACTCACCTGGTCGCATTATGATTAGGATACCTTGCTCTCCTTCATTTGATTCTAGCCTTCCCTAAAAACGTCTAGATCATAAAGTTGAAAGGATGCAACTCTTACAGATCAACTGCCCTTTCTATTTGCTAGGTGGCTATTGTTATATCTATATGTAACCAGTTTTAAATTGAGTGAAATCTATAACAGGATGCTTGCAATATGAGGAAGGGCATGAGGGATTTTTAGTATTGTGATAATGTATATATTAATGGAGAAACCTAATTTACTAAATTATTTGTGTTCTCCATCAAAGACTTTACCTGATCACATTGACATTAGGAGAATAGGTAAGAGGAGGAGGAGGTGCTGAACATTCTACCTCTACCCTGTCACCCAATAGGAACATAATTGCTCTACTAAAAGGATGAACTTCTAATGTTAGATTGTCACAACAAGAGACAGTTTGCATATGTTTGAAGGAGATCCCTGAGGTCAGGGGTGCAGTGCTGTGGGAAAACGTTGGAACAGCATCCCCAAAATTATTTTGCATGTTCCATTACTTTTGTGCACTCCTCATTCCACCCCCTTTTGCATCTGAGTAATATGCATTCCCCCACTTCTTTACTGCATTCTCTCACTTATTTAGCACATGACCATGACTGCCTATGGCGGAGACAGCTGACTAGCTTGCCCAGTCTACCATCTCTAGCTTCAATTTGCATTACATGGCCATGCTAAAAAGAGGAACTCAGTCTTATTGTACCAGTGGTAGCAGCAGTCATACAGTGACCATGGGGGGGGGGTCATGAAAGCACAACCTTTGACCCAAGAATGAATTTGCTATTTTCAATGGTTTATGGTGAGACAACATTAAAAATATGGTAAGAGAAGAATAAAAATATAATTTATTGATGCAAAACAAATTAGTAATAAAACTGAAGAGTAATATTATGATCAATTCCAGATGAAGTAATATTCCAATACAGTAAGGCAAAGGTCCCATGATATTTACCCCATTTTTCAAGAAATGTCACCACAACCAATTTGTTAGACATTATCAGGACTGTGTTTTGAAGGTACTGAGAATGGCTTTCATTTCCAAGAGGTTCATATGAAGAGCCTTCCACTTGCCACTGATCGTTACAAATTCATGTAAGTGTGCTCCCCAACCTGAAAAAATGGCATTGTTACAGACCCACCATTGCACCGAGTAGGCTAAGGAGCTGTAAGAAACTTCCTTGTCTAACAATGTCTTGCTGATGCCATACTGTTGATGCGTTTCAGAGAAAAATGCCAAGTTAACATGTATGAAGAGTTCCATACCTAGATGGGCAAAACGATGAGAAGGGATAAGGTTCAACTTCTCTACATTGATTATCCACCTTGAAATATAAATGAAGGAAATAAGGTTGTTAATGTTATTAACCAAAACCATACTTCCCACATGTGTTTTGTAGTATGTCATCCAGGAATGCTGCCATCTCCATGGAGTAGGTACTGAACTGGAATATGACGTGGTCTAATGTCTTGATGATGGTCCACGTCAGCATCTTACAGCATACCTTCTCAGATACATGATGAGTGTGCAAGCAATACAGCAAGTTGATATATATTTAGGGTTCCATATCTACATAAATAAAGTGTTGAGAAGGGATAAGGTACATCTTCTCTAGGTTTATTATCCACCACATAATTAAGGAAGTTTCCTTGTTCATGTCATGATCTGAGACCCAGCTTACCAAATGTTTTGGTGGTGTGTCATCCTGGAACATCGCCATCTTTGTTGTGGATGTGCAGAACTCTTACAGAAGGCCCAAGGGCTTAGACAGGGGCTGAATTGAAGAGTGCGGAAAAAGTATACTACCCCCAAGTATGCAAAGATAAGATAGTTTGCATGATGCCTTATGAATCTGTATGTAGAAGTGTACATTGGGCATGTCAAGATTGATCAGACACCTAACACATCGTACTGAAAGATGGAATAAATGCGAGGTGGAGGAAAGCATTCCAGTGGAGACAAATTTAAAGTCCTATTGATTTCTTCTGTTACTGCCTTAACTAAATTCAGCTCTCCATTCAGTTGTTGGATCACATGTTCTGGCCTTTCTTTTTCATCCCCTTCATACAAATGAGGACTGTCTCACTCCTGTCCATCCAGAGTTCAGGGATACCGCCCTCCATGTCGTGATGATGATGAAGTATCATCAGCATGGATCATCATTTTGTTCACTCGATATGCGATCAGCAGTAATCGCATAATAGAATGCTAGACCAGCACAGCTGGTAAGCCTCCGTTGGACAGCTCAGTCACAATTTATAGAATGCTAGACCAGCACAGCTGGTAAGCCTCCGCTTGAGAGCACAATCGCATTACAGAATGCTAGACCAGCACAGCTGGTAAGCCTCCAGTGGACAGCTCAATCGCATTATAGATTGCTAGACCAGCACAGCTGGTAAGCCTCCAGTGGACAGCTCGATCACATTATAGAATGCTATACCAGCACAGCTGGTAAGCCTCCACTGAACAGCTCAATCGCATTACAGAATGCTAGACAAGCACAGCTGGTAAGCCTCCACTGAACAGCTCAGTCGCATTATAGAATGCTAGACCAGCACAGCTGGTAAGCCTCCACTGAACAGCTCAATCGCATTACAGAATGCTAGACCAGCACAGCTGGTAAGCCTCCACTGAACAAGCAGCAGGGGGGGCGAATCCGACATTTTGTCCAATCGTTATTTTGCTTAATTAATACTTCTGCACTCAGCGGATCCAGTGTAGTCAGCGCCTGGTAAAAAAAAAACGACGACGGTCCATCCTACACGACGGTGACATCATTTGGTTTAATACACTTTTCTGCGCGCCGATCCCAGCGTCGTCAGCGTCCGGTAAACACAGCGACGACCGCATCGATGTCATTTCCCCCCTGCTGCTAAGAAGTTATTTACAATGATCTCACAAATAGAGTAACCACTAACTCCTCTTCTTGTAGATCAATTAGGTTATTTGACTGATCGGTAAGTCTAAAATTAATTCTCATTAAAAACCGATTATGGCATCGCATATTGACCGGATTAATCGGGCTCTCAACGATTAAGAATCCGGGAGGGGCTGTTGGTGAAAATGAATAAAGGATATACCCCTGTTGAGCTTGATTTGATTGCTTGGTATCTACCTGGTAACTCCCTTCGATAACATCACACACTAGATTGATTGCTATCACCGATGCGATATTTACGTTGTATGGAGCAATATGCCTACCACCATCTCCGTTATCGTGTCTGAGGATAATTGATGGACTGAGAAAATCATTAAGAGACTTTCTTAGTTCTGGCGCGTTGTATCCTGGAAACTTGAAATCGGGTAAATCAGCTTCTGTGATATTATACTCGGTTAGGAATTTTTGTTTATTATCATCGCTGTTATCGGATATTATTTTAACGATTCGTTCATTGATATATTCCATGTCTGATATAAGTTGATTTAACACCTCAACGTGTTTTCGTGCTTTTGTTTTCCGTAGTTGTTCTAGTTGCAATTGGTAATTATGATTAATCTCGATAAAAGCACTAGCGATATCATTTAAATTAACTGTGAACACTGCGGACGATTCAGGAGTTTTCTTATGCTGAAAATACCACTGCATGGCATTCCTGTCTTGAAATATAAACCAACTGGGTAATAACGTGCTTTTCATAATAGACAAACCATCTCGATACCTGGGATTAATTTCATGATACGATTGCGCATTCGTGTGCAAGTCCGCGGGGATTTCATTAGGTGGATTCTCGGGCCAACCTAGTATGGTTCTTATTGAACTGTTATAAATATCAACCATATACCCCGGTGTGCTTATTTCAATCGTCGACGATAACGTCGGTTCATGAACCGTAATAGCGATTTTTGATTCTTTTCCTGTGATCGATTTTATCCTGCGTTGAAATTCTTTATTGATTTGTTCTACTTGGTATGACCCAGTTGGTATTGTAACCTCATTCCAGTCTGGGGTCCCATCGGGTTTATTTGTCCATGCAAAAACCAGCGAGTTATTAGGTTGTTGTCCGTTAAATGCTTCCGCTCGGATATTAGGCCAACTGTGATATATTCGCAATTTTGCCAGCGCTATTTCCTTCACTGGAATCGGAGAAGGGAAGTTTACACTGAATTCTGGCTTCGTTGATGTTATCGATATCATATTTGTTTGTACCGGAGTGGTGTTCTCCGCGATCCGTTGAAGTAATTGCAACCCTTCGGGGTTCAGCGACATTATTATTATTCGCTGTTTCTAGTGTTTAATTTCAACACCGAATATTAACAACCTGCTTGTTTTCAGGAGAATGTTTTAAGCCCATTGAAGTGGTTTCAGGAGAATGTTTTAAGCCCATTGAAGTGGTTTCAGGAGAATGTTTTAAGCCCATTGAAGTGGTTTCAGCGACATGGTTTCCAGCTTCCAGTTGAAAATCCTCGATTTTTGACATCGCGGAGTCATACAACTGGACCATCGTGGAGAATTCAGCATCGGATATAAACGAATTATCTATCGCCAACGAGATCAACCCGGATAATTTCGAGTACGCGTCGGATACTATTTGATGTTTTACTGTATACTCGTTGAGTTTTTTCTGAGAACACGATGATATCTTTCTAGTGATTGCGTTGGCGACTCCAGCAATTGTTGTCGCCGCGGAGATAGCGATTGGAACAGCGATCGGGGCCATCATGGTCACCGTGGATAAAATAACACCGGTGCCGGCTACTATACCTGACACCGAGTACACGACCGCGTTGATGGTGGTTATTTTTCGACGGTATTTTTTTATTTTTACACGGTATTGTTCGGAAAGCGTTTCCAAATTCGCGGAGAATTTTTTTACGGTATTGAATCGATATTGATGTGACGTCGGTGATACCTTTGATTCAATTACCTTGGTGGTCATTTTTATTTTAAAAGAGCTAGTGTTTTTAATTACTTAGATCCGCTACAAATTCCACATACCATGTAATGTTTGACAAGGTTAAATTTCTATCAACGGCTCTAATTGTAAACTGTTCAGTTGCGCCCTTGTCTATAATTGTTGATATTGTATTGTTAAACCCGGATGAACTCGACGATAATATATTAAACTGCATCATTGAAACCAGTGTCAATCGATAAATACCCTTAACAGTTGCGGTGATTTTTACTATATTTTGTGTAGGAGTCCAAGCGAATGATCCATGCCGAATCGTGTATACCGAGTTGATGGTGTTTTCATGAGGGATTTTTATTTTTGTCACCTCCGGTAGTCTGTCTTTAATCGCTGTAACATAAGTTTTGATTGTTCCTATTTCCTGTGTATGCGCGTCTATACTCCTTTTGTTCGCTGCAATATTAACGCTGAATGCTTTTATGAGCACTTCATGCGCGTTTACAGCAATTTTGTTTTCTTTAACATCATCTTTGATTGTTTCTATTTCCTGTGTATGCATTTCTATACCCCCTTTGTTCGCTTCAATATCAGTTTTGATTGTTTCTATTTCCTGTGTATGCGCGTCTACACTCCTTTTGTTCGCTGCAACATTAACGCTGAATGCTTTTATGAGCACTTCATGCGCATTTACACTCTTTTTGATCGTTTCAACATCAGTTTTGATTGTTTCTATTTCCTGTGTATGCGCGTTTATATTATTTTTGTTCGCTGCAACATTAGTTTTGATTGTTCCTATTTCCTGTATATGAACGTATAACCCCGCTTTGATCGTTTCAACATCATTTTTGATTGTTTCTATTTCCTGTCCATACGCAGTGATATCATTTATAGTTATTGTAATTTCATCCGGTCTGGTATTTTTTTTACCAAAGAATTTATCAATGGTGTTATCAGCCCTGTTAAAATTTTTTCGTAACGTGTAAAATTGGCCCGACAGCGTTGTAAACTCCGAAATAGTACTTTTTATCCCCACAAGATTCGGTTCGGTTACCGTCGGGGTTCCAAAAAAACTAGCAGTAGTGAGTTGTATATCGGTGACAGACTTTTGTATCCCTTCGAACTGATTTGCTTGCGCGTCAAATTTATCATACAAATTTTTAACGAATCCGACACGGATATATAATTGTCGCCAAGTGTACTTATTTTTCCATTTATCGTCAAGATGGATTCACCTGATTTAAGTCGTCCGTCATCGGTATACAAAGCGATGGTGTTCTCGGCGGCATCACGCTGTCGTATTAAAACGTCATTCAGCGACACATTACTGGATTTCAGTTTACCCTGGCGGTCTTGAAATACAACTATTTCGCCCGGGTCAACACTGGTTAAATTTAACGTATCAGCGATTTCATCCTCAATTAGTTTTTTTATGTCATCGGTGGCGAGCGTTTCCGTGGATTTTTTCAGCGCCGAAACCGGTCGTCCCCAGATATCAATCATTATTATTGTAAAAAAAAACAGTGTTTTTAATTAACCCGCCGGGCCTCTACGACCCCACTAGTGTATTCGTTTACAACCACATGAGGTGGTTTCCGCGATGATGAAATCGCCGCGAGTACGTTCAATACCTCACGGCCGCATATCGGTGGGTCACTTAATTGTTGTGTTGGCAGCGTGGAATAAAAAACCGGGGCTGAACACGCCCGGATATACCGCATGAACTCGTTTGGCGGGGCTAACCCGTATGAATCAAAATAGACGATCGCACGCGGATCAATTGCGTATGCAACCCAATGAGTCCCCGCTCCGGAGGATTTATCGAGGTTAATTATACCGGTTTCAATATTCCTTGGTTTTGTCGGTAATTGATCCCTCATAAAAACACCTCTGAAGTTTTTTATCGCTAACGCGTTTGCGGCATCTATTAAATCAAAATTAGACATAGGAGTCATTAAACGGTTCCCGGTAGTCTTAGACCCTTCCCCGAGTACCATGAATACGGGGTTCCCGGTAGTCTTAGACCCTTTCCGGCTACTGGTCGTTTTTTTTTATAGCCTTTCCCGGTTGCCTTCTTCAATGCCATTCCCGCCGCGGTACCAACGGCTCCTAACGCCGCCGCCTTCGCCACTGCTGGGGCCGCCGCGGCAATCAACGCTGGAATCGCAGCTAACAACGGAAATATCCCACCGGTCTTTTCCATGTTTTTAATCGCTGCGGCCGAAAAATCTATTTGAACACCCTTTTTATTCTTCATCGCATCATTGAAATGTTTTATTTGACGCGCCGTCAACGATATCTTCTGATTACCACCTGCCATCTGTGACGGCTTCAGCGTTATTGTGGTTCCGCATTGTTTAGCCGACTTTGATCGTAATTTCTTGACTTGACCATCGGTCAACTCTACATCGACAACATTATACGACATTTTTATTGTAAACGCGTTTATGTTTTCAATTACATGTTTTCCACTGGCGCATCAACGATTCTCATTCGTCCACCAACGCCTTCCAACAGCATTGATTTATCGCTGAGAATGACAGCAACCGCTCTATAATCGGCAATAACGCCGCGAGTTACATTAGCTCGGAAGTGTATATCAACGACGGATTGTCTTGTTAAATCAAGATGTTCCAGCGAAAAGTAATAGATCGGATATAGTTCTTTGAAATCATGTTGTGATATTTGCAAACCAGTGTCGACGTTTTGATCACGACTCATATACGACAGCAACCGATGGTACACGCGTGCAATATGGTTTTGACCGTAATTAAGTTGTATATCCTCAGATGGTTCCTGCTGGCCGTTTATTCTCAGCGAGACGTCAGTAACGCCTAATCGATCAAATATCATATGGCTGGATAGTTGATTATCAACTCTCGTCATATCCTGCAACGCAACAAATATATGACGCGGAGCCGAAATGCTTTGTTGTGATGCCAGGTTCCATGTGAATATACCATTGATATTTGATTGCTTAGTATCTGTTGTTGTTGTTAGCCAACTTAGTAATGATTTTCCTCCCTGCTCCATAAAGGATAGCAATCGTGCTTCTGTGGTAATGGATGGAGTCATTACTGGCATCCACAATAATATTTTAGTTAAAACGACTTTACCAGAGTCATTATTTGGATTCGCAAGATCCGCTAGAATTCTCCAAATTGCATTTCTATCATCACCTTTTCGCACAAGCACCACGGTATGCTTTGCTCCGTAGATAACTTTTCGCACGTTCCTACAAAATCCAAATATATGATGCAGTGGAATCGCGCATGAGAAAGATCTACGCGGCCCTGTTAACATTGATATGCGTGTTGCAGCTCCGATGTTAAAATTAGGATCGCTGTTTATAATCATATTCTCAACATCAGCGTTAGCGTTATCAGCATTATTTCTTGGTCGTCTTACCACAAATTGCGAGTTTCCAGCAGTGTTTCTAGTATCCTTTGCAAACATCATAGATGGACCCGCTGATCTTGTATAATCGTCGGAATATCTTGCTAGCCCGATTATTGTTGTAGCCACATCAACATCGCGTTCTATAGACTCGATCTCTCTTCCATCAATGAGATATTTTGCGCTCTCAAATAGCGCCATTACGCCGTTATTGACTAAGCCAACTTTGGTACCATCTGGATACGGTGCTGGTACAGCAGGAGTATCGGCCTCTGTTACAAGTTCTCCTTCGATTTCAATAAACGCTTCACACGGCAAAAAGTATTTACTGGTATCATGGACTTGAAGTTCAATTCGCGATCGTATGTTGGGTTGTACTGCATGATAGGAATAAAATTGATAATTACGGACAGAATCATCCTTGTGCACTGGTGCGTCCATATCAAACGCCGGGTCAGCTGTTCGTTTAAACATTTTATTTAATAATACGCTGATGCATCTAAATCATCGTCGTCGTTTTAAATTCTTCGAATTTTGTCGTGGTTTTAAACCACTTCCCGCTATTATGTTTGCGATGTCATCTTGATTATTGTTTACCAACGACGCTAGTTTTTCTTCCATGGCGTTATTTATTACTTTACTGACATTTGCAGGCATCACTGTCGTTGATGGCATCACCGGTGGTTTCTGTTTTCTTTTTCGTGAAAATCCCTTGGATTTTACCAACGACATTAGTTTGTCCTTTGCTGCAGAAAACGCCCTTCCGGCGACATCTCCAATAGCACTAATACCCTTATCACGAATAACATCAATAGCCTTCATTCCTAATTGTTTGGCTAACGGCGCTACTTTTGGAGCCATTCTTGTAAATAACCCCGCAATGGTGCTACCGAGACCGTCTCCGTACCACGCGCGGTATACAGGCAATCGTGAGTTTACCACGTAGACGCTGACTGGTTTATCATGGTTGTAGTGTATAATCATCTTTATTATAAAAAACACCAGTGTTTTCCAATTAGTGATTGATCACCAGTGATTGATCACCAGTGATTGGTCAATCGCTGTAATGACCGTGGTCCACGAGTTCGTCTATGAGCGTTCGATATACATTTATGTCCATGATACCACCGGCAAATAACCGCCTGCAAATATCAGCGGCCTCATTGATTATTTCCGGAGAGTTATTTCCGGCTCGTTTTCCTCCGATTAGTATTTCTAGCCGTGATATATCACTGAGAACATTACCAGGACAAGTAACGTCTTTACCAACAGAGTATCCTTTTCCGTGTTTTGGTCTTTCACTTTTTACTTTATTGTGGAATATTATATAATTATTATCACGCGGTGGTAATTCATTTTTATATTTACTTGCCAAATACACTATTCTTGTCCAGTCCTTTAACGACCTTATATTTTTCTCGTAGCCGCTATTGATATGCTCATCTCGTGTGTCCTTAGCAAAATTTGTAACAGTAAAATCAACTAATTCTTCGTAGCCGAGATTTCTAATTTTATCTATTGTGCTCTTTTTAAGCACATTACGGGGTATATTCCCCTCTTTCTCTATTTCTTCCGGTATTTCTTCCGGTATTTCTTCTTCTGGTTCTCTTGCGGTGGCGCCTAGTTCTTCTTCATCGGCTATTGTAACATAAGGTTCTTGTGGGTCCGTTATAGCGAGTGGTGGCGGCCTCCGTGTTGTAGCAACCGCTATTTTCGCAGGGAGTGTTTCCAGAGACTTTTTTGTTTGCTCGGTCTGAGCCGCTATCTTTTCAAGCGCACCGAGGACGGGCACAGTTGCCGCCGTAACATCTTTGGTCGCTTTAGTTACCGGAGCAAAGAGCTGTTCGCTTCCAACAGCAAAATCAGTTTGTAGTTCTTGCCGCGTTTGAAGTTGTTTTCGGACCCTGTCTCGTAACGGTATGAACTTTTTAAGCGCTACTAGCCGCTCTCTGGCTAGCCGAGTAGTAAGTGATTCGCCTACCATTATTGCAATTGCTCCGTAATTTCTAATTTCCCGCCGAGTGTGGCGGGGGGGATATGTCCCAGGGGCTCCAGGGAGTTTTCGTCTATAATCCTTCTAATGTTTTTAATTTTATTAGAGATTTCTCGACGTCGTTCAAAAGCCTGTCCGAGTTTTTTTCGTACTGTCTCAACGGCAGTAAATAGTCCAATAAATGCATTTACGTCATTGCCATACAAGTTTTCATTGATCGTATATTGTAATCGCTTTATAAAAGAATACTCGCGTGGCAAGGTATATCGACCTTTCTTTGATTGCTCATTAATAATTTCATAATCGGACAATATTTTTTGGTTATCAAGCTTATCAGATAATTCAATTCCTTGATTTTTTAATTTTAAAATCTCGGTTAATATATTATTGATGTCTTCGATATTCATATTCTTATAAAACATCTTATTTCTAAATTTAAAAAAAATTATTTTACAAAATGAACCCTGCGTATCAATCCCGAGGTGTGTTATCTAGTATGAAGTATTTCGTCATGGCGGCTTCGTCAGCGCCATAGGCGCCGGTGACCTTGTCACTCGCTGATTTCTGTTACATATGAAAATCGAATTCTGTGACCCGTCTTTTTTGAGATCGCTGAATTCTGTATTCCTTCTGCAACAAATCGTATTGAGGCTCTACAAATATCGAAATATTTTCCTGCCTCATTCATCGACTGAAATATTTTTTCTTCGTGCGTTGTTGTATCAAATGACTTTACGCTTTTTGCTTGCTTTGAAAACTTACCAGTTTGGCCTTTTTTGGTATTTTGACTTTGCGAGATGGCTTGCAAGTTTATAAGAGAATTATCAGTCTTATTATTATTAATATGATCAATCACAAGCCCATTCTCGATTAATCCGTTAAATACTTCAAATACCACCCTATGAACATAATAATTCTTCTTTCCGGCACCAAACATCAAATACCCCTGATTATTTACGGTACCAACCGGCTTCTTCAGTCTACAATTTCTAACAACGCCGTCGCGAGATGCCTCGTAATTAACGAGCACAGGATGCGGCTGAAATTCTTGGTTCATTTGTATAATAATACTACTTGTCTAATTCATTATTTGGTTTAATTATAAACCTTGCAATGTAGTCCTGAGGAGTTTTGATGACTAAGTCAGCGGTGGGGTCAATGATGGCGTTTTTAATTCGCTTGTCATAATAGCGTTTTAGTTCCCTGTATCGCTTTCCGCCACAATTGATACACAACTGCGATTTTCCTCTTACACCAACGTGGCAAACCAAGCACGGTAGGGGGCCAAGAGAACCATTACGAACGCTTTGTAAATGATACCCGCAGAATTCACCTCTACATGATTTATTGCACGGGGTTGTCGACCCAATCATCAACCATTTGCAGTGATTCATTATACTATATTCTTTCATTTAAATACTTGTTTTAATTATATGGAGGAGTTCGAGAGATTAGCAGCAATTAAGCCCTGGAAAAATATTAAGTTCAATCTCGATAGAGTCCTCAAGGACGCACCAAAAGCGTTAATAAACGATAGAACCCTGTTGAATAAAATACGCGACTGTATCAATGAATTCAAGCGCGATGGTGCATCTCATAGTTGGTCAACATTTCGAATTGATGGTGTTGTTGATGCTACCATGAACGACAACCGCGCGGCAACGATAATATCACAACTTGACGGTAAAAAGTATTTCTTCAGAGTAAAATTCATTGTCCGGGTGGAATCAGGTAATTGGATCATACGTGATAAATTTGAACCGGTTCTCAGCGACAAGAAATCAGTTATTGTTAGCCGCGACTCCAAGCCAGGGCTGTTAACCGGAGTTGACAGACCATACTATGAACGAGCGTATCCTGAAACAGCAGTTGTTTATGGAATATACCCGTTAAATAAGAAACCTGATATCGGAAAACTAGCGCCGATGAAACAGTCAACGGGGATAAATTGTGTAGCAGAACGAGTAATAGAGCATTTTACAAATGCGTGTCGAGGAAACAAATTGACTGATTTACGACGTAGTAAAATAAACCAATGGGGGGAGACAGTGCGCGAGCGAGGAGCAACCATCAGCGACATAGCGAAATTAGAAACGTCGCTGAGATTTCCAATAACCGTTACAACGATAACCGGTGAAGTATTATATGAATCAAAGTATAAATCAAATGGAGCCCCAATCAAAATTATTGATCATAACGAACACGCGTGAACGCCCGCGGTCACAATATTTCCACGGGATAGAATAGTAAAGTATATCCCGGGGGAATTCCTGGGAGAGGATGGTTTTCTCGCGGAGAGGAAACTATTTGATGCTATTGCCTGCTTGTGTAAAAATGACCCTGTATCAGTGTGGTTACTTCGCAGCGCTGAAAACGACATGGATACCTTTGATCAGTTTGTAAGACCAAACGGTGAATTATATCGCACTGAAGCGTTTCACAACAAGATGAAAAAAACCGCCATGGAATTTGAAGAGCATGATGAACAACTGCTAACAAATTGTTTTACGATTCCATCGGTTGCGGCTCATGTTGCAGCAAGGAAAAATGCGTGGAGACCAACGCGCAAGGAATTTCTACCAGATGTACAATCCAGTTGTTTGGAATATTATCACGGTGGACTATGGAACACTGAATACAACCGCGACGCTATGATTTCCGTTGATATGGTTGCCTGTTATCCAGCGAGTTTTCTCGGGTATGGATCCGCCGCTGTGTACTTCAAACGATTTGGACACCCCAGACATGAAATGACTCGTGTTGCTATTAATGGACCACTGCCTGATTTTGATTTAACCGGATTCGCTCGCATAGTATCATTTGAATTCGCGGCAGGACTTCATCGCTGTTGTTATATTTGGATCGGTAGACACATGGCTGAAAAGAAGTGGCTGCCAATAGCGCTGCTACGGTATATGATTGATTGTAGCATGCTTGTATCGTTGATTGTCAGTGACGCGATTATATCATATCGGGCGCAGACTGAAGTCTGGTTACCAGAACCAGAGCGTCTAGATAGCATAATTGACGAATCCAGAAAACACATTGATGCCGACGAGGAATATATCATCGAATGGTCCAAAAAGATATTCAACCAACGAAACTGCGAGGCAAAAGATCTCGGTAGAAGAATAATCGGTAAGTTCACACAAGGTGGAAAAAACTGCGACTACAAACGATATTGCTCACGGCTGATTATAGATGACGCAGAATATGATTTCGTAATCAAGGATGCAGTGGCAAAAAATAGATACGTGAACTGCAAAACAGCTTTCTTGTCCAATGGAACAAAGTTGGGTACAGTTGTTTCCTACAGCGATGGAGACAGCTCCGCGTATCCACATTTGAGGGCGTCTATGCTGGGTTACGCCGCTATCAATTTATTCTCGATGATAAATAGATTTCCCGACACTGCGGTTAGAGTAGCCGTTGATTCATTTTATATAGACGTAAAGTACAAGGGAAACTTAGCCGAGTTTACTAGTCCGGACGAGAGTTGGGGTATATGGAGAATTAAAAATGAAATACGACGCGATTATTCCCCGTCAGCAAATGTCACCGTTGAAAACAATTACTTACGCGGTGATAATTTATCAGAATGGTCTAATGCACCACCGTGTTCTGATCCAATTTGTAGACATAAAACAGTTTATTTAAGCGGCTGTGGCGGGTCAGGAAAGACGACTCGGGCAATTGAATTATTTCGAACGCGGTCAAGTATAATCGTGCTTACACCGACCCATAGACTAGCGCGAGAGATAAAACAACGAAATGTTGACGCCGTTACTTATCACAGCTTTTTTCGATACAGCGGCGGTGAGTGGACTCCTGATCGAATGGGTGAAAAATTTATTCCTGAGGTTATCATCTGGGATGAGATATGTACTGTTTCGTTAGATACTTTACAAATGTTTCTTGAGTGGTTGCTGCGCGCGAATACAGCGGTAATCATGTGTGGCGACCATGGCCAACCACCACCATTTGTCGGCGAGGGTCCACATGATTGGTTAAAGGGTTTTGTGGACTATTATGAAGAAACCGATACTGATTACCGAGCACTTGATGAACAACTGCGCGAGGTTAAAAAATTAATCAGATTACAGCCGGATAGAGTTCAATGTGAAATAATCCGCGAGGTGATTCCGGAAACGCCGTTAAATGAATTCTGGGAAACATGGAGACCAAACGATTTGATTGTAGCGAGTAGAAAGATAGTCAGAGACACACTTCAGCGGAAGTTGTTTGCGTTGCATAAGGAAAAGTTTCCAACGCGCCCAGTGCCGTTACGTTATAGACCCGCGGATACACGGCGGCAAAACATTGAAGTTGAAATCCCGGGCCCGACAGCGTCAGGGACAAAAAAACAAATTCTTGTGCTGAATGATATCGTGCTCGTTGATATCAGCGCCGTCGAGGACGCGCTACGTGCTGATAAATCCCCGTGGACGCTAGGATACGCAACGACATTACATTCCTCGCAGGGACTGACTATCACGGATACAATTGTTTGGATGGTTGATAATCGCATCGAATGGTCAAATCTAGTCTATCTTGCAGTGTCCCGAGTACGGAGAATGAATCAGCTTCGAAGAATTGTTATTGACGAAGCCAGTGACAACGATGACATTATTGATGCTAGCGTCATTGATATAAAACTCTCAGGTTACCGCCAACAGGATAAAAAAAAACAGCGGCGTTTTGATATTGATGCCGAATTAATAATTGCGTTACGACAACAACAGAATAATCACTGTGCGAGTTGCAATTGTGTAATGCGCTGGCGTTATTCGGATAAAGACGCTCGCCAATTTACCGTGGACAGGATCGATAACAGTCTCGGTCATGTCAAAAACAATGTGAGGTTGACCTGTCTTGAGTGCAATAGACGCAACGGCGCTAGTTAAGACCACGCGGGGGCAATTGAGTATCGTTAGGTATCACTTGTAGTTGCTCGCGAGTAAATCCGCGCTGTGGGGCAGTTGAATCCAGTCTATAGATCGGTGGTCTACCAGTTGATCGTGTTATCGTTGATATGTTATGTGTGGTAACACTCCAAATAGGATCAGTAGCTCTTTTTTTACCGCCTTCAAGCTCTCCTGGTTCATACAGATATCTAACAGTGACATCGCCGAGAATCGGCTTGGAAACGCTATCTATTTTTGATCTTCCGGGTATATACTTTTTTTTTATTGCGTCGCTGGGCTTCATGTTGATTGCTCAGGTAATCTCGTTATTTAACGCTGCAATTACGCCTGGCAACCTTTTGACCCATTCACGAGATCGTTTTTCTTGGATGAATTCTTTCGCGTATTGATACCCAAATAACCGTTCAGCAAGAGTCCGATTGAATCGTTCAACAATTGCCTGATCACGATGTAGCGCAGTATGACCTCGTCGTATCGCGACGCTATGATGTTTCAGCGTTGATAAAACAGCGCCGCGAAATTCATTGCCAGGATCAAATTGTAATAGATTTGGCCAGCGCAGAGGACCCCTTCGGTAAATCCGCTCAAACGCACCGGCTACTTCAGTTGCCGACTTTGTTTTTAACGGCTCCGCTTGTTTGTATCGACTCGCAACATCAACTATGGTTAGCGCGTATTTGTAACCGTTGTCATGCGGCAGAAATAGTATATCAGCTTGATGAACTTCATTGGGTACGCTGACATCAAAGCGCGAAAAGTTGATTTGTTTAGGCGGTGGTAGATAGATTTGCCATATAGCCTGTTTGGATAACCAATTAGCCGCAACGGCCATTGTTACCTTTGCAGCGCTTGCGAGTTTACCAATTGCGGCCTTCCCCTTCCAGTATCCTCTTGGAGAATAATAGATGGATTCCATGTTGTTATTATAAACGCTAGCGTTTTCAATTACCAGAGCGAGAAGCTCCGCTTCCAATCATTAATTTACCTTTCATAGCCGATTTTACCAACCATGAAGCCAACTTTTCTTTGAGGGATTTATCAGGAATAGCATTTAACGCGTGAATTAATTTTACATCCGCAATATGACGCTGTTGCAGATCGCTACTTTTGTAGTAAGCAACATCATGAGCATGACACGCCTTATCGATAGCGTTTATTGGATACTCACCGGGTCGCGGCTGATTTTGATCATCGAGTCTGATATCTAATCGTGTTCCGGGGCCACAGTAGCTATATCCTGGGAGGTGCTTTTCTCCTGGATACTTTGCCCACGGTGTTCCGGGGAGTTTTGATAACTTGGCTGCAATATCACCTCCTCGCTTTTTTTTAAAGCATCCCCGGGTCTAATAGAAATAAATCTAAATTTCTTTGTACCGCATTGTACACACTTACCAGTAAGCGCTGATCTGTTATTTCTCGTTGTAATGGTTGTCATATCATTTGTGCCAGTACGCACTCTACACTTCACACAATATAGATCCATAATTCATGTATAGAGATATGGATATAATTGATTTTTCGGCGACTAAAACGAGAGAACCAGTTAAGCATGTTGCAGCGTTACCAAACTCGATCCGGATGATTATCATCGGACCATCTGGATCCGGCAAGATGCAATTGTTACTCAATTTAATAATGAGATGGATGAAGTGGGATAAGTTGTATTTAATCGCCCCTAGCGTAGATGATCAACGATGCTACGAGGTGTTGAAAGATTTTAACGAGAATGCATTAGCGATCGCTGAAAAAAATGTTATTGAGTTTATTACAGATATCAATGATGCACCAGGTATTGATGATATTGATGGCGACGTTAACAATCTAGTCGTGTACGATGATGTTATGTTAGACAATCAAAAAAACCCAGCTAGGATATTTTCCAGAGGCAGGCATAAAAACACCGACATGATATATGTCGCTCAACGATACACTCAGATTCCAAAAGTAATCAGAGACAACTGTAATATTCTTGCTGTATTCAACGGCGTTGATACACACACGCTATGAAATATCTGGCAAACTTGGTGCGGCGGTGACATGGACTTTAATGGTTTTCGAAACTTTTTTAGTCATGCTCAGTCGACCCCACATGGATTTGTAACGATAAATTTACATGATCCTCGGACACGATATCATATTGGACTTGACCAAATATTCGGTTAGTTGTAAATAATTTTCATTGTAAATAACTTCTTAGCAGCAGGGGGGGAAATGACATCGACGCGGTCGTCGCTGTGTTTACCGGACGCTGACGACGCTGGGATCGGCGCGCAGAAAAGTGTATTAAACCAAATGACGTCACCGTCGTGTAGGATGGACCGTCGTCGTTTTTTTTTTACCAGGCGCTGACTACACCGGATCCGCTGAGTGCAGAAGTATTAATTAAGCAAAATAACGATTGGACAAAATGTCGGATTCGCCCCCCCTGCTGCTGAACAGCTCAATCGCATTATAGAATGCTAGACCAGCACAGCTGGTAAGGCTCTGCTGGACAGCTCAATAAGTAATGTCAGTTCATCATGAATTTCATAGGGACAGCAATCAAACTGATCAGTTGGCTGGCTGGCGAACTGTTGGAAATAACAGACTCCTGACCTCTGTAATTAAAACAAGTAGCTTGTTCACATAGCTTGACCAGTAGGTCAGCAGTTGCATAGGTGTACAAAAGATGATATTATGCCTTGTGTTCTGGCTCACTGGTACAGCTTGGCCATTTTGGCAGGCTAGCAGTATTGGTTAACTTGCAAACCTTCGTGTCTGCCTTCTTCCTTTATATTTTCATGCGTGGATAGGATAAATGTTGCTTGCAACATATATGCTCACAGCTCACAGGCAGATGACAGGTTTGACTGAATTCTCACATACCACAGGAGATCCTATTTGCTAGTCCTCTTGCCTCTAAGGCAGGGTCCTAGGTTTATTCCCAGTATGACCACAATATAAAATTTTCATTTTTAGTCATCAACACATTGAAGACAATGCTTTTTGAGTCATTTTGATTGTATAATTTAATTCCAGTTTTAAATTAGAATCACCTGTGGTTTCTACTGTACCGATGTTCTGGCATTGTTTTTGCATCTTCATGGGGGAAAGTGGAGAGGGCATCTCAACATCATCGATGAGACTAATCAATGATTCTATTCTATTTAATATTGTATAATCTGGTGTGGGTTTTGCATCTTCATGGAGTGGTGGTAGCGAGGACATCTCCACGAGACTAACAATTCTACTATGTTTATGTTTACAGCATGTTCTGGTGCAGTGTCTGTATCTTTACAGTGGGTTGAGAGGGCATCTTGAACTTTTCCATGAGACTACCAGTAATCAATAATTAGGGCATGAAGTGTGTGTTAAATTCTTTCTCCATTGTAATGGAGCCTGCTCATTTTGTACTATCCTTTGAGCTTCTTCTCAAAATTTCTGGCCATAACCCACATATATGACAATGAGCAATTGTATATGTAGATATTCTGTGTCCATCCACCATAACCTTAAATGGTTTACACTTCTTGCACTTCATTGTGAATGGATGCATGGGATGACTGATTGACACTAACACAATATCCCCAACACCAAAATATATGATTTAGTGGGAGGAACTATCAACTTTATTACAATATCTTGAACATCAAAATGGATGGGAGGACTGATTAATGTTATCACAACATCAGCATATATGGATGGATGGGAGAACCTATCAGTGCTATCACCATATCCTCAACATCAAAACATGGATGAATAGGAGGACCTATTGATGCTATCACAGTATCCTAAACTTAAAAATGGATGGATGGGAGTACCCATTGATGCTATCACAATATCCTCAACATAAACAAAAGATGGATAGATGGGAAGATTGATCAATGTTATCCAAGACCCCTAATACCTAATCATATGAATGGATGAATGGGAGGGCCAATTGATGCCATCACAATATCCCCAACACCAAAACATATGGATAGATAAAGAGGACTGATCAACATTATCACAGTATCCCTGACACCAAACCATGGGGATAATACTAATTCTACTACTGCTACTACTACTACTACTACTACTACTACTACTAGTACTAATACTAATAATAATAATAATGATGTGTCAAAGATATCCTAAGAAACATTTATTGTATGCACTTTTAGTAAAATTTATGCCATTCTTCATCAGTGTAAGTGTAGTTATCGATCAATATCAAATAATGCATGAATTATTCTTACATTGGATATTGCAATCTTAATTTGAAGCAAAGAAACCAAGCATGAATTCCTACACATATGAATCCAGATTATTGATCACACTAAAAGCAAATTAATAAGTAATGTATTTTTACTCGATTTGAGTAAATATTTTACTACCTGGTTACTTGTCATTAATTAGCAATTACTTCTTATTAAATGTTATTTGGAGTTCTCTATCAAAATGTTTGAGCACAGACAGTTTCATGATTATAGGATGTGATAAACATGCAGTTTATGATGGAAAAAAGTCACAAATATTTCAATCACATACTTGTTGTGCAATATTTCAGCAAAATGCCTATTTTCTTGTATTGGACTCGTGTGTGACTTGATTTATTCAAGCTGAATAATTTCAAACTGTTATTGCAAGTTTCTTCACATCTGTGTTCAACATGTGAGAGGTTTTAGATAACTGTGGGTCTGGGTACTGGTTCTAATAACAATTAAAATGTCCTCCTTTAATTAATCTGTACTCTAATTATTAACTTCACAATATAGTTAATTATATAAAATGTAGATATCAAGAGTTTTCATTATGGTTTTTGGTACTGGCTAAGAGATATGTGCAAAAGATTATAAGACCACTGATTAAGTTGGTAGGTAACCAATGAAGTAAAAGAAAGATAGATTATTTACAAAAACTAGGCACATAATGGTTCTTCTTATGTTCTTCCAAGGGTCCTGTCAGGATTACACACATGCAATGCAGTTTCTCTGTTAACAGTGTAGTACATAAAGAAAGAAAAAGAACAATTCATACAACACAAGCCTAAACCAACCTTTACATTTCTTCTTCTCCTGAGTCTTGCAGTAGTAGACTGTGTACTTGATGATGAATGGAGAACGAGACTGACAGGGTAGTGTCTTCCAACGGACTGATAAGGTCTTGTCCTCTGAAGTTGAGATCAATGACAGTTCTGGTGATATCCCTGGCTCTGTTGGTATCCGAGAAAATATGGCAACAGGATTACTGGATTTAATTGCTTCCTTTGTTTGTTTATTGTTTCTGAACAGATACTTGTAAAATTAACATTTCTTGGCAGAAACTTACATCTGCTCCATCCATGACCAAAATATAAAATAATTTACTGGAAAATGGTTTAAATTCTTTGTCAATAATCATTTAAAAGCATAGCATAAACAATAAACAAAATACAGGCCACTGTAGATGCGCAGTTAAAACAGATTTTGACTTAAATAACTACCTGGTAGTCAAAAACTATTACAAAATATCATGTAATAATTAAAACTAAGTTGGCAAAGAAACTTTGGTATTGGTTGACTGACAAAAATCCCCAGACAGATTACAAAATAAAACCTAAACAAGAATATTTATGGCAGGGCTCTGGGTGGCTGAGTGGTCTAAGGCACTTGTCATTACTGATCACTTTTATCTCACTACTGTCTGTGTGGGTTCAAGTCTTTGGCTTGACCAATGTGGGCACATGAGAAAGCTTACTAGTAGCTTCCTATGGGTCAGTGGTTCTTCCTGGCTTTTGTTTCCTGGGTTGATCCTCCACCATATATACTTGCTGTCATGTTTAGCTTACCATGTGCTGAAAATGGTGTTAAGCCGACACCACCTCCAACAACATTTATGTCTATAGAAGCTGTGAAATGATAATAAGAGCATTTGCTTTTGATAAAGACCTCATTCCTATGACAATAATAAACTGTACCCCAGTTTTACCACATGTCAATAGTCATAAATTGCTCATAAAAATTGAAATCTTTACTTTCATTACATGCTAATTTTATTTCGTAGCATCGATGCAGAAATTCTTATTGCAATAAGATGTTTTCTCATTCTCATGTGTGACATAGTTTGCCTATGTGAGAAAGCTGTGTGACACAGTTTGCCTGTGTGTCAGAGCCATTTGTGATACAGTTTGCCTGCGTGACAAAGCTATGCATGACACAGTTTGCCTGTGTGAGAAAGCCATGTGGTATAGATATGCACTTGTGATGCTATGGATCATGTCATTAAGCTTGATGTCACGAATGTCTGCATTTTTTCACTTTGGTTTTTAATATTGAAAATAATTCTGACATGATATCATGTCTGTACTCACTTACAAGTCGCATCCATATGCAAACATCAAAGACCCAGATCTGCTGTTGCATTATGCACTGACAGATCTAGGTCTATGCAGTTTGCTCAGTGTAATCAGTAGAACAAACAATATAGACCTAAATCTCCTGGTGCATTATGCAATGGCAGATCAGGGTCTATGTCTTTTACAGTCGGACTTGACTTACATATGAATATCTATTGCAAATGGCAACCTTCATTTACTACATATACTTTAGGGTCATCACATGGAACTCAAACTTGTCATGGTCTTTCTAATTATACAAAAACATTTTGGAAAATACCCTATATTTTTATGGTTACAACCATACCAATGATAAAACATATTGTTTTCTTTTCACCAGTCTGGCACCAATTTCACCAATACAAAACACAAGGTTTGGTCTCAACATGATATTTGGTCATTTTTCAGTTGGACCTAAATTTCAGCCAGGTAACTAGTTTCAAGTCCAGATTTAAGTTTTGGCTGTGAAATCCAGGCATGGTTTGGAACGACATAAAGAGAATCAATCATATGCATTGTGTGGGGGATGAGAAATCCCATAATTCAGACATCACAATGTGATTGCAGGAACTTATCAGAGCTTAATTCCTGCCAACAAATTCTGACCCTCTGGTGAAATTTCCCTATCCCACACCAGTGCAAATGATGAATTTTTATTTTAGCTTGCATGATTTGGCTGATTGTGGCTGGTTTGCCATGTACACTTTCTGTGACTTCAGCTGTACTCAAATATTAGGAATTGCATGTGAGATTTGAGTACAGATTCATGTTTCCAAAATTCACATTTCCTATTCATGCAATAATTGTTCATGTAAGAATACTGATCATACAAGGACGGCAAAGTTTGAAGACCTGCTGTAGCACTCATGAAGAATCAGAATCCTTGTGTATTTTAAGTTGTCTAATAATGTTTGATCCTTGGTTAGTCCTCTGGGGTTGTGCCATCATCTGAAATTAGGTAGATTATTCCTTTTTCGACTTCCGGGTTGCTTCAGGCCTGATGATTTGCGACTTTATTTACTGTTGTTGTGTTCTTGTAGTTGGTTGGGTGATGCCACTATACTTTAATTTTAGTTTCAATGGTATTTGAATATCATTGTGCCTCTTTTTTTCTTCTTTTTTGTGAGCAATTGTTTTGAGATAATTGCTGGGTGATAATTACTTAGTTTTTATGTGTGGTGTGTGAATAGATTATTGTCTGTTTGTTTGTAATTTAGCTTAAACGGGGAGATAATAGTGTTAGGTAGTAGTTATCCTAATGTTTTGCTTAGATCGATGTTAGTGTGAGAATGGTTACGGTGGTTAGATACATGCATAGATCTCAAGAAAAGAGGGAAAAAAATCTTTCATCTTTTCTTCCCTCCCTCTCCCCTCCTCCCTCCCCTTTGTCCTCCCTCATCCTCTCTCTTCTGTGCCTCTAGCTTCCCTTTTTGTTGTATTTTATTTATTATTATTTACTATTGATTATTATGTGTATTATTTATTTATATATTATGTTTTGTGGGTTTTTTTTATTATTTTTTTCCGGGCACAGGGTGATCGATGCCCCAACCCCAATGGGCTTGCGCTTAAGCTAGCAGCATCCAGGTCTTGTGTGGCTGCTTTGGCCCCAGGGGTCGAGCGCTGCATTTGTCCTCATATGTCTATTCATTGGTTGTTGTCAGATTTTGTTGTATTTGTCAATTTGTTTTAAGAACAGTATTATGTTTTTATATGTAGTTTCTATGTTGACATTACATTTGATATCCAGGAAGTCCAGGTACTTAAGGGGAGAGCTGATCCTTTTTTAGTATGCCTGAAAATCAATTCTCTGGGTGTGATATTTGGGGCAGTTATTGAAGACGTGTTCCAGTGTTTCTGTTGCAGTGCAATGCGGACAGTTCGTATCTCTAATTGGTTTTTTGCTGAGGTGTTTCCCAAAACTGACCTTTGGCAGGGTTTTCCCCGGTTCTTATCCTATTAATAATCTTGAGGTCAGAACTTTCTAGGTTTCTTGGTAACATGATGTTCCTAGTGACCTCTTTTTGCCACTGATATAGGTGTCTGCCTTTGGTGGCGTTATCCCAGAGCTGATGACATTTGTTGTTGAATTTGTTTTTGATTAGGCTATATATCTTGTGTACTCTCTATTTTATGGGCTCTATTGTGTTATTCATGAGGCTGGACTTTGAATTTAGGTCTGCCTTGTCATTCAGGAGACATCCTGATATCATATTTCTATAATTGGCTTGATTGTTTCTGGTACACAGATCTGTGTTTCCTACAATAAACTATACATTTGATATCTCACTAATGAGTTGTCTAGAAGCTGATTTGGAAACACATAAATGACTCATACTCACTTTCAACCTCTCCCTCAAAATATAAATGTTAAATAAATGTAGTTTATGTGTAAGGGTTGGCAAAGATTGTTAGAGTTCCAGTACAAAATATCTATTTCTATAAAACCGATATATAAGTTACTCTTGCTGATTAGAGAAACTTAATCTACTATTTTGTCTCTAATATCATCATCATTTTCAAAATCTAAAACTAATTATAAGTCTTGTAAATAATCATTTAATTAATTTTCATAAACACAAATACCTGTTCTCACTTACATAGACCATAGAGCTAGACCTGTTAAACCAATGATTAATGTCCATAAGGCCATGGGGTGAGTGTGCTGTAAAGATTCTGCTTGTATTGTTTTGGACTGCAGAAACAGAACATTTCTTGAAATGTGGATTCTATTCAGTGTGACTATGTACAAGACTAGAAAATTGGAAAACAGTTAAATCATATCAAAAGTCCCTATTACAAGTGCATGCATGTGGTACCCAGAGGGGGTAGGATAAATAAACAGAAGGGTAGTAAAATGCATTGTGACAATTTCATTTTTTTTGTATATTTGAAATTAAATATGTATTTCATTTTATGGTACTTGTGCATTTAATTTTGTCAAATAATTATGTTTTAATAATGTTATAATCATGTGTATTATAATGAGATAGAGTTGAGTGTTCTAACAATGCAACAGTATATTTTTTATTGACATTTGTCTTCTTACAAACATATAGAGAATGTTCCAAAAATTAATGGGTGGTGGAAGGCATATGCTTAAATTAAATATGGATGGTGCAGATATTGAGACTTCTGGCTTTTTGTAGATCAGTGCCTTCTGTCCCTCCCTGTCTCAGCTGGAATTTGGAAATGTCCTTTATGCATTACTGATTTCTAATATGCAATCTGATTCAATCATTTCCATAAGAAAAGTTGTAGAAGTATTGCTACTTACTTTTGTCTTTGATGTATATGCACTCTTCCCACTGCAGTCCAGTGCTTCTTTTATGATCTGTATTTTCAGTGCATGTTTCAAGGGAAACAGCAAATTTGTACTGATCTGGCTCGTCAGTTCTGTTCAGACGAGTAGATGTGACATTGTTATATTTCTCCCAGTACACCTGTCCCTAGGGAAGAAAACAGTGTAATACTAGAACCTGATTATCTATTGTGTATAAACTTGTGCACATTATTAATATTTTGTGAGTAAATAAAAATCCTTCAAAATTCTAGTGACTACCTGCTGGTTTCCATTTGTAACTGAGCTGTATTCAGCAAGACTATCATTATACACCATTTAAGTCCAGAAGACATTCTGGCTCTAATGAAAAGATTCTTGCCACAAATGACTTAGCATGGTTGGCAAATGTTTCCATTAAACTGGCATATTGCATTCAATTTGAACAAACCCTGTCCTTCAGAGATTAACAAATAAATATTACTTGCATACTGATAATGTATATTGCCATTAGGCCTATTACGGCAACATTTTGAGCATTTTTGTTCAGTGCTTTCATCATGTGTCACATCTGAATAACTCATATGTAAACATAATGTCAGAAAGTTCACATACAGATTTTAAAGGTGGAGAATAACTATATTCACGGTTTTAAAAAAATCATATATGTACACATTTAAGTAAACTAATGCCAAGCAATATGTCAAAACATCATCTGCTTCACAACTTAAACAAGTTGAATTAGTCACATGACCTATGATATTCAATACAAGCTTGTTAATTGTCAACATACGAGTTTTGTTTCAGAGTAGTGTTTTGAGCCAGAGTCAAACAGCAAGTTACATAACATTTCCCAAATTTATTTATTAGTTTTTAAATTTGATACCTGGCTACTGACAATCAGTTATTTCTCAGTTGTCACTTTAATAGGATGTTATCTTCAGGGCACCTCCCATTAGAGGTCAGATTGTATGTGTGTGATTCGGATTTTCAACGTAGCTTTAACAATTTTTCAGTTCTACCACTAGGATGTCTGCAGTGTGGCAGTTTATAGTGATGTCTAGCACTGGGGCATCATGCGCAGACATAAGCATGATGTCCCACCCAGTCACATTATCCTGACACCAGGCCGACCAGTCCTAACACTAACCTCTTAATGCTGAGTGCCAAGTGAGGCAGCTGTTAGTACCATTTTTGTAAGTCTTTGGTATGACTCATCCGGGGATCAAACCCACAACCTCCTGCATCCAAGGTGGATGCTTTAACCACTAGGCCACCGGAGTGCTCCAGAGGTCAGCTTGAAATGCTCAGCACTTTGGTAAATACATGGATCAGAAATGAAAATCATTCACTGCATCCCGTATCTCACATTGATTCACTGCATCCCGTATCTCACATTGATTCACTGCATCCCATATCTCACATTGATTCACTGCATCCCGTATCTCACATTGATTCACTGCATCCCGTATCTCACATTGATTCACTGCATCCCGTATCTCACATTGATTCACTGCATCCCGTATCTCACATTGATTACTAATGCAGTAGGAGACAAATAAAAAAGAAAGTATGCTGAATCTTATTTGGGTACCTTTTCTAAGTAGTAACATGGTAATATGATGTACCAGTCTATACTGAGTCAACATCATCAAGCAAGTATGGTCCAAATATCTACACAGAAGGATTGAAGCCTTCAGCATTATACCAAGACTTAGCATTACTCAGGTAGACACTAAAGCTTATTATCTGATAATTTACCCGTCTTATTCCACATAATAAACTTAAAAACATTGTCCCATAATTATTGCAATAAGAAGTTACATTTGGTTTAACACTGGACTTTTCATTTGTGTTATTTAAAACATGGTCTTGGCCCAGAATTATTACAACAGGAAGTTACATTTGGTTTAAAATTAGACTTTTCATTTGTATTATTTAAGCAATGATATGCACATGATAAGAAGAGAAGTTGATGTTTGCATACCTGCCAAACTTTTAGAGAGCGTTAGTGTTTGTTTGAAACTCATAAAGTTTTTTTGTGGTCCAAAAGATGTTAATACCCGAGATTCAAATAAATGACAATGTGCAATTGCAAATAAGTTTTTTACTTAACAATAGTCTATAGTAAATGCCTAGAAATTCAAATCTCGAACAAATTCTATGCACTTTTCTTCAAAGTATTTAACAGAATTCCAGACAAAAATAACTGTTATGCATGGCATCGTCTAATATCATCAAAATACACACATAAACAGGAAATTGAAAATATACACAGTTTCTGTCTTTATATTCCATTGGACTGTACTGATATCAATTATTGCAGAGACTTTGTAGATGATGTGACATTACTGTGAATCTCTGCACTCAGTTAAAGACAGGATAGTAAAATTGTTCTTTATTGGATTGTTGTGAGCACTGAAAATTGTTTTTTCTGCATCAGCACTGATGCAGGGATGTTGATGTTGCTTGATGGGGATGATGCAGGGATGGGGATATTGCCTTGCGCATGATTCCAGTGTTTGCAGTATGTGAAAATCATAAATGCTTCCCCGTGCTGCTTACAAAGTCAAACTTCATCAACTGGAGACATGAAATTGAGTTTTGCTGGGCTTTACTTGCTTCACGGATGGTTCATCCTTCCCTGAATCACAGCTGCATTACAACATTTACCTTACTTCCCTACTGCTAGCTTGATAAATTCAAATACATGCACTGAAACAATCAAGCATGCATTTTGAGTAAATGAGACTTGAAATAAACACTGCTGATGATCACAAAGTAGCCAATAATTAAGACAGATTTAACATTTTCATTCATGGCAACAAAGTTTCATAGCTTTCGTTTCTTCAACACACATCTCTGATATACCAAACTTGAAATCAGATGGGTTGTTCCACTTCATACACTTTACCTATGCAATCTAGCCTAATGAACTGTCCCACAGCAGTACTAGTAATCAGCTTGGCACTCAGTCAATTAAGTCACATGACCAGTTGTCTTTACCTTATTATGCCTCAGGGACAATTAAACATTTTCTAGCAATAACAAGATTTTCAAGTTGTGGCAATGTTATCTATGCAACATGTGCACAATTTTCATTTAGGGCTAATTAGACAAAAGTAGAAATGAATGTCACCTATCCTGGAGTACCAGTGACAATATTTTTAAGATGATTGGCATGGTGGCCATGGTGGATGCCAGATCAGCACCATTCTGATTTGGAATCAGTCAGAGACCATAACAAATCTTCTGGTGAAAACCCGATGTTGATATGACTTTCTTTTGGGGAATACAGGGCTGATCAAATCCCAGTGCCAGACATCTTGGACTAAACATTTTCAAAGTAAATTTTCCATGATGTGAGCCAGGAACAAAGTGCTTTTTTCCTACTGTAAAGTCATGCAACTGCTAATTTTCATACTTTATTCATTTTATGTACCCTTATCTAAGTCCCTTAATGCCCTCTGAGCATAATGAATGCTTGAATCTACCACTACTAGTTTAACAGTGAAATGTCCATGTTAATGTGACTTTCTCTTCAGAAAGAGTAACAATAAGAACAATTTTCAACATGGCTGCCATGGTGACCACATGGGATATAAGATCAGCACAGCACCATTTTTATTTAGGACCAACTAGACACTATAAGAAGTCTATTGTTAAAAACCCATGTTGATATGACATTCCATTCAGGAGTAGCAATAACAATATTTTCAAGATGGCTGCCAAGGTGGATATTGGATCAGAACCATTTCTTTTTTAGACCAACCAGACATCACAAGAAGTCTTTTAATGAAACTCCCATGTTGATAAGTGTCAACCATAATGGATGTACATTAAGAACCCTTCTCAGTTAAGACCAAGTAGACATTATAAAAAGATGTTTGGTTAAAATCTTGTGTTGGTATAACTTTCCATTCAGGAGGAGTAGCAAAAACCAGAGTTTGAAAATGGCTGACATGTAGGCTTATTGGATGTCAGACTGGCACCATTTTCAAGTATCATCAACTAATGATCATGAGAAGTCTTTTAGTGAAAACCCCATGTTGATCTGACCATTAATTCAGGAGGAGCAGCAGATACAATTTTCAAGATGGTATCTTTGGTGGCCATTTTAGATACCAGAGCAGAACTATTTTCATTTAGGACCAACAAAACCATAGGATGAATGTGGGTGTCAAATTTCTTGGCCATCCTCTAAATTGTTTAGCAGGAGCAGGAATTAACAAACTTGTGATAATGAAAATATGGACAGCAGACAATAGGTCATTCCATACACTCTTGTGGGGTGTGCCCAGTGCACCTCAAAAAAGAAAAAGAGAGAGCAGAAATAAAGGGTAATTTGAACAACAACACACATACAATATACACATGCACAAAAACTACAAATGATCAAGTGATATTTTGTTTTTCATTGCTGCATGCACTAATCTTTATCTATTCTTTATAAGATTATCCCCCAGACACAAGTCATGACCATCTAACTGCACACACTTTGTGGATAATTCACATAAATTACAGCTTTGGACAGCCCTTTCATACTGTATTTGATGGGTATACCAATGCTTCAAAATATTATTTTCTTCATATCACAGCATTATCCATTTCTAATATTCATGTTAACTCCTAATTCCACAAAACAAAAAGACGGTGAGCAAGTCCATCATAATGAACTTGATGCAAGACTGGATGCACATTAGTGCCAAAATAATCAGTAAGCATGCTGATACTGCAAAAAATTAACAGCATAGCAGTATGTTTGAAAATTGTTCCAGACTTCATCACTAACCTGTGAAGTCACGTAACTGTTCCTACAGAGACATTTTTATTTAAACACCTCCAGAGTGTCCACTGAATAATCTATCACTTCGAAGCTTTGGCTTTTTTTTCCGCAGGTATAGATGATATTCTGGTGATGGCATCAATGTTTTTAACTATATTCAGCTTAGAACAAAATGTAACAATTCACAGATGATATGGATATAATCAGTTATTTTCCAGATATATGAATTGAACTGTGAGTAAAGTATCACAGTACAAAAGAAGAACATTAAATAATGCAATTTAAAGCCTCCATTGCTGCTGTTTATCATAAATTTCACTGCTCTTCCAATCAAACTTAATTTTGTTTGGAAGCAGTAATTGTTTAAAAAACTATCTGACATAAATCGTTCTTTGAAATAATCAAAATGTTTAATTTCAGTGACAATCAAATATTCATTTTAGAATTAAAACGTGACACCCCTTAATTCAATCTGAGTGAAGTTGCTCATAATTTGAATCTTTTGCCAGAGTGCTCCAAAAGTAGTGATGTATTATATTCAACACATTCCATTAAAGAATAATTAATATAAATAACAACTTTCACACACAGCAAACAAATTAATTTGGAAGTGAATAAAGCAAGGCAGGCCTGCTTTTTTAAGCAGATCAGAGAAGAAAAGCATTCATTAGATAAAAATAAGACTATGGTGAATATTGGTGATTAGCTGGGGCAATGGAATATTCACTGAATAGTGAAATTTTAGCTGAAAACAATTTGACATAGTGTGGTGTTAGGTTCTTATATTTACAATGGTGACATCATCACATCTTGTGTGGCAGTTTTCAATTGAAATCAGTTGACCCAAGGATGATGTTCATCAACATCAAATTAATTCGTACACATAGAAAATGGCAGCATATCTCTGATTGGGGGAGAAATTACATGGCTCATTATGTGATGAAACGTCTATATTATCAGGTTTGAATGGCATTCAGTGATGTTAAGGACCAGTGTCTTTCACGATTCAGTATTATTCAGATGATTTGGCATATATAACTTTTTGCATATTACAGCAGTATTGGAGCTTTCAAGAAACATTCATAAAAAAGAAGCCTGTTTTTGCTCTTCTCCACTTGGGTAACATTTTATCTGAATACTAGCTGTTTCCCTTTAATATGTAATTTGAACAGATTATTCAATGATCCTCATACCTATTTTTAATTGCATGTAACTACATCAGAACATTAGCAAAGACTTTTAGAATAGAATTTGATAAACACTTTAGTTTAAAATATAGAAAACTTACAATTTTACCCAAAGTTATTTAATGTATCGTTTACATTTTTATTCTTTTAGACTCATTCACACCCCAGCAACAACAAAATTGGCAGAAGAAGAGAATCTGTTATTTGCAAGCACTGCTACACATTGTTAAAAAACAGTGGCAACACCAGTAATATAAAGATTCACATGTGTAGACACCATCAAGCACCCATTACCACATCTACTGTGTTTTCTACTTCTAGCTCTACAAAGTCAGTGACCCAAAACCAGCCAGCTCTTTTAGAGTCTCTAAGATCTATTTTGGTTTGAGAAAGCCAGGAAATTACTCAAGCCATTGGAAAGGTTATTATCTTGGATCTGCATCCATTCTCTATTAAAGAGAATAAGTGTTTCTGATATTTGGTGACTCTTGAGTCAGAATATACCATACCCAATAGAGCTCATTGGCAGTGATTGTATTTACTCTATGTACAGAACTTAAGGGAAAATGTGTTGGCTAATCTGAAGTTAGCTTCTTATGTTGCTACTACAACTGATTCTTGGACCTTCAGAATCATACATTACCAATACTTCACATCACATTGATGAAGCCTGGACTTTAATCACCTTTGTGTTGAAGTCCAGTAGTACTTAGGAAAGTGACTTGGGTGAGGACATAGGAATCATTTAGAATGAAGCTTTGACAGAATTGGATATTTGCATTTAAAATGTTCTTCTAGCCAGCTTTTACATATATATTAAATTTGTCATGTTTTTTATTCAAATACTATTTTTAAAACACTAGGCTAAGAAGAAATAATACTTTTCTGTACTTTTGGAAAAAGCAGCAAGTCCTTGCTTGTTTGTTAAACTGTGAAACATCATACTGTTATATGTTTGCTATGTTTTTTAATACTGTTATATGTTTGCTATGTTTTTTGATACTGTTATATGTTTGCTATGTTTTTTGATACTGTTATATGTTTGCTATGTTTTTTGATACTGTTATATGTTTGCTATGGTTTTTAATACTGTTATATGTTTGCTATGGTTTTTAATCTGTTCACAGAAGAAAGGACACATGACTTACCAGATTTCACAATATACACCTTGTTTTAGGTCAACATGTTGAAAAAGTGTTAATTTGAATAGGAAAATAAGAAAACAATTATCTTCAGATTTGAAAATGTGCAGTGGAACTTCTCTTTATTAAAAGGTTTTTAATATGCATGTTTTTATATTTTTTATTTCTTGGCTCACTTGAAATAATTAAGCTGACAAAAAAAATAATCAGTGGTACCCATTTTGCAAAAGGTCTTGCAACATGATTACTAATGCAGTAGGATACAAATAAAAAAGAAAGTATGCTGAATCTTATTTGGGTATCTTGAAAACATGAAAAAATGTATATTATGATATATATTGTGGTGATATATATTGTGGTACAGATTATATTAAAACACAAGTATTGTGGTACATGTAATATCATTCCTAGCTGATGATACACACCTCCAGCTTTGAACCAATCAGACATTTATAACAGGGGACAAAAATGAGATTTCTGAATAATTTATGAAAATTGCTTCTATTATATATATATATATATATATATATATATATATATATATATATATATATATATATATATATATATATATATAATAGAAGCAATTTTAAATACTGAATGTTTGAATTTTACTACACCTAACATATTAAATTCAAATGGTCATGATGTTTTCTTGGTTAGCATACAAAAACAAACAAACACTTGATGAGTCATCTAATCTTGGCATTTTAATAAATTTTGATGCAAACTGTCAGCCAAAGTGCTCTTCTTTCTCCAATCGCCTGTAAAGTTATTGGACAATTCAACAGATATCAGGAATTCCACATTCAGAGTTGAATTAATCGTCTAGCACTATCCTAACACAGGCCATTGGCTTATGCTTGGCACAACAATGAATTCACAGTATACCTGCAACAAGTTCTTTGGTACTACCTCACAAATACTTTCCCTTGACTTTTTGCACCAGAAGACTGTGGCTTCCACTTTGCTCTGGTCAAGCTTTGATGCTTCATTCCATGACACATACACTTGATTGGTATTGCCATCTTTTGTAACTTCAACTTTTGCCCTAGGAGGCTGAAAATCTGTAAAGAACAGGATATTTTTCCAGCTTTCATTTAAACTCTGAATTTCTGCCACCCATCAGAAGGATAAAACAAGTAAAGATATTTATATCCACAAAGTCCTAATGGGTGGATGACCATTAAAATCTTGACAAAAATGTATGACAATGATGTAGCAGTTGGAAGTAATTTGTAATTTCTGAGTTTAGATCTGGGGATAAAGTAAGGATCTATCAATTAAAATATTCTAATTCCTTGACACCTATATTTCACTAGGTCAAATCAAAATGATCACAGCAACATACTCAATATTGATTTTCTATAGTCATCTCAGTTCTTGATCCAACATACTTAATATTGGTTTCTATAGTGGTCTTAGTTCCTGTTCGAAAATACTTAATATTATTTTTCTATAGTATTTTTAGTTCCTGCCCCAAAATACTCAATATTGGTTTTCTACAGTGGTCTCAGTTTTGCTACAATATACTCAGTATTGATTTTCTCTAGTTATGGTTCTAGTTCCTGTCCCAACATATTTAATATTGGTTTTCTATTGTGGATTTAGATCAGACATTTGGATTCTGGATTGGTAAAAAGTGCTGTCAACCAGATATAATATAAATCCAGTAGTATGTGTGGATCTCACTGATTAACAAACTCAACCAAGATTTTAATGATATAAGCATATATTCCGAACCTGTTCAAAGCTGAATCAGAAATCTGACCTACAAAGTAGTACAAATGCCGGTCCATCAGATGCAATTAGCATGCATTGATTTTACTTGTTATGGAGCCCATCGAAAATCTTTGTGAGTTAAGCTTGTATTTCAACTAATTTGATCAAAATTGAATCAGAAATATGGCTTCCAGTGAGGTAACAAGCTCTGCCAATGGATTTTTCACAAATAAATAAACCCATACTTTGGGTTCTCAAGAGATGAGTACCCTTGGGTTTTGATGCGTGGAATTTAAATTTGACCCATTTCTAACACAGAGAAATTGCAGCCTGCGCAATTTTATGACACACATTGGTCTTGGCCAGAGCATCAGTGTTAATTACCTGTGATTTGCCTCTGGCATAATTACTATTGACTGTACACTGTCCATAACAAAGTGATTTGATAGATATTTAATAGATTACTATTTACCGCACATGAGCCCCTATGTAAATTCAATATGAACTGCACAGAGCAATCAGGTCACTGATGTCACACTTAAGTGAACATATCTGACTCAAGGTTTCAAGATTATCTTTGAAGTTTTTGCTTGAGAAAAAGGAATAAGGTTTAGGCCTATGCTAGAGGAAGAGGGAGTCAATTATGACTTGACTGGGTTAGTGTTTGTTTGATTGTCCGTCAACATGAATGTGATTCTTCCTGTGGTAGGACAGAATACTATTTTCAGGACTGTCTACGACATATACCATTTGAGAGTTACAATCTATGACTTTTGAAAAACAATGATTTTTAAGATAAAAATAATCAGTATATATTTACATATTTTCACCTTATAGTAGTATTAAGTGAGAACCAGTCTACTAGAGACTGGAAATGTAATAACAGTGCATTGATGTGTGATAATCAGGTTACGAATGCAGGCTTGTGTACACAACCAGCTTTTAATTGAGTACCTTGTAATTTGGAGAGCTGGTGTACACAACCAGCTTTTAATTGAGTACCTTGTAATTTGGAGAGCTGGTGTACACAACCAGCTTTTAATTGAGTACCTTGTAATTTGGAGAGCTGGTGTACACAACCATCTTTTAATTGAGTACCTTGTAATTTGGAGAGCTGGTGTACACAACCAGCTTTTAATTGAGTACCTTGTAATTTGGAGAGCTGGTGTACACAACCAGCTTTTAACTGAGTACCTGGAGAGCTGGTGCCAAATGTAATATTCTTTTATGAGGTGTTATAAGTAGTAAAAAGCTCTTAAGTTTTTTAATACAAAGCAGCTGACCTTTTTGTATTTACTTTTTGTATTGTTGAATTACTCATGTGTTCCTCAAGATGTTTAAAGAGGAATATTTAATGAATTTGATACATGTTTTAGTTCATTTTATGTCAGAAATCTGAAGTATGATATTTCATGCAGGCTCAGCATGGTTATTCTAATGCTACTAGAGTGAAGACATACTTTCTACAGCCTTCTCAAAAATAAAAATATTCAATGGTAAATCTTCATCAAACATCCAGTCAATGATTAATGCCTTCAGTGGTAATCTGTCAGCTAACTTGTTAATACAATTAAAAATGTTTGTGGGTTTTATTAGTGAACTACAAGATATGCGCCTATTTCTTCATTAAATTGTCATACACTGGCTCATAATAATTAATTACAATGGCTCAGCAGTCTCACAAATTATCTGCCAGTGGTGATCATTCTGACCCTCACACTCCAAAGAGAAAATTAATGACAACTGTGAGGAGAAGGAGAACAAAACTCCTAAAGTTGTAAGAATTCTTAAGCATCAATTACAAAATACTGTGCAAGTGTTTCTCTTTATTGGTTTTGGAGACAAAAACAAAAAAACCCCTCAAAATCCAAACATTATAAGCATCAATTTGCTTCACAAAAATAAGAAACAAACCCAGCTATGAGATCATGATTCAAAAGCAATTGACCCTTGAGATTTCAATTTTTACTCTTGAGATTTTGGGATCAAGAGTCAAATGACTCTCCACTTTTCTAATCTGTTTAGAACCATGATACTGCAGGTTGGATTAACATTGGATTAGAAATATGGACTCCATACTGATAATAAGCAATCATTGATGGATGATGCACAATGCAATAAGGTTGGATTAACATTGGATTAGAAATATGGACTCCATACTGATAGCAAGCAATCATTGATGGATGATGCACAATGCAATAAGGTTGGATTAAAATTGGATTAGAAATATGGACTCCATACTGATAACAAGCAATCATTGATGGATGATGCACAATGCAATAAGGTTGGATTAAAATTGGATTAGAAATATGGACTCCATACTGATAACAAACAATCATTGATGGATGATGCACAATGCAATTAGGTTGGATTAACATTGGATTAGAAATATGGACTCCATACTGATAACAAGCGATCATTGATGGATGATGCACAATGCAATAAGGATGATGACAGGAAGGCCATACCATAACATCTCCTGGCCCCCCAGTCAGGTAAGGTTAAAATTTAGAACAATTGCAGGGTGTTAATAAGATGGCGTCATACAAAGCCAAAATAGTGTAAGTATATCGACAGACAAACAGACAGGCAGGTAGAGATATGTGTACAGATACCTGGTTCATATTTTGGTACACGAAGAAATGAAGGTTGGAATGACTGGCCAGCATCATTCTCTGCTGTAATATTGATGTCATATGCAAAATTGCAGTCCAACTGCATTGTGTATGATAAGGTATTCCAGGAAACATTTGTGTTTGTTGTCTCAAGGCCACCAGCCTCACTGTATTGGATGGAGACACCACGGGGAACTCCAAACCAATTTTTCTCCGCAAGGGCCTGAAAAAGGTGTGTTTATTAAAGAAAGATATCAGATGTGATGCCAAAACAACAGCCAAACAAGTAAAATCTATGTCAACATCTCATTCATGTTTGTAAAATAATCTAATGAAACTGACTCACATCAATATCTTATAATACCAAGAGGCTGAATTACTTCACATGGACTTTTATTTTTATCTTTAGTTAGGAAAGGTAAAAGAAAATAAATGAGTACCATGAATGGCACATTAAGAGCCCACCCAGTCATTAATAATCCTCTATGCAGGCAGTTAACACACTTAGCTTATGGCGAAAAATCATTAATTTCTTATTAAACTCATGACTATGACCAATGATAGATAGACTCCAGAATCTAATCGTTTTCTTTATTACCAAAAGTGCATGCCATCTGCAAAGCTTGGTCAAGCAACTTTCCTTAAAACAAAAATTATTCTGCAAACCATTTTTCATTGATCCACAAATTGCCCTAACATTGACCTTTTATACTGCTATAAGCATTGTATATTGTCTCAGTTTGAGAGTTTAACAATACTGGGTCAAGGTATATGGTCAAGAATTAAATTTATTATGGAAAGACAATTTGTTTTTTGTTTCAATCAGAGTGATCTTGACCTTTGACCTTTCATTCCAAAATCAATAGGCTTCTTTCTTACCTAATGTATAAGTGGTCCAATTATTTTGGTGAAAGAACTTCTTCCCTGATCCAAGTGCAAGCCATCTACAAAGTTAGGTCAAGGAAGCACAACTTAGATGTTGTTATTCTCTGTAACAGAAATTTAACAACTTCTGACCCTTTAATCCCAAAATCAACAGACTTATTCCTTACACTGAGTGCAAGCTTTCAAATATGTTTGGTAACTGTGGATGGTGGAAACTATAGTACATAGATTTAATTTTTCTTCTGTTTGCCAGAGTTAAGACCTTAACCTTTCTGACCCCAAAATCAACATGGTTCTTCCTTATCCCATATGTGTATTGTCCATAGAGTTTGATAATGGCAGGCAGCGGACCACTCTAGTTACTGTGTAGAAGCTAAACTGTCAATAGACAGATTGCTGGATGGACAGAGAACATCATATATGGCTGGCATATAAAAAAAATGTGATGTCAGGTAAAATTAAATTTTCAGACCGACTTAGAAGTCTGGATAATCTATGCTAGTATATTTTATAGTTTACTGTACAAGATTAATTTCATCACTTCCAACTCAGACAGGCTTGACAGATGTGAAATGTACAATTCATCTGATGTCTATAGTCCAACTCAGACAGGCTTGACAGATGTGAAATGTACAATTCATCTGATGTCTATAGTCCAACTCAGACAGGTTTGACAGATGTGAAATGTACAATTCATCTGATGTCTATAGTCCAACTCAGACAGGCTTGACAGATGTGAAACGTACAATTCATCTGATGTCTATAGTCCATTTAAAAAAGAGCAGAATCCTTTGAGCTGGATTATTTCTTGATGTATATTATGACACATCCAGATACACAAGTGCGTGTTGATTTCTATTTTATGGAAATTATGCATAACGATGACAAAACAGTCAAGTACAACTGAGATAACTGATTCAAATAATTATGTTGTGCTGAATCCAGAAATAGATTAAATCCATGATTTGAGATGTTCATTATGTTCACCTGCCAGTAGATGGTTACATTCCGTAACTTTCCCTGTTGGCACTCCTGAGTCTTGTAGTACAGAGCACCCGCTGTTGTGTTTGGAGAATTTAATGGCACTGAAAGTGATAAGTTACATAGTGAGGTATTCTTATATATCAGTACTTCCTCATTATAATGATGTCTATGGAAGCCATTGAGTAGACCACCTTAAAGAAAAACCACCTTATAAAGTACATGATATATATATATATATATATATATATATATATATATATATATATATATATATATATATATATATATATATATATATATATATATATATAAGACTTGACTACCATTTAATGAAATAGGAGGGGTCAATGATCATACTTTCTTTATAACTGGAACCATGCAGTAATGAAAGTCCTTATAGTTGTGAAAGGCTTTACAGTATGCAAATGACAAATCTCCGAGAGGACAATTCCAGACCAAATGATGAAAATTTCTTCATCCCATTAGGTGAACCAAATCTTTCAGAACACTGGATCAGCCCTGCTTCTGAACCCCATCCATCCTGGGCATGTGTGAAAGACCGTCTTCACAAATTTTAGAGTGCAGACTAAAGCGGGACGTCTGTGTGGGGAGGAAGGATGGAATTCATCAATAGCAACAGGTAGTATTATATCATTAAGATTAGTTAATGACCTTTTGACCTTTAATATCAGTAGTATCATACCTGTTGCTACATCATAGCTGAAGTTGTCAGTTTCATGCGAGGTCTGATGATCTAAAGAACAGTGAATAAAAAACAAACACAATACTCACCCTCAAAAAAGAGCAGGAGACTACTGCATGATGGCATCTACATGGACCACTGTTTGTGCAAAGACGACTGGGACCAGGGAAAAAATGCTTCCACTTCGATGGGCTAACAACCAATGGGTAAAGGTGGGGGATAAAGTACCGTGTGAGAGCCAAAATGTGGTTTTCATCACATCCTCCAAAGATGAATGAGCTAGATAGGCCCATGAGACAGAAACTGCACAAACCTCATGGCCCTTAATTTTCATAAAGGTCAGGTCCCTATCAGTAAGGGGCTGAAAAACTCTCTTTATAGTAAATGCAATCCACTACAAAATTGTGGAAACTGAAATACCAGCTGAACCTTTAATGGCTACGAAAAGACTTTTTCTGCCTTCTTTCACCATTTGAAGCTGCCAAGTCAAATCGGAGAGCCCTAACTGGACATACAAATTTATTTTGGTTATCTCCAGCATAGATACAGTTGATATGGGAATCTCAGTTGGGAGTGGAGCAATTGAAGTAAGCTGGGTTTTTTTATTATTAAGAATACAAAGTCTGGCTGGAAAAGTAGAGAAACTGACTCATAATTCCCACTGAGCATGATAAAACAATTTATATTAATAGGACATGGAACTCACACTACCATTATAAAGATGTAAGGGAAGGAAGAAAATTGTCTTGAATGGAAGATACTCAAAGGATGCTCCAAGCAAAACTTCATGGAGGTTATTCAAAGGTCACAAGACACAAAAGAGAATCCATCTAGACATTTGTGAGACACTGGTCTCTGTAATTCAAATAACTGATCAGGTCTGCTAACTGAAAATCTGACCCGATGGCAGGGCCTTAAGAACATTATAGCATGTAGGAAAGGGCTGATCAATCATTGTTACTCGACTTCAAAATGGAAGAGAAGAAAACCAGCAACTGCTCTCAGAGGGACGAAGGTTCAAATGTTTTCTGCTACACAAATCACAAAGGATTCTCCATTTGGCATCATATGCCTTATAGGTTGATCTTCTCCTAGACGAAATGATGCACTTAGCAATTTGGCTCAAAAACCTTTCTTTGCAGAGAGATTGTTCGAGATGAAAATGGAGGATCTGTAGGTAGTTGTGTAAGAGAGAGCCCTTGTGCTACGATAGTAGGTCCCTCCTCTGGGATGGTTCACCAGCACATCGAGAGGATTGCTGAATCACAATCACTGGGGCCAGAGAAAAGCAGTAAAAATCACCTGAGCCATGAAGTGAATATCTTTGTGAACAATCTGTGGGATCATCCTGAAAGGTAGGAAGACATAAGGAAACAATGGATCCCATCTCTGGCTGAAGCTGTCCACTGCCCTCTAGTAGGGGTCTGTGGAAAACTAAAAGTGGAGGTTGTTGTTCAGCTGCAAAAACGTCCACCTATGTTGTTCCCAAAAGATGGAACAGGGAGTCTGCTATGGATTGGTGGAAGAAATATTTCATAAGAACTACCATCCTTTCCTTGTCAGGCTGTCCACCAAAATGCTCTTCCTGCCTGGAATGTAGTGTACTTGAAGGAATATTCCATCTAAAGCGGTCCATTGAAGGAGGTTCCAAACCTGCATACACCTTGTCTTCTAATGTAAACTGCCAGTGACATGTTGTCAGAGGATGCCATAGCAAACTCTTATTTGCTACACCCCCCTGAAGTTCTAATAATGCTGCTGTCATTTCCAAAGTATTCATGTGAAACACAGATTCTTCCCAAGACTACAAACTCTTAAGAACCAGACCCTCCCATTCTGGATGATCATCACACCATGAATCTGATGCATTTGCAAAGAGGTATGAATGGATTACAGTGGGGGTGTGTGTGCATGGGGACCCTAGACAGAAGATGGTCATGATTTGGTCACCAGTTTAGATAGTGGTGTAAACCCCAACCCGGAGAAATCTGAACATTCATTGTGTCCATATGTGGTTCCAAGCAGCTTAAATTAGAAACAGGAGCCAACACCAAGTGAATTGTACCTAGGGGAACCAGGTCCACTGTAGAGTTTAAGCTTAACAGCAGAGAGAAAAAAGATCAGCTGACAACTCAGTCATTCCAATCAGCCTCTCCAATAGGGACTAGCTCTTGTCTCTGTGATACAGTACATCTGAGTGAAATCTTCCAATGGATTGAGCTCTACTAAGCAACAAGATCAGTATGGACCAACAGTGAGACATGTTTACTCTCAGGGACTCCAGACTGTCATTGCGGATTTGTGAATCGACCATTCATTTAACTACTGGAGGATTGGGATACCCAATGACCTTAAATGGGCTGCAACTACTCCAATGGCCCTGGTAAAACTCTGGGTATGGAGGTTAGAGCAAATGGCAACAATCAGTACTGGAAGATCTCCCTATCAAAAGAAAATCTTATGTACTTCCTATGTGTAAAAAAGATAGGGATGTGAAGGTATGCATAGTGAAGATTGTTGGAGAATGTCCAATTGCCAGGTCTTATGGCATTCCTGTCTGAGGCTATGGTCTCCATCTTTAATGGCTCCTCCTGCAGAAATCTGTTTACGGACAATAGATCAATAAATAGATGAGACTGTCTCTTTCTTGGGAACCAGGCAAATTTGGGAATAGACGGCCAGAGAATGATCTTTTAACACCATCTCTAATGCACCCTTTGGAAGAAGTGAAGGGACTTCTTCCTTGAACTTGGACCATATTTACATGTCAGCAGCCAGTAATCATTTTGTATGATAGATAAGACACACCCATCAACTGTTATGCATGACCAAGCCTACAAAAAGAGTATTTTTTCGTGTGCCAATGGAAACAGAAGTAAGATGTATGGTCTGCAAGAGATGGAGCAAGTATCTAGGGTTATCCACCCTTATCCTTTGCATGGGGTGAAAGCTCAGAGATATTTTCTGGATCTTTGTGGTGCTCCCTTCTTGAGCAAACCTACCTAGGGACAGCTTTAAAATGGGGTTCATGCTTTGAATGGAGCTACATGGCTTTAAATAATTTAGAAAGAAGTCAGCTCTGAGAGCAGTCATGGTGATTTCATTTATTGGTTTTGAAGAGCAAGAAGTCGACACAATAGACCGGTCTTGATGGTCTCTCAATTCCTGCTGAGTAGTCACAGAGAGGATATGCCCTCTGAAGAGAGTCTCAGCCTCCAGAATTAGATCTCAGAAGGTTTTGAATGTGCTTTGTCAAGACCTTGGATGTATCCAGTGCCACATCCCAGCAGAGTTGGAAATGCTCAGAAGACCATGGACAAGGACAATGCATAGAAGTTTTTGCTACTGCTTCTGAAAAATGATGGAGAGCCATTGGTGAAAAAGATTAGTCCTTCAGAAGCCTAAATGAAGTTCAGATTGTTAGGCAAGAGGCAGTAAAACTCATTCACTGCTTTATCAAATTACAAGAATTCCCTTTCTTTGCATCGTTAACTGAATGCTCAGAAAGGATATGGGACCAGAAGCGATGGGGTCACACCTTAGCTTCCTCTGAGTCAAACTCATTGTCTCCAATGAGGATAAAAAGGGCATCTTCATCCTGCTATTTCTCCCGGGAGGCACCACTATGTGACCCAGTGTTTCTCTGCTGAGGGGGAGACAATGTGGGGGAAGAAAGATGATCTGGAAACTCCTTCCATGGGGTCAAACTCATTTTCTCCAATGAGGATAAAAAGGGCATCTTCAGCCTGCTATTTCTCCCGGGAGGCACCACTATGTGACCCAGTGTTTCTCTGCTGAGGGGGAGACAATGTGGGGGAAGAAAGATGATCTGGAAACTCCTTCCATGGAGATAAATAAATTTCCAGGCTCTGTTTGTGGGATAGGGTGATTCTCTACCCACTTTAACATTTCAGGGAAGAAGGTCTATCCCCCTCCTTCTTTTTGGACCGAACCTCATAAAATGAAGTAGGTCTATGACCCACAGGCATGACCTGACTACCACGTGGTCCAGATCCTAAGTCCATGGCTGCATGTAGTGAGAGGGTCAGATTGCTTCTGTGTTGAGGAAGGATCCACATGTCATAGTGAATAAGATGAATAATGAGGAAGGTGGGTGCCAATCCAATCCCCTGCTTTAATCTATAAGTTGATCTCTGGTGCCCTGTGGGATAAAAAGTTAGTCTAAAGAGAAGGATGACTTGGCCTGATACATATCACCTTAGTGATGAGCTCCAAACACTCATGCTCAATGCTGAGTCAAGGGGCAAGGGCTCTTCTGGCGATTCTTATCTGCACTAAAAGCCATTCTCAGAGCTGATAGTCTGATAGCTGATATCATCATTCCCTTCCTCAGGGAAATAGATCAATTTGCAAACAGCAGATCCCTGGGACTGAAAGGGAGCTGTTTACAACAAGCCTTTACCAAGCTATGGGTTAATAGAGGGTGCTGCTCCAAACAGCAGGAAGCATGACTCACTCTCTGTCTTTCCTGATGTGAGAGGGTGCTGCTCCTCCTGAGGTTGGGTACAATTTGCTGCTCCTCTCTTTTTTAAAGGGCATTACTTGCTCTATGGGAATGGTGCTGCTATGCTCTCTTGGGAAAGTGCTACTCACTTCACGCCTATTTAAACCTTCCATTGAAAGGGGGCTCCACTAATTCTAGAAGTCTCAAAATAAACTTGCATAATCATTCTCTGAGACCCAAGGGACTTAGAGAAAGAGAACCCACCAAAACCTCTGACAAAGACAAGGATACCCTTCTACCTTGCTTGGTAGATTTGCTGACTCTCCATGAGATCTCATACTTTGTCAGACCAAAGGCTACAAAATTGACAGCCATCTGTTATCTGACAAAGACAAGGATACCCTTCTACTTTGCTTGGTAGATTTGCTGACTCTCCATGAGATCTCATACTTTGTCAGACCAAAGGCTACAAAATTGACAGCCATCTGTTATCTGACAGTGCATACAGGATAAACATGTTGGCTGTGTCCCAGGGAGATTTGAGTGGCCACACGTACCCAAACTTTAATTAGACATTGTTCCTGAAATAAAGATGGTGAAAGAAGGTTTCATATACAAAAATATTTCAAGTTAGAATGCAGCAGGTAAAGGACTAAGTCTAAGGAAATATACTTTTTGCAGCAAAATAAATTGCCAAGACAAACACCACTTGTATGGAACAAGTCTAGAGATACCATCAAGTGAACTTAATTAAACATTGATCAAAACTGATCGGGATATAGTCCTGAAGTTCACAAAGATTATTTATCACACAAAACAACCGTTCACTTGCTGATCCACATAAGTGGTACCTAATCTTCTATATGTGAACGCTTTTGAGCCTTTCAAATATGGCAAACAAAAATTAAATGATGATTTTTTTCAAACATGCCTGGCATTTATGCATGGGATTATTCTCACTTATGCAGATCTGGTCCTGTATTCTGGAAGATTCTGGTTTGTAATAATGGGAGCACAGAATTTCATCATTTCGTTAGTTATTTTCCTCCTAGAAAAGTACTTAAGCTATGCAGTATCCACATGTATTATTGATATTAAAATGCATATTAAATGCAGAAGGATGAGTCCCAAACTGTACATAGTGTGGGAAATACATATCAACTGCAGACTAGCAGGGATCAGCAACTGTAGGTCGTGGTGTGAAATCCATCTCAAGTGGAGGAATCACCAGCAGTTGATGGAACTGTGTGAAATATATAGAATAAACAGTACGAGTTATCTGCAACTGCAGGATGTGTTGAGTGAAATCCATATCAACAGTATTAGGAAGCGACCCCAAGTGGAAACGAGGTAACGTGTGAAATCCAAATCAACTAACCAAATCAACTAATGGTGTTGTTACATAATGTTAGACTTGCTGCTCCTCTCTTTTTTTAAAGGGCATTACTTGCTCTCTGGGAATGGTGCTGCATGGCTTGCACCATAACATACATAAACATAAAGGGTTAGGACGACATACATTTGCTATATGAGAAGTGCTCCTTAGAATAACTGTTAGACTTTACATTTACTATGTAATTTGTGCTCCTTAGATTGACAGTGAGGACTTACATTTGCTATATGATGAGTAGTACTCCTTTGACTGACTGTGAGGACATGTATCTACTATATGATGAGTAGTACTCCTTTGACTGACTGTGAGGACATGTATCTACTATATGATGAGTAGTACTCCTTTGACTGACTGTGAGGACATGTATCTACTATATGATGAGTAGTACTCCTTTGACTGACTGTGAGGACATGTATCTACTATATGATGAGTAGTACTCCTTTGACTGACTGTGAGGACATGTATCTACTATATGATGAGTAGTACTCCTTTGACTGACTGTGAGGACATGTATCTACTATATGATGAGTAGTACTCATTTGACTGACTGTGACGACGTGTATCTGCTATATGACAAGTCATGCTCCTTAGAATGACTGTTTGGAAATACAAATGCAATATGATGAGTAGTACTTTTTGGAATGAATGTGGGACATGTATCTGCTATATGACAAGTCATGCTCCTTAGAATGACTGTTTGGAAATACAAATGCAATATGATGAGTAGTACTTTTTGGAATGAATGTGGGACATGTATCTGCTATATGACAAGTCATGCTCCTTTGAATGACTGTTTGGAAATACAAATGCAATATGATGAGTAGTACTTTTTGGAATGAATGTGGGACATGTATCTGCTATATGACAAGTCATGCTCCTTAGAATGACTGTTTGGAAATACAAATGCAATATGATGAGTAGTACTTTTTGGAATGAATGTGGGACATGTATCTGCTATATGACAAGTCATGCTCCTTTGAATGACTGTTTGGAAATACAAATGCAATATGATGAGTAGTACTTTTTGGAATGAATGTGGGACATGTATCTGCTATATGACAAGTCATGCTCCTTAGAATGACTGTTTGGAAATACAAATGCAATATGATGAGTAGTACTTTTTGGAATGAATGTGGGACATGTATCTGCTATATGACAAGTCATGCTCCTTTGAATGACTGTTTGGAAATACAAATGCAATATGATGAGTAGTACTTTTTGGAATGAATGTGGGACATGTATCTGCTATATGACAAGTCATGCTCCTTAGAATGACTGTTTGGAAATAGAAATGCAATATGATGAGTAGTACTTTTTGGAATGAATGTGGGACATGTATCTGCTATATGACAAGTCGAGCTCCTTAGAATGACTGTGTGGAAATAGAAATGCAATATGATGAGTAGTACTTCTTGGAATGAATGCACCTTTCAGATTTCATGACTGATGAAATTATGATATAGGTAAAAACTGACTCAAATAACAATAACATTATTACAGTCAGAAAAGTTATACTTTGACTCCAATGCTTCCAAAACAAGGCAACATGTATATTTAAAGTAAAACATTAATATACGTACCAGACGACCAGGTTTTTTCTGTGATGATGCTGATGGCCTCACTGGCATACCCATCATACTCGGGATACACAGTGAAATTGAATGTGTATTTTGTGTATGGTAAAAGTCCACATACAATGCGGTTTACATAATAGTCCTTTTTAACAATAAAGTATCTCACAATTTCCTGCAAAAATTGAGAATGATATAAAGATGCATGAAATATGAAATAATATAAAAAGTGGGTCTAATATCACACCTGGTTTATGATTCTCAGACGAATACATAAGATGGCTTTATTTCTTCTATTTCTAACGCTTCACTCTAGAGTTTAGCATTATTAAAGAAGAGGTACCTCACTGATTTTCGCCAATGGAAATTATTTTTACAAAAAGTGAAATCTGTAGATCCTAGAGTTGCCATTTTTGTTTATTTTGGTATCTGAATGATGGGGTTGATTTGGGTGGACACAGGTAGGCATTCTTATGAGGTGTAAATAATCAAAGACTGCATGGCTTTTTTTCACTTCCTGAACTTCAGAAGTACAAATATGATTTTAACAATAACCTTTTGGGACCACATCCCTAAAATTGTTAATTTATATCGCAAAATCAAATCTTTGGCAAATTTTTTTCTATAGAAAGGTTTATGATTTCTGATCTCTTTATCAGTCAACATTCATATACATGTAATGTGTCTTGCAATTATTTTCAGAGTTCTCTTTATTGCAGATTAAAAGATTGATGTTACAGCTTATAAAACTTTGTGTACAATGCAAACAAAAAACATGTCATATCACTTTGTTCGTGCTTTGTAACAATGTTGGCATTTTTGTAGCAGTACTAGTAGCCGAGTTGCTGCTGTTGTGGTCTTTTGTATCAAACAACAGTTATGTTAGAAAAAGTCTATAATATGTAACTGAATATCGGCAGCCAACATGTATACCTTTTTATTCATCAGAAATGATGGAAGCTTATGATTGAAATAAAAATACTTTTTGGTTATCTAAACAAAAATACTTTTTGATTACATGGCACTTTTAGTCAGATTCACAGTCAATTAAAAATCTATTGTGATCTAAACAATATGAATATTTGGAAACCAATGTTTTTCTTAGTAAGATATGTTTCTTCGATAATACTTACCCACTCATAATACCTTAGTAGAACTACTACTACCTCGCAAATCCAGCCCTCCCTGGTTAAAAACCTTTAGCTTGAAGTCAGGCAAAGTGTTCTCTCCTTGGCACAGGGAGTAGTGCCAAATAATGCTCCTTATATGGATTTTACAGTGGGGAGGCTGGGAGGGTGTATTAGTATTATGATTGGGTGAGTATTCTCGAAGAAACATATTTTACTAGAAAACAATTAGTTTCTTCTTTAAATATGTTACCTAATCATAATACCATAGGAGAATAGGTAAGAGGCAGTTGGAGGTACATCCCTTTACTTTGTAGATGTGATTTCTGGTCCCCTAAGGTATTTGAGGCAGTTTCAATGTGACCAGACTGGAAAAAGCTCCATCTGCTTGACAGGGGCTTGGAAATGTGAAAATTGGAAGTGGAAGTCATGAAGCTGTTTTTCATGAAGCTCTCAGATGACCTGGAAAGGTGACCTTTTGCGCCATGGCTATAGATCATACCAAATCGAGTTGAGCCCTTTGGGATGAAAGAGCTCTAAGATATGAATTAAAGAATATAAACTTTAATCTCCATCCCATTGCCTGGATAATGTTGGTCAGAGAACAGTTCTGGTCGAATGCTATGCTTATGGCAACTGCTGTAACCTCATGAGCCAAAATGCATAACAAATTGATTGAGCTGGGGATATATCTGGATGTGCTGAGTGAACAATATACTTAATCCAGTGTGGAAGATCTGTGCGATGTATCTTCCTGTTCATGTGGAGAAGTAAAATCCAGATATCAACCTCCCTCTGACTCTTTCACTAAGTTGTAGAATATGCTCTGTGGACATACCTGTGACCTTGTTGGCTGCTTTGCAAATCTCTCCGCTGTACTAGAGACTGAGATTATAGAAGTAATAGAAAGTAGACTCCTCCATAGTTAATTTCACTAGAACTGTAGACCCAGCAGGTGATGTAGAGAATAGAGGAGAGAAGTCCTATGAGATTGGGCAGGGAAAGTCACTTCAGTCCTGGAAGGCAGAGGTTCGCTCATCCAAGTAAGAGCTAATAATGATGAAGAAAACTGAATGCCAGTTATAGTGTCGTTTATAGAGGAAGGTAGTGAAGTTTACATCTCCTGCAATACCTGCAGAATAGATGGAGAAGAATTTTGATAATGGTGGCCCACTACACTTGCAGCGCTTACGAGTCAGATCCTGTTACTTCTAACATGATAAGGAGAGTATCTTAGAAGGCAGACGCTTGAGGGAGCTTGAAGAGACATTTCAAGAAAACAGAGGTCCCAAAATAGACATCGTATGCTAGAAATGTTTGAGATACCCTGCAGTAAGATAGATCGAGCATTGTCTGCAGGAATTGTCTATTCATGAAGAGCTTGGCTGCACTATGCAAAGTCATGGAACTGGACAAGTTCATTTCTTGCTGATGCTGTTATGATTGAATTGTGGTTGTGGCACCTTATGATCCCAGTTATATGGTCAAATATGGTAATGGAAGAACATGACCATCTTGGCTGGCATGATACTGTCCAGTTCCTGAGGGTGGGATGTGGTAGGAGATGTTTGATCCACATTTCCGGTCCAAAATTCTGATCAGGGAGACTGTAAATGACGCTTGGTTCTGCTCTGCATCTTGCTGCCTTAATGTGTGCAATTTGTCCCCCAATTATGGTTTGACTTCTGTCATTAATATGTAAGTCCAACATTTAGCCAAAGGGTGACAACCGGAGAAACTACACATGTTGAGTGGTTGCCAACTGGTCTAGCCCCTGGTCTAAATATGCAAAACAAAATAGAGAAGACCCTTTTTAATGCAGTATGGTGAGTGTCCTGTTTTATTAGCAAGTGAGTATCCATGCAGAGTTACCAACAAATATAACTACCTGTAAAGGGATGTGCATGACCTGTACAGGTATATTTGAGCATAGCTATGCACATTTAGAAAGTGGACGCTGAATATTCGATTCTAGCAGAATAACCCATAGGCATATGAATTTGTCTGCCCATACAAGTAGAATCGTTGGAACATCATTATAGTACTTACGTGTTTGAAAAGGAAGAAAAAAGAATCACTTTTATTTACAGGTAATGCAAAGGAAGGTCAAAGGATTACCTGTACAGATAAACATCACTCAAGCATCAGCATGTTTGAGCAAGATGCAACTGAGTAAACCATGTGTAGAAAGCTTACCTGTAACTGTCTGGCCAGAGTGGAACCAATACAGTAATATAAACAAGTTTCTATATTACACATTAAAAACACCTGCACATAAAAAAAGGAAATGAAGCACTGTTATTAGATACTTACAAAGTAGATGTGACAATTGGAGACAAATTTACCTGATGGAAAAGGCTCGATGATTATTGTATACAGGTAAAAGCAAGAAAGTGTCAATATACCACCATGAATTATTGCTAGTAGATGACATTATGAGGGCAACAAATGAGGACAATGAAGTGTCAATATATTTTAAAATCAATTCACAATACTACATGATGGAATAGCTCAATGATTGCCTTTACAGGTAAGTTTGGTGCACCTGACTTTATACACAGGGTGGGTGCAGAGCTATACCATATGCTGTTTTACCTGAAAATTAGTGATAGCACATGAGCTTATAAAGTGTGAAGTGTCTGGGTATAATATAATTTACAATACTACATCTAGGGAGGCTCAGAGACAGAAGTGACAAGTAAAATCAAGCTTGGTACCTGGATACTTAAATAATGCATGGATATAGAAAACTCAACCGTATGTACATGTTTACAGTGGAGTTACACATAAATTAAAAGTCTTCAATCAGCACTAGAGATTTGCTTGCACATAAAAAATAATTATAGCCCAAACCTAATGTGCAGCTGCATAGGCTACCCGTGCAAGTACTAAGATGTGTGATGATGACAAAGTGTTAGAAAATATTAAAAACTGAACTTTATTGGTATAGGAGAGAAAAAAAGTTGGAAATATTGATGGAGTAGATATTCCTTAGAAGTTGATGGAGTAGACCTTCCTTAGAAGTAAAAAACTCCAATTTGTAATGGTATATCTTATAAGGAAATTCCGACTTTTGCCAGGTTTCTCGTGGCAAAAGCATGCTTCTTGGCATTAGTGGAAGTAGTAACTGAGATATTCTTGGGCTTTGGTACCAAGCTATATACTAAGGGGAGATCACTCTGCCCAACCACCACCTAGTAGGGCAAATAACTTCGCTTTTCAGCTAAATGTTTTTAAACTAGGAGGGCTGGATTTGCAAAGTAGTAGTAATATTCATTCTCATAAGGTATTATGAATGGGTTAACATATTAAAGAAGAAGCATTTACCAAGCAAACTCAAGTCAACAAACTTAGATTAGTGGACTATTAAAAAGTATATTCCCTTTCCAATAAAAACCATGTGACAGAATGTCATAAAAACATGTTTAAGCTTATGTTATGTAAATTCCTTTAAAAAGTCATTCTACATTTTATAGACCAAACGAGGTGTGTCTCATGAAACACTGCTAGCTCAGAGCATTGACATTTTCACTTCCTAAAAGTCAGAAGGACATTGATAATTTCAACAACAAAATTTGAAAGTTACTCTTCCAGCAATATATCCACATACCAATTTTCATGACTGTAGATAAAATGGGTATGAGATAATGAGGGTATAATGAATGAATGAACAAACAAATGAATACATCAATGAATGGGCAAAATACTATATTCCTTCCTAAACTGATTGGTGAGAAGATTCTAAAGCCTCTAGAGTGCTTATAAGTAAATGTAGATAGATTGAAGTGATGCACAACACATTATGCTGGGCCAAATCGAATCCACTCACTTAGTCTTTAACAAGGTAAATTGTAAATTAATACATGTAATCTTTTCATATTAATAAAAAGTGACAACTGATACATACCTTTGGGTCTTGCCATTCGGATTCGTATACGACATTGACATTCTTCTTGCGATGACGCCTTTCATTAGTCCAGTTAAGTAAAATACAAGTTGAGTTCAATATTTCATATACAACAGTCTTTAGTGGCGGAGGTTTGACTGCAATTAGAGTTTCAAGTCTTAATTGATGATTAAACTGAAATAGCTTTGATATATTGAGTACTCAGTACAAATCTACAAATATCGGAACTGTAGATATGCTTTCTTTAAGTTATTCATTTCACCTGGCTGAGAACCAATACCCCCCTCCCCACTCTGAAATCCTCTAGCATGTCCCCTGGAGAGGGATAGGGTAGAAAACAGATTAAAACTCAGAGTGTGATGTGAATATATAACTGACCACAATATGGTACCATTGAACCATATTATGATGTAAATCTAAATATTGTTCATATTTACACATAAACGAAAGTCTCATCAACAATACACAAACCGGTAAAGAGATAGTTCTGACTGTCAATCAAACTGTTCATATTAATCTGTACAAAATAGGCATCGAGTTCATTGTGTAATTACACATTACTATCCACTACATTTCCTCACAAACATTAGACAAGGACTGATTACTTTCTTATTGTATTGCAGAGGAATTTAAAAGATTACGCAGAAAATCCCAGAAAATTTATCAGCAAAATGGTTCGCCATTGTGCTTGGGGCACATATGATGCATAGTGTTATTATTATGAACAGATTCAAGAGGGATTTTATAAAAAAAAGTCCTCAAACCAAACACCAACATGTAAATACTCTGCATTGGAAGTGATATATTATTTAGAATCATATTTCATATATAAATACACGAAACTGTTTTTAAATAATATTATGTGTTGTGCTTGTGAAAATATTGAATACAATTTTATGCTTAGGTTTAAACTGTATCCATTAGTTCAGTCATATAATTACATGTAATAAAGAAAATGGTTGTATACATGTTGTTTAATTTTTTCTTTTTATTACCTTATGGGTTTTTTAAACTTCTATTTGGAATATTGGAATCATATGCCATTATTATTTCCTACCTTTTTAAGAAATTATTTTAAATGATTGTTTTACATATATCTGATATAATTTAAATTTACTAGTTTATCAATAATACCCTTATGAAATGTTTTACGTGAGGTTACATGTTAATGTTGCATTAAGAACATAAAACATTCCCCTGAATCACTCGAGTAACTTTGTATAAACAATTTATTTATTTTGTTACTTGAATATTTGTTTTCCTAAACGTAATTAAATCTTTATTTGTTGATCAAATTAAAAGTACTTGTTTTATTCTTATATGACACTTATACATGTACGATCTAAATTTAATGGGTGCAAATGCATAACAAAGGCTTTATTTTAAATTATTTAAATAACACTAAATCCATACTATACATTCTAATAATTAATAAATATGCCTAACTTTGAAAGAACAGAAAGATTTTGTTATTTTGTCTTCTTTTTTATCAAACTGTCTTCTTGCAGTTTGTCAGGATGTTCGTTCTTCATATAAATTGCCAGCAATGTGTTTCAAATTTGACCGGATTTTCAAAAATCTTAATTTCATGCATATATCCTTATGTGTGTTATAGTAATTGAAGTCTTTGTTTAACACACAATATTGCAATCAGGTAGGAAAGTTTCAGAAATATTGTCATGAACGTTGTGCTATGAATCTGTTGCTGATGTTACTGGATCCTCCATTTTCTTGATAGCTTGTGTGCAAGAGCAACATTAACTAAATGTAAGTGAGCTGATCTTATCATTTGACATTGGAATTATACAGAGGAAAATGGCACAGTCATTCAAGCCAAATAATTAGGTAACAGTGGCCTATTTTTGGTATGGATGAGTTATTCTACTTCAAATGCACTATCATTCCAGTTTTCATGAGTGTAGGCTAAATAGGGTCCCAGATATTGAGGATAATATAACAGAAAATATAACAATCACTCAAGTATAAAAATTTGGTTACAGTCACCTGCTTTTGGCATCACTGAATTACTCTCCTTCAGATGCCTCCACATGCTAAGTGAAGGTTAAAGAGGGTATACAATAATGAAGCTATAACAAATGTATAGGTGAAAACAAAAGTCAATCAAATGTGCAAATGAGGTGACAATAAATTAGTTTTTATATTGTAGAATTACAGAGTGTACCTTGATATACAGACACATTGCAATTTCTTAAGTGTATGGAAAGAGAGGTTGAAGATACCAAGGATGTAATAAACAACTCAACAAACTCACTCAAGCATAAATGTATGGTCACAGTAAGCAATCTTTGGTATGGTTGAGTTCATCCCATGATGCATCCCCATAACCAATGTTCACTAGTGTAGGTGAAATAGGGTCCATGATAATGAGGATGTAATGAATAAATTTGCTGGTAATTCAAAAATAACTCAAGAAAATTGGGTAAAACTGACCCAGTTTTTGGCATGGTTGTCAGTTACGTGTAATGAGATTTTCTAGTATCCACATGACAATTTTCACAAGTAAGTGTGAAGTAGGATCCAAGATGTAGCGGGCATAAATGTTGAACAAATCTAAATTCAAAAGTTACTCAAGAACAAAACTGGAGTAAATCTGACCTAATGTTGGTTTCATACAGTCTGGCTGAATTACTTTCTTTGAGCTTTTCTTAAATACCAGCTTTCATGACTGTAGGTAAAATAGAGCCCAGGATACTGGTGTGTAACAAAGAGCTGAAAATACAAGTCATTAAAGTGTGAAAATAAGTTGTCACTGACCAAGTTTTTATGTTTCACTTACTAAAGCTGAGATTTTATCAACAAACTAATTTTCACAAATGTAGGTAAAATAATATCTAATATATTGAGGGTGCAACAAAAAAAAAACCAAAATGATAGTTAAGCATGACTGAGTTAATTTATTTGGAATGTATCTAGTTTATACACTCACTTATACGTTGATGATTTTTACTGAAAATTCTATTCGCACAGAGTAGAATTCATCATACAAGCTTAACATAAAAAATTGCATTAGATATAGTGTGTAATATTGGAAACTCCAGATGTTTGCAGTGTGTATAAAACAGTGTTTGGTCAAATATTTGTATATTACATGTCACTATTCCCATCCAGAAATAAATATGAGGTAATCACTGTTTTTATTCATTTCATTACAATATTCATAACATAATAATTGTGTCAACATTTATTTGGACCTTAAATAATTTCAAAATATGGCTCCATTTTAGAGAAGTAATAATAAGAAGATTTTCACTGTGTGTGTGTATGTGTGTTTGATTTTAATTTTTAATGTAGCTTTAACAACTGTTCAGTCATATAGCTATGCTGTCTGCTGTGTGGCAGTTTTTTAGTGATGCTTAGCACTGGAGCATCATGCCACAGACATGTAGTATGATGTCCCACCCAGTCACATTCTGACACCAGGCCAACCAGTCCTAACACTAATCTTTTAATGCTGAACACCATGCCAGAAAGCTGCTAAGTACCATTTTTATAAGTCTATGAATGCTGGGGGTTCGAATCTGCATCCAAGAAGGACGCTCTAACCACTTTGGCCACCAAGAGAGTCAACAAGATTTTCATGATGGAGGTGATGGTGGCTATATTGGATATTAGCCTGGCACCATTTGCATTTATGTCCAACTAGGTATCACAAGTCTTTTGGTGAAAGCACAATACTGATATGACCCACCATCTAAAGATCCAACCATAACAAGAATGAAGTCAGATTGTCACCATTTGTATTTAACGAACCATAGATCAAAGAAGTCTTTTCAATGAATTCCCATGCTGATATGACCATTCATTCAAGAGAAGCGATAACAAGATTTTCAAGAAGGATACAAAATGATTGCCAAATGGGACATCCGATCAGCACCATTTTTATTTTGGACCAACTACACATCTGAAGAAGTCTTGTTGTGAAAACCCCAGATTGATATGATTTTATGTTCCATAGGATTAGCAATAAAAATATTGTCTAGATGGCCAATGTCATGGCCATATTGGTCATAACATTAGTACTGTTTTCATTTAGGGCCAATATGATGGCCATATTGGTCATCACATTAGTACTATTTTCATTTAGGGTTAACTAGACATCATAAGAAGTCTTTTAATGAAAACCCAATCCATTCAGATGGATAGCAATAATAAGATTTTCAAGATGGCCACCATTACAGCAATATTGAGAGCTGACCATATCACAAAGCACTAAGCAATCTTACATCGTATCGTAAAACCATGAAGTATGCAAACTATCTCCCAAACTTTATATCATGTTAATTTTACCTATTTTATTATAGTCTTATAAAAATTCTTTTGAAAGATAAAGTTATAATTAACAAACACTGCCTTTTTCCCAAAATCAAAATTGCATAATATTGTTTTTAACATTAAGTTTACAGCTGCAACTATAAATTTGTAAACTACAGAGGCACATGTCTTTCACAAAATTAAAATTATAATTCAATTTGTTTTCTCAATAAATAGGTTTGTCTTCTTTGGAATTAAGTCTGGAAGGGTTTCAAAAGAAAAGCTTATTTGGCCATTTTTTGGCATTAAAAGCAAGAAATTAAAAAAAAAGTCCACATAATGTACAATTATTGGCACTGAAAATAAGAAATGCCATACAATAATGCACAATATATCTCATGACACATAATGGCAAATGTTCAAGGCACTCTGACAAAGTAATACAAGCAACTTTTTAACTCTTTCACCAAACATACCAAACCTCCAAATATTTAGGAATTTCAGATGTTGCCTAGCTAGCTTAGATTTTAGAAATACTTTTTTGGAACTAAATTTATAAACTTTGACATGGTTTTTAAAAGAATGTTGGTACTGCAGCAAAGTCAATATTAGATGAGAAAATGACACAATTACTTGTACACAAATATCCATAAAGATGTATAAAAATAGGTCTAAATTCTAAACTCCACCTCCATATTCTGATGAGCAAAGGCTGACTCTCTACTGCTGACTGGTAACATAGAAACAGAGGTCTCCTGTCCCCAGACTTATGATGGGACCGCCATTGACTGATGACCAGTTCCCATGATCTGATGGAAGAGGCCACAACAAATTTAAGTATTATTATTATTATTATTGGAGCCAAAATGATGTGGCCCTTCATTCTCAGGAAGGTACAGTTTTCCACAGGACACTGACCTTAAAATGGAGCTGCTCATTCATATGGGGGTGGGGAGGGCAGTGCAACTCACACTCTGGTGTATATTCTCTCTTGGTAGAGAGACAGGTTTAATCCTTCACAAGAACTATTCACACTGGATCTAGCATCACCTGGGATCCTTGTGCCTTATGAGACTCCCAAACCATGGATTCCTTAGAACATGCTTGCCCCACAGGGGCATTATTCTTCCAATGACCAGAAAAGATCCAGACCCTTCCTTTGAATGGAAGACATCATCCAAAGAAGATGAAGAGGAAGACTGGTTGTGTTATTCCTTTATTATGAATGCAGGAACTTTCCACTAAGTCCCACAATAGATCAAACAACCATTCATGTATGTTCATGTATGTTGGTAGACATGGATCGCAGGTGGGGAGTATTACCAGGTAGTCTGTACTGGAATAATGATTGTAAATATTCAGGAGCACTATTATGGGATACCCTGTACATTAATTTGGCTTTTCTCAAACAGATTAGGTCTTTAATAGATAATATTTGTAACCTACCAGCAAAATTTTCCTTGCTTTCTTTCTGGATTGATATAAGCCCAAATGCTCTTTTTTGATAATGTGCCAGCTTTGCTATGTTTTTATCATTTGAATTACCCCATACTGTATCACAGTAGTCTAAATAGGGTTGTATGTAACTGTTATAGAATAGTTTTCTGTGCCTTTCAGGGAGAAAATGTCTTATCCTACTGAGAAGCCATAAACTTGAATTGACTTTTTTTTACTGATATGTTTGATATGTTCAGTCCATGATAGGTAATTATCTACCAGAACACCAAGTAGTCTATCATGACAGACCATCTGCAAATTTTTATCCTTCCATGTCAGACATAGTTCATCACTTATGATCAAGATTTGTCCTTTTTTTCCATGTTGAGATAAGTAATATTTTAGTTTTACCAGTATGTACCACCATGCCATTGCATGTGCACCAGTTTTCCAGTTTGTTTAGGAAATTATGTAAAGAAATTCATGCTTTGTGTTTTTGATGTCTGACAATGTTGTGTCATCTGCATAGAGGTCTGTAGATGATATTGAGTCTCTTAGTAAAAGTGGTAGGTCATTACTAAATAAAATGAATAGTAATGGACCTAGAATTGAGCCTTGTAGTACTCCATATCTAATTGTTCCAGGTTCAGACAGAACATTATTTATGTAAACATGTTGTGTTCTCTCACATAAGCATGAAGTAAACCATCTAATTGTTCTTTCATCACACTGGTAGATTTTCAGTTTCTTCAAAAGGATTTCATGATCCACCATGTCAAAAGCTTTCCTGAAATCTACAAATACAGATCTTATTATTCTACCTTGGTCAAGTGCTTGAAGCCATTTTTCAGTTAGGGTGATCAAGGCAATCTCACAGGAATGTTTCTGTCTAAATCCTGATTGATTAGGGTGTAACAGCAAGTGATTGGTTAAATATGACATGAATGAGTCATGGACATGTTTTTCAATCAATTGTGACAAGTTTGGTAGTATTAAGATTGGTCGGTAGTTATCAGCATCATCCTTAGAACCAGATTTGTGAATAGGAGTTGCTTTTGCAGTTTTCCATATTTTGGGGACAGATGAGGTTGTCATGCTTAAATTGATTATGAATGTTATGGCAGAAGATTTAATGAGTCGTGGGCCAACCTGATCAAGTCCTTTAGCTTTCTTGGTATCAAGTTCACTGAGACATTTTTTAACAAAGTTTTTTGATAATGGTGCGATAGAGAAACAATAATACCTCCTTAGAGATTTTGCTGCTGCAGAACTTTTCAGTTCATTAAAGTTGTTTTCTATCACTGGTGCTTTTAACTTTGTGGTAATGTTGGTAAAAAATCATTGAAAACATTCGCAATGTCAGTGTCATCAGTGAATATATAATAATATGGTGTCATTTACCAGAAGTGAGTGAATTTTATTTGTCTGATCTTTGTATGTTCCTCCAGTGAGTTCATTGAAGACTTTCCAAATGGAGTTTGTCTTGCTCTTTTTGTTTTCAAGCAATGATTGAGAATAAGTTTCTTTAGCTTTTTTAATCATACTTGTTATTTTATTTCTCCATACTTTATATTGTGCAAGGTTTCCCATAGCCTTGAATTGGTTTCGTGTTTTCATAGCATCTAGGATTTCAGTAGTAAGCCAATTAGGTTGGATTTCACTCTTTACTCTATGTACTTTCAGTGGTGCATGCTTAGAGACTACATCCATGAATAAGTCAGTCCACACCCTCAGAGCTTCATCTATATCATCCAAATTTTGGATCATACTCCATGGAACTTTATATAGGTCATTGAGAAATTGTTCTTCATTAAAAGTTTTGAATGATCTGTAAGTGATTGCTTTGTGTGTAATTTTATTATTTTTCTTGTATTTAACCTTTCTTGTCAAAAAAGTAAAATAGTGGTCACTAAGACCAACATTCGGCACATTAACACAAGTCACATTGTCTGGTAGATTGGTATAAATGTGATCAATAAGAGTGCTTGATATTTATGTTACCTTGTGGGCTCATTTACCAGCTGGTCTAGGCCTAATGATTCAATAAATTCCATCCAGTTGTTCCTTATTTGAGTATTGAGAAGGTCCTTATTTATATCTCTGAGTATATATGTTTCTTTCTCCTGTACTAGAACATTTTACATTTGTTTCAAAAAATTATCATTCCAAATTGCTTTGGAGGAAGATGGCCTAGAAATGAAACCAACTAGGAATGATTTTGCATTATTTTGAAACATTTCCACCCAGATACTCACAATTTCATGTGACTCCAAGTCAAGTTGCCTTTCTGCATTTACATTTTCCCTAATGTATATAACAAGATCATGTAGCTTGGACATGGGATTATCCATCCTAGAGAGGTCAGCAATTCAATAATGGCAGGTATAATATTAATCCTTTTCAAATATTTAAGTGATTACACTATCTTCATCACTTTCACTCATCCATTAGGTAATACTCCACTCGTCAGTGTATTTACTTGAGCTGTGCATGATCAGAAGTCTAGTCTGCATATGGTAAAGGTAAATTCACGTTTAGGTCTACGGTAAAGGTAAACTCATGTTTAGGTCTATGGTAAAGGTAAATTCATGTTTAGGTCTACGGTAAAGGTAAATTCATGTTTAGGTCTACGATAAAGGTAAATTCATGTTTAGGTCTACGGTAAAGGTAAATTCATGTTTAGGTCTACGGTAAAGGTAAATTCATGTTTAGGTCTACGATAAAGGTAAATTCATGTTTAGGTCTACGGTAAAGGTAAATTCATGTTTAGGTCTACGGTAAAGGTAAATTCATGTTTAGGTCTACGGTAAAGGTAAATTCATGTTTAGGTCTACGGTAAAGGTAAATTCATGTTTAGGTCTACGGTAAAGGTAAATTCATGTTTAGGTCTACGGTAAAGGTAAATTCATGTTTAGGTCTACGGTAAAGGTAAATTCATGTTTAGGTCTACGGTAAAGGTAAATTCATGTTTAGGTCTACGGTAAAGGTAAATTCATGTTTAGGTCTACGGTAAAGGTAAATTCATGTTTAGGTCTACGGTAAAGGTAAACTCATGTTTAGGTCTACGGTAAAGGTAAACTCATGTTTAGGTCTACGGTAAAGGTAAACTCATGTTTAGGTCTACGGTAAAGGTAAATTCATGTTTAGGTCTACGGTAAAGGTAAACTCATGTTTAGGTCTACGGTAAAGGTAAACTCATGTTTAGGTCTACGGTAAAGGTAAACTCATGTTTAGGTCTACGGTAAAGGTAAACTCATGTTTAGGTCTACGGTAAAGGTAAATTCATGTTTAGGTCTACGGTAAAGGTAAATTCATGTTTAGGTCTACGGTAAAGGTAAACTCATGTTTAGGTCTACGGTAAAGGTAAACTCATGTTTAGGTCTACGGTAAAGGTAAATTCATGTTTAGGTCTACGGTAAAGGTAAATTCATGTTTAGGTCTACGGTAAAGGTAAACTCATGTTTAGGTCTACGGTAAAGGTAAACTCATGTTTAGGTCTACGGTAAAGGTAAACTCATGTTTAGGTCTACGGTAAAGGTAAATTCATGTTTAGGTCTACGGTAAAGGTAAATTCATGTTTAGGTCTACGATAAAGGTAAATTCATGTTTAGGTCTACGGTAAAGGTAAATTCATGTTTAGGTCTACGGTAAAGGTAAACTCATGTCATGTTTTAAAGAAAATGTACTACACAGAGGCTGGACTAAAGGTTGTATTTTGGATATGTATATTTCTCTGTGTGGAAATGTGTTAAGCAAACAGTTTAAAAGTTATTGGGGACATGAAGAAAAACATAACAACATTTCTCCCATTCTTTATTTTTTGTAAATGAATAAATAGTCCATTCAATCATGTTATGTATTGCTTCAACAGCTTCTTTTTTTTCGTATTAACCATGGGGATTATAATATGCTTCTGCATCTATTGACACAAGGGGTATACAAATTTGGTAAATCTTTTCTGTGCTTTGATTTTAGAAGCAGTCAAGATCCGTATAACAAAAACTATTTCTCACCAACATGACAGAGAAAGCCGATCCTACTATGCCTGTCTTATCTTAGGTTAACTGTTATTTCTCACCAATGTGACAGAGAAAGCCGATCCTACTATGCCTGTCTTATCTTAGGCTAACTGTTATTTCTCACCAATGTGACATAGAAAGCCGATCCTACTATGCCTGTCTTATCTTAGGTTAACTGTTATTTCTCACCAATGTGACAGAGAAAGCCGATCCTACTATGCCTGTCTTATCTTAGGCTAACTGTTATTTCTCACCAATGTGACATAGAAAGCTGATCCTACTATGCCTGTCTTATCTTAGGTTATCTGTTATTTCTCACCAATGTGACATAGAAAGGCGATCCCACTACCCCTGTCTTATCTTAGGTTAACTGTTATTTCTCACCAATGTGACATAGAAAGGCGATCCCACTACCCCTGTCTTATCTTAGGTTAACTGTTATTTCTCAACAATGTGACACAGAAAGCTGATCCTACTATGCCTGTCTTATCTTAGGTTAACTGTTATTTCTCACCAATGTGACATAGAAAGGCGATCCCACTATGCCTGTCTTATCTTAGGTTAACTGTTATTTCTCACCAATGTGACATAGAAAGCTGATCCTACTATGCCTGTCTTATCTTAGGTTAACTGTTATTTCTCACCAATGTGACATAGAAAGCCGATCCTACTATGCCTGTCTTATCTTAGGTTAACTCTTATTTCTCACCAATGTGACATAGAAAGCCGATATTACTGCCCCTGTCTTATCTTAGGTTAACTGTTATTTCTCACCAGTGTGACATAGAAAGCTGATCCTACTATGCCTGTCTTATCTTAGGTTAACTGTTATTTCTCACCAATGTGACATAGAAAGCTGATCCCACTACGCCTGTCTTATCTTAGGTTAACTGTTATTTCTTACCAATGTGACATAGAAAGCCGATCCTACTATGCCTGTCTTATCTTAGGTTAACTGTTATTTCTCACCAATGTGACATAGAAAGCCGATACACACTATGCCTGTCTTATCTCTAGCTAACTTGGTGTCTCATCAACCTATGACATTTTTATGAAATTATAATATGGCAAGATTCAGAAGGATTTGTGTTGATGATGCAATCTTAAAAGCATTTTAGTTTTCAATTAAAATGTAATGAAATCGAAATAGGATGAGTTTTGTCTTTCTTTTCTATTCTATTTAAAGCTAACAAGGGTGAGAAAAATTAATTCATGTGGGCAAGAAATGAATAGGAAATTCTTGGAGTTACAATTTTTTTTTGTCTTCTGCATAATACAACCTTGCACAAGACAAATAACATAACCCATCACCAGGGATTTACATGTCTTGGTATCACATCTAATGTACATTTAACTAGTCTTGCCATTTTATAACCCAGCTGGAAATATATTGTAACACATATATTATAGCTACAGTACTTACCAATTTTATTTGTATCAAATTCAAATGTTCCTGTGGTTGAAACATTTAACCTGGTGTTCTTCACCTCAACAGATATTGTCACGTTTTTGCCGCTGAAAAAACTCCCTTGAGTCAGGTTGCAGTAATTGTAGTTGCCCTCAGTACAGTCCTCATAACCTGAAATACGCTGATTTGTCCTAAAATTCCAAAAACAATCATGATAAATAAAATATAAGTATAATCAATGTAGTAAGATGAAGTTGCAATGACATTATTTCATAAATTGCACAGATATCATATTATCTTAATTTTTGCATAAATTTTCATTATCGATTTAGCTACAAACATATTGCCAGTAAGTATTAGTCTTAAGTTTCAACCGATTCCTTCATTAATAAATTAAATAACCAAAAGTTTTCTTACTTCCAGTTTCCATTCCCATTGATAATCCACAACATTTTAACAAGAAACCTATTCAAGTTATTAACTCTCAAGATTTTCACACCAAGCAAGCACAGATGCAAGAAAATGAGAATCTATGCTTTAAAGACTGGAAAAATGTCAGAGTCATGTGGAAGCTTTTATTGTCATGGCAAAGGTAAACATGCAGTAAATCTGACGATGACTTGGTTGAGTTTTATTGTTATGGCAAATGTAAACATGTAGTAAATCTGACTATATCTTGGCTGACTTGTATTGTCATGGAAAATGTAAACATACAGTAAATCTGACTATGTCTTGGCTGACTTGTATTGTTATGGCAAAGGTAATCATACAGTAAATCTGACAATATCTTGGTAGACTTATATTGTTATGGCAAATGTAAACATGCAGTAAATCTGACTATATCTTGGCTGACTTGTATTGTCATGGAAAATGTAAACATACGGTAAATCTGACAATATCTTGGCTGATTTTGTATTGTCATGGAAAATGTAAACATATAGTAAATCTGTCTGGGTTGATATCCTGTGGTTTAATAGCAATCGTTACAATCACTAACCTGACAAGACATGTTCTACCAGCCAAAACGAATTCAAATTCAAGATAAGACTATTTCTTCGTTTTTACTGCAGTGTTCTTCAGCAAAAACCAGACTTTTCAGTTATTGTATTTCTTGGAATTTTTCATATATGATTAAAAAAATGTCAAAAATGTATTGTCTTTCTTTGTGGAAGAGATCATTAATGAAAAAATAAATTACCCAACATTGAAAAGGACTCCATATAGTGTGAATGTCCATATTTCAAATTCACACTCTTTAGACTAACTGTGTGCATTCACTAACACAATATATGTATCTTGTTTGGACTAGACAAGATCAAAAACAATAAATATTGCATGGACATAGGTATTCCACCAGAGTTTTATTTATACACCTTCTGATTAAAATAAAATTTGCCCTAAGATGATGGAAAGGGAAAGAGAGAGGCAGAAATGTCAGTCTTTCTTCAAGCTATTCTGCTTAATGTAGCTTACTGCACCTGTTTAGCTGAAAATTTTGTCTAAGAGAATATAGTTATAAATGAGAAGGTGGAAATTATGCAAAATACATGCCATACTCCTTCAAGTTCAAAGATATGTAATTGAAATTTTATATTTGATATTTTGACCCCCTACCAGGGATCACATGGGATCATTATTTTGTATGACTGGTAAGAGTTGAAACATGCTATTGTTACAACTCTGAGGGTCTTAATCTATGTAAAAGAAAAGAGGAAAAATCAACATGTTTTGTAAAATTCAACAAATAATTTGTTTGCTTAGAATTGTAAGTGAAAATTTAAAAAGAACTTAAAGTATTGTGAATTAAATCCAAATAGTCCTAAAAGTTCAATCACAAGTCTGAATGTATAGAGTTGCTAATGTTCAATTACAGAGGTGTTCCAAATAAATTCCAATGTTCATTATGCTGATATGCCAATAGCCTCAGATATTCTAACATGTCAACAGTCTTGATGTATCACAATGATATAATCCAAAATGTCCTTGAAGGAATTCACAATAATCCCAAAATAGTGATTTAGTCAGAAATAAATCCTCCCAAATTAAAAGCTGAACACAACAGTAAAACTGATTCAACTTTCGATATTAAGGTAGGAATGATTAATTTTGAAGTAAATAACATTCTTATAAAAAGCTACAACACAATAACACAACCAGGATGAAGGTTGACTTCTTTCTAGAAATGTTTACTCTGTCAACAAGATCAGGAATTTCCAAATGAAAAACTAATGTCCTAATCTCAGATACAAGTAAACAATTTTAATTCCATTAATAATGATCTGAATGTTTAATATATAATCATAGACAAATATTATCTATGTACTTATGTTCTTTACAAAATAAATGACACTAGTTGGTAGGCCCTTAACTTGATTACTGACAAAGGTCAATCAGACATTAGTGATATACATATCAGCATGAATAAAAGTCAACTCACAAAACAAGTTAAATATATAAAACACTATATGCAACTGGTATGTGGCAAAAGGCAACTGAAGTTGTCAATTTCACTTCAGTCAAAGACAGCTGATACTGTATTGAAAATGGTGGTGTTAGATGAAGTTAAATATTTGATAGGTACAATCAAGGATTATGTTGACTTTTTCAAGGCAACAAATGAAGGCTGCAGTATTCACATACTGAACACCTATCTTACCATCTTGATGTTACTTGGATGTTGCTCTGATTCAAATATTCTACTGGGTGTCTCCATGAACAGCTCAGAAACGTATCCCAATTATGATTGACACAACTGATATCTGTAATGTTCTGGGGAGCATCTGTAAATAAATTTAATTCAAGCAAGAAGGATATTTTTAATGTTCCGTGCAACCTAAATATGTCAATGATATGCCATGAAAAAAATGCGCACACAATTTTAAACAACAGACTGTACTAGACAAAATGCAATAGTGAATGGTTCCACCAGTTTGAAAGGAACTATGGCACTAAGACATATTACAATATTAAATAAAGCCACTTATTTGGCCAATTATGTTTCATGACCTTAGTATTGCACACTTTTTTCTTATGCATACCTAACCATTTAGAGCTTCCAACAATGTAGGCTTCACACAAATTGGAATGTATGAAAAATTATACACGATACCATATCTGGGTACCTTTTGTCATCCAGTCTGAGCTGTATATGTAGGGATTTCTCACGGAAGGGACAGAAGTTGATCATGGTGCCACCTTTGTGGGAACAAGAGGTAAAATGAGACAAAACCCAAAGTAGCTGGCAGAGAAATCTGATTTGAATAATGGTTTCTGACACTTATATATTGTAATTATTTTAGTAAAGGCAAATTGGCATCATTTATGCAAACTTGAAAAGCCTTCATACCAGGATACTTTGTCATATTCCTCATAGACTGTTTAGTGGTTTTTGATCGCTTACAGAGTTTGTTATTGTTGGTAATGGCAAGCACATGTATCAGTGGATCAGCATCATTTGTACAAATTGAAAGACTATCATGCCTATGCAAAATTTGATTATATTCTATTCAGCAGTGTTTAAGAATAATTTTAAAAAACTTGACCATGTTTAGTTGCCATATTTGATGGCGGATCGGCATGATTTGTAACCACTTGAAATTATTCCAATATGCCACGGTAATGTCAGTTAAATATTTTTCAAATTCTGTTCAAAAGTTTTTCAGAAATCATTTAATGTTTTTTTTTCTTCAAATGTTTTGTAATGGCTGCCATATTTCATGGCAGATCACCATTAGATATATACAATTTAGAGGCCAATAGCTATATCCCAAGAAACATTTAACAGCAATTCGGTAAGCCTGCTGTAGTATAAAGAAATGTTATCAAACACTGTGTTTTAATAAAAGTTAAAAAATTATAATTAGTGAAATAAATTTAAGATATAATTATATATATATATATATATATATATATATATATATATATATATATATATATATATATATTATATATATATATATATATATATATAAAGAATACAAATCATATGGCAAATAACAGTCCTTTCAAGTTCAGTGGATCCAGCAAGGGATCACGTTTGTCAGGGATTGATTAAGATAAATGTAATAAACTGACTACGAACAGTACAAAACTAGTATCTAGCTAACCTAAGCGCTTTTGACTCTTAATGAGTCTTTTTCAAAGGCAAATAAAAAACATGGGCAAGACAAACAAATAAAACAGACAAACCGTTGTCTTTGTAAAACTTTACATGACTATGACTTGTTGCTAATTTTGAAATATATTTTATATTGACCTGGAAATCGATGAGCCATGGCGTCATCTGTTATTTTATGTAAATTTATGTACTTGCAAATTATATCCCCCATATATAGATTATTGGGTGACTAATGAGCAAACTTAGAGAATTATTGAAAAGAGAACATGCTGGCTGCACCAAAGTTATTACTCCCGAACAAACCTGTAGTAGCCTACTGGGAACCCAAAAACCTCAAGGACATCCTGGTCAGGGCGAAACTGACGCCAATTACTAACCAAGACCACACTAGTAAATCTGGCTCCTGGGGCAATAAAAAGTGCAAAATCTGTCAATATATGATAGAAACCAGGACATTTTCCAGAATAGTGACCAGAGAAAAACTGAACATATATGGATCAAACAAAACGTTGAAAACAGAGAATGTAATTTATCTCATCACATGTAAGATCTGTAGCATCCAGTATGTCGGAGAAACTGAAAAACTACACAAAAGGATCAACCTTCATAGATCTGATTGGATGACAAAGAAGCTGTACAGAAGCCCAGCCGCAGAACACTTCCCCTCCCATGGCCACACTTTCAGTGATATAACACTTATAGCAATTGCTTACAACCCCAAATGAAGTTCCGAAACCAGGAAAGAAAAAGAACCTTACTGGATACCCCACCTTAGAACATTGAAACCAAGCGGTTTAAACCAAGAAGACTAGAAAAGGACAGCCATTCACAAATAAAATTACCTTTTTGCAGTTGGCTGTTCTCTTTTCAATAATTCTCTAAATTTACATATTAGTCACCCAATAACCTATAATTACAACTATAATAATTCAATATCCGGGATATAATTTGCGCGTACATAAATTTACATAAAATAACAGATGACGCCATGGCTCATCGATTTCTAGGTCAATATAAAATATATTTCAGCATCTGCAACAAGTCATAGTCATGTAAATAAAGTTTTACAAAGACAACGGTTTGTCTGTTTTATTTGTTTGTCTTGTCTATGTTTAGTATTTACCTTTGAAAATGATTCATTAAGAGTAGAAAGCGCTTAGGCTAGATAGATACTAAGTTTGCACTGTTCATAGTCAGTTTTTATATATATATATATATATATATATATATATATATATATATATATATATATATATATATATATATACAAACACACACACACACATTAGAGATAACATGGCATTTAAAGTGTTGGTATAAAGCAAATTGATATACCAGTACTATTGGTAATCAAATTGTGATCCGCCCATGGCTCAATAAGACAAATATATAAAGTTAACATTCTTTCAACTGCAGGCCTATAATTCAATGATGAATTTCCAATCATTAATCAATAATAACATATGAAAATAGCAATAAAAGTTATTAATAGTCCCCATTTTCTAAATGGATTTAAAATGGTACGCAATTTCATCGCAATCCTTTCTTTATTCCTCTCCCCCTTCCCTATCATGCATAAGAGACAGCGTACATATGAAACATAGAGTGAGAGAGAAAAACAATTTAATTTGGATGAAAACCTCAAAAGTGATCTTGTAACAGGTTATCTACAAGAATATGATTAGTCGTAACAGTATGCTTACGATTTCCTTGGGGTCTATCTACAGCATTTATAATATCAACAATACATAGTTGCAATAGCCGGTCGACAATATAAGTTAAATTTGTCAGTTACAAGACCCACATACTGTAATGTATTTATTGCTTTATTGTTGTTGTTTCTTAAACCTATTATGATGTTCCAAAAATCAGTTATATTTAATTAAATATGAAAATGTCCAAATGGCAGACCCTCTCTCTTTTTTCTCTCTCTCTCGACAATGGTAAATACAAGTGTTGGGGATTTTCATTTCCATCATATGACATGAATGTCTCTGGATTTATAAATATTTGAAAAGTTAAGTCAAACCACGAGTCTGATGTTTTATCAGTAAAGTACGGTGAAATCTCTGACAACATGAAATCACCTTATCAGTTATATAAATGAACACTGTAAATTTATATAACCTATAAGGTGATTTCATGTTGACCGAGATTTCGCTGTACTTTATTGATAAAAGGTCAGATTTCTTTTGTCAAACTGTCCTAAGAAAAAGGAGAGAAAGAGAAAGAGGGAGAAACAGACAGAGATAATTGTATGGTCAGTAGTAATGTTAATTAAAATAGAATAATAACTTATATCAACTGTAAATATATTGAAATGTTTTAATTACCTCTTGTTGGTTCATCATTTCACTTAGTTTCTATTCCACGCTAATTTACAAAGACCACTATGCGAATCACTGTGTGTACAAGAAGCTAATGTGTTCGTAGTGCTCTACTTTCTTCATAAAAACAATCCTTCCTGTTTAAATCATTAGTGTGTCTTATATTGATTTAATCAATGTGAATAAAAGTAGAAACTTAAAAAGAAAACAATCAATTTATCAATTTTCAAATGTACTTGTGAACAAAAAGAAAAGGCATAGAATTACATTTTGTAGTGGACATACTCATAGGGATGTGAGAAATTCATTCGCTCGGTCAATACTCAGTTGCCCGGAGCATATCTTATCTCATTTCAAAGGGCAAATATGTGTATTTATATGATATATAAATAAAATATGTGTACAGTATGTACACTGTATCAATGATATTCCACTCGTATACATTTTTCATTAAAAAATGAAAATCAGCAAGCCTCATTTCCTTTTAATGAAAAATGTATACATCTTGTGTTATATCATTGACAAAGCATAATACTATAATATATTCAATATTCTTTATTTCCCTAAGTTATAACATGATTTAACATCAAAATACTTTAGCCTCTGAACTGAAATAAAACCATCAAACAATCCAAGTTGTATATATTCTAAATGTCAAAGACATAATGTGCTCTTAAGTTCATCTGCGGCAAATAGGAAGATTATAGAAATAGCTCACTGATTGAAGTTTTGTATGCTTTGATCTGCAATTCAGACAAATAACATAATGGTGCAGATTAATGCAGCAATAGTGATTAAAACATAGCACCACTTAATTTATAATGTAATCATTCCAACTGCAAACTGTTTATTGTTGGAGATTATTTCCAGTGTAAATGATGGATTAATCCAATACTTCTTATTGACATGTCTGTAAAACATGTAAACTGGAAGATAAATATCGCTCCTTTTCTTACTGTGATAAACAGGAAGTATGAGAAATTCATGGGGCAAACCCACTTGAGTAAAGGTTTACTGATAAACTATTTTTGTGTTCTTGCAGGGAGCATACTGTGTAAATATAGGAGCACCTCATGGATAAGATTTAATTTTCATACAAGATCTTTTACTCGTTATATTTTTAGAAAATAAAAAGAACACCATCAGTCACAATAACTACTACTACTTCTTAATGATATATTAGGACGCTGTCAAAGTAGGTAAAATTCTGCTCAACGGACTTTCATCAGTGATTTAATGGCTTTTGTAGTTTTTACGCAAGTTGCATTTGTGATGAGAGCTTGGCATTAATTGCAAAAAGAGCTTCAAATGTCTTTATCAAATTGGGTCAAATTCAAATCAGCATTTTTAAGATTTTTTTTGCAAGATTTTTTATAGTAGCAGCGATTTTTGATGCTACATTATCATCGTTTGCACAGACTTAAAAGGAATTTTTGCCAGAATGCCCTACGTCAAGTTTGGCTAAAATGGTCCTTTCATTTTGAGAAGATTGAATAACAACAGCCGATGAATGATGCATAATGGACACAGGACCCTACCTTAACCTCAGCTGGCCTTAAGGCTAATAACTGGTCTGACAGGGCATTCAAAATCCAAGAATAAATTGCTGAAACTTGAATTCTGCATGATTTGCAAATAATTCCTTATAATTCAGGCAAGTCACAGTTATACTGGTTTAAAGGTCAATTTTTTGGCCCCCTTAACATTTTGAGAAAATCCCAAGTAAGAATGTTCAGAACAATAAAAATTCAATTACATTCAACATTTATTATTCTGGAAGTAATATAGGTCAAGTTGGAATCGTGAACTTCGCAGTATATGTGAGCTCTGTTCATCTGTGGACCATTCAGTTGCAAAACAAGCTTCTTTGACTTTTCACCCAAGATGAACGTATTGTTCAGCTCAGTGTCGTTCAAACTGAATTTTATATCGGAAGCATTTTTCTGAATAGATGGATTTGTTATGTTGCATATCATGTCCAATGTCTCTCCAATGAAGCCATAGCCAATGGTTTCTATTTCTGAAAAATAAATAAACAACAGACAGTTCAAAGGGTGACAAACAGTTGCATTTTAGCACATCCAAAGTCATGCCTCTTAGCGGTAAATAGCAAAGTTTTATTGACCATGCAATTCTTAAGGGTAGGAAATATTCTTGATAAGGAAGCATTTGTGTAATCTACCCGAATATCAGGGTGTAAAATATTTGCTTTAAATTATATAATACATATAAATACATGTTAAAAAGAGTTCATTCTTAACTGCCAGCCCACTAACTTATAGCAGATCTGGCTCTATGCTGTCTGTACTTGAATGCAAACTTTACATGAGTTAATAATATGGACATATAATTGTCTGAGCTGAGAAACCAATTCTTGGGTATTTAATCAATGCAAGCTAAAATACAGACACTTTTTGCATGAAAAGCAAAACATTAGAAACTAGCAGAGTGACTCAAAGAGACTGACAGTCTCTATTAGCTGAAAAGAATTTCCAGGAAACAAATATAACACTGTTTCTTCTTTTTAACTGCTAAATGCCGAAATCATCTCTAATATTCTTGAGTGATGACAAAATGTTAAAGCTGTAAGATTTATACCATTTTGATTTTAGGATCAACGGATTCATGAGATGTTTTTCAGTGAAAACTCCATGTTGATACAGCCATCCAATGAGGAGGTGTAGTTATAAGATTTTAAAAATTGTCATGGCAACATAATATTGATAATAGTTGTATTTAGGACCAACTAGAAAAACATAAGCTGTTTTTTTTTTATTAATAAAACCCCATGTCAATATGGCCATCTATATAGGGGTAGCAGCTTTTGGTATCATTTCCATTTAGAACAAATTCAACACCACAGAAATACCAGGGACAAAACCTACATGATGAAAGAGCTTTCCATTTAGAAGGAGTAGAATAACAATATTATCCAGATTTTCAATGGAGTAGAACTTCTAGTGGTAGAAGAGCAATGGGACCCCCACTTGCAACATTTTGAGGTAAAAGGTAGAAAGGAGCAGAGGTGAACCCTAAAATGGACATCTCTTTGGTGTGCGAGCATCCAGCCAGTGCCTATAAAATATGCAATTAGAGATATATGTCTATGCTAAACCACCATAGACAAGGAACAAAAAATGTTAACACGGATGCCTTGGGTGCAAATGCTGCAACACATATTTCTCTGTTTACACCCAACAATGCATGTACTAAGACATGATCAGGCTAATGACTTGCTGGAAATCATGGGCAGGCTCTATCACCACCTATTTACCATGTAACCAGTGTGGAGGGAGGCATAAGGAGGACAAGCAGCGGCACACAAAAAAGACATGAAGATGATTTAGTAAGGTCTTTAGTGAGCTTGGGAGTTGAACACAGTACATAGCAATGTAAAGCTCCAACTGCATCTACCTGATCAGTGCTAGGGCATGATGATATTATCTCATACACTAGAGTGAGTGATAACATCTCCGACATATTTTCATTTGCAAAAAGACTATGCACCATAGTATGGCAAAGCAACATAAACAGCAGTCACCTATGAGGGCAGACCTCAAGCAACAGCAACTGATGACTGATTCTTCATTTAGAGAAATTTTGTGTATCCTATTATACCATCTCTATATAACGATACAAGCGAGATACTAAAATGCATATCATCCAGCAAATGAATGTGTTGCTTCAGAAGGGACAGATAACCAAGAGTGAATACAATGGCATTCTGGAAGCAATACTTACCCACAGGGCCAGACAGCCATCCCCTTGCATCAGGTCTGGCTACCCAAGAAAGTCAAAAGGGGATCATAACCCCATCAACCATTTTACTACTCCTTCTTACTCCCTAGTGCCAAAGAGTCCCTTCGACACCTAGCCCACCCTATAAGCCCCAAGAACCCCTACAATGCTGATGAAACATCAACTGGAGCTACAAAAAGAGGGGCAATTCAGAGGCCTCCTTGCACAAAATCAGGAAGACCCTGCGATAGGCTATGCTGACTTCGATCTGAACCCACATAACGATCACACCAAATACAAGTCAAACTGCTCCCTCCCTCCAAAATATTTGTCTAGGTGTTAAAGACGTTGCTAGTATGATCCAAAGGAAACTGTTTAAATTCATTACCCCTAGCATGTGAGAGATCCTAAAACTTGAGACAAGGTGGTCAAATTTAATAATATGCATAAGACCATACTTGAGATGGTTACAAGCAGCAGGCAGCTGTATCACAGTGTCTCTATGGGATGACTGAGCCAAAGCGGCACTGTCCGACAATGAGCTGTTAGTCTCAGTGGCTTCATGGTTATTGAGGAGTGAGGTGCTAAATGTCTAGCATTACCGTCCTTTTCGAAACAATTGGCACATCCCTACTTCTCAGCTGATCCCAAAAAAAGACTATCATAAACAAGGAAAACTCCAGGGGTTAGACATGCTTTTAGTGTGACGTCCTATCCGCCCTACATCCCATCGATGACCCCCAACCTCAGTACAGCTGGTACCAGGTATAGCTTAGATTTGTTAAGCATAAGTTTCCAATCAAGTTGCCCGACATGACCAAGTTTGAAAGCATTAACCCCACCATTGCCATAAATGTCTTTGGATGAGACAGTGCATTCCACCCCATCCACATCTCTGAAAAGGTACTGAACAGCTTTTTGCAACAAACCAGTGTTGAAAGGCAAACACTTTGTGTGGATCAAAGACCTTTCCCGTATACTTACTGCATTAGCAAGCATGAGGAACTCAAACACATTTGTTTTAAGGCATCCTGCACACTTTCACCACACCTGACCTGCACTAGAACCATGCGATAAACTGTCGTGGCATTTATCCAAAGCAGCAGAAGATTATGCTGCCAGAGCCCGGATGGAACAAGCTGTACTTAAACACATGTTCCACCAAAGATACCCTTGCAGTACATAATCTATGCAGACTCCAAGACCCTAAAATTACCATTGGAAACAGTCACTTTCCACCACCACCACACAGAATGTGACACCAAGAAAACTGCCAGCTAGCCACACACACACACACGCAGCTTCTGCTACATGGTCTGCCAGTAAGACACAACAAAATCACCAGTATGTAGGTCACAAGTTAACTTCCAATACATTCTAAGTTTGTAAATAACGCTAGACCTTGAACTATAAAAAGGAAACAACTTCTTTGTAACTTACAAAAAATGACAAATACATAGAAATAGGCATGTACTGGCCAGACCATTACACTAAATTACAGACAAAGGCCAAGCACACACAATACAAATTAAATACATATAACACAAAACAGACTCCATTCAGGCATCAGAGGGTGATAGACCGATCTTTTCAATTTGAAATACCCGATCAGATAATCTAAGTTAGTATCCAGGGCCTTTTGAAAATTTGAGAGTGTTGGAATTGGCTGCTCAGTAGCCCTTAACACTGAAAACTGAGTAATGTCTCTCTTCAAAAAGAGACGAAAATTGGAAACTGTGCTCAAAGAGAAGCAGCTAGGATTTACATCTTTTCCACCACATCAATCACAAAGGATTCTCCATTAGGCACCATAATCCTTAGAGACTGACTGTTATGTATATTTGATTTAATTTATATTTAATTTGATTGTTGGTTTTAATTTTTTTTATTTCATTACATGTCATAGTAATGTAATTTTGTTTACTAGAATTTGAAATTTTCAGGAAATTAGTTTGACCTGACTGTTTTTCATAAACAACTAATAATAGAACTTTGTATCTAAAAGCTGACCTAGTTCCTGACCTTGATACAGAATTAACAATAGCTGAAGTAAACAAATTCTTATTTTTATATTTCTTTTATTCATTCTTAGTGTGGATTTATAGGGTGGAATCGAGGCTGTACTGGGTGTACATGACTTTATACATGTGAGTAGCCTCTATTTCAAAATTCTGTTTCTACCAGAATTGTGCAGTAGTCAGATATAATAGTGATGTATTGAGAAATAATTTTAGTTGGGCTTTTAAACACTTTAAATGTCAAGGTTGTGTTTTTTCTGTTGTGACCAGTTGGAGTTATATTTTAAATTTTCTTCAAATTATTTCAGCTCTAAGAGATTAATTCTTTTCCCTGGGAATATTTAAGTGCTCATACAGAATTCTTGGACAAAGACATTTACTGAAATATTATTTGGAATTCAAACACTGGAATATTATTTTTTATGGTACAACAAAGAACTGTTGACACATCAATACTATACTGGCAACATTATATGTCAGCGCCTTCCTTTTCTGATTTTTGTCGGGACTCGAACTCAAACTCATTGGAACATAGTATTAATAGGAGCTCTAATTTTTATTTCTTGGATTATTCTTGGGTTATTTTTGGATTTGATTCTTAAAACCGTAACTTCATTTTTCCATTTTTACCTTGTTATTCTAAGAAAATAAATTATTTGTTAAATTTTACAAAGCTTGTTGTCTTCAATTTTTTCTTGTTACTGTTTATAAGAGCCTAAACACTTAACAAAGAAAGTTGGGGTGCTCATCCTTGGAAATATGAATTCGACTAAATATTTCATAAAAATTTGTTTTTTGAAATTTTGAATTCCCCATGTTTTTGAATTTTTTTAAATTCCCAAGTATTATTTTACATTTTTGAAATCTTTAGTGAAATCAGCAAGGTGTTTTTAGAATGTGGTCAAAAGTGGAAATCATTCTTTCAAGTCCTACCCAAGAACAATTAGATCTTTTGAAAAAAGATGAATTTATTCAACTTGCCAGAAAATATGATCTTTATGAAGCAAAGTCTTCCTTAACGAAGCAAGAAATAAAAAATATTTTGGTCCAGTATTTGGTAGAATAGAAATGTTTTGGATAAAGGTGCTTTGGTTTCGATCAGTAAGTCTGTATCAGACTCTGACAGAAAAGTAAAGGAATTAAAATTAAAATACAAGATTGAATTAAAGGAAGCATGAACTTCAGAAAGATAAAGAAGAAAAACAAATACAGTTTTTAGTTGCAACTGGAGAAAGAGAAAGAACAAATGAAATCGGAGAAAGAGAAAGAACAAGTTTTATTACAAAAAGAAGAGAAACAAATGCTATTACAAGAAAAAGAAAAACAAATGCAGTTACAATTTGAGAAAGAGGAGAGACAGAGACAAGAAAGAGAGAGAGAAAGAAAAACAAATGCAATTAAATAAGGAAAAAAGAAAGAGAGAAAGATAAATGCAGTTACAACAAGAACAAATGCAGTTACAAAAGGATGAAAAAGAGAAAGAGAGAGAGAGATGCAAATACAAAGAGAGTGAATATTAATTTAGAATAATAATTGGCAAATCAAATTTAGAAATGGAACTGGCAAGTGAAAAGCACATTCCCATTTCAGATACATATTTAGAATTGATGTTGCATAGAAGATTAGGCTAGTGTCCCCTTTCAGAGAAAGAGAAGTAGACAAATATATTACTCGTTTTGAAAAGGTTTCTGAAAATTTGAAATGGCTAAGGGAGCATTGGACTCAATTGTTACAGTGTGTACTTAATGGTATAGCTAGTGATATTTACAATTCACTGTCAGTTCACGAAAGTGGTGACTATGATGCAGTTAAAGAATGCATCTTAAGGGGTTATGAGTTAGTCCCTGAAGCTTATAGGCAAAAATTCAGGAACTATAAAAAAGAAGCTGGACAAACGCATGTTGAATTTGCTAGAGAAAAAGAGCAGTTATTTGCTAGATGGTGCTTAGCCAAGACAAATATGATTATGAAAGTTTCAAACAACTCATATTGGTTGAAGAGTTCAAGAACTGTGTCCATAGTGACGTTAAGACTTCTCTTGATGAGCATAAGATCGAAACCTTGGAAAATGCTGCTCGTGCTGCTGCTGAGTTTTCTTTAACTCATAAAGTTCGTTTTGTAAATATTTAGACTTCCACTCAGCAGTGTTCTGGCAGAAACGTATTTCAGCCTGGAAAGAAGGTTGTGGTTAATCCTCTTGTGACTAACAAGCCTTGTTTGGATCAGAAAGTTGATCCTATTGAAAAAGAATTCCCTGATTTATACCCAGTTTGTGCTGTTACCAGAGCTATGGCAAAGAAAGCTCTTGAGAATGATGTTGATAAGGAACGTATTCCTTTAGATGACACATGTATTGGTCAGGCTTTTGAAGAGGTCACTTTTTCCTTGTTTGGATCAAGCAAAGGGTATTGATCACAGTGATCCTCTTTTAACTACTGATTCTCTTTATCCTAATCAGAGTGACAAATGACTACCACTTGTCATCACACAGGAAAAAGATCCTGAGATCTAGTTTGTTTCAAAGGGCCATTAGTGAAACTGAAGCCACTGAAATGCCTGTCTGTTATTTCATTAAAAATTGAATTCTTATGAGAAAATGGAGACCTCGCGAGGTATCTGCTGGTGAAAAGTGAACTACTAAATTGTAGTTCCAAAATCTAACAGACAGACAGGCAATACTTAGTCTGGTCCATGAAACTCCTTTGGCTGGTCATTTAGGGATCAATAATACTTATCACAAGATTTGGACTCAATTTTATTGGCCAAAACTCAAAAGTAATGTTTGTAAATACTGTGGATGTTGTCATACCTGTCAAATGGTAGGAAAACTCAATCACAAGATACCTAAGACTCATCTGCAACCTATTCCTCCATTTGACGAACCATTTAATAGAATCATGGTAGATTGTACTGGTCTATTACTTATGACCAAGTCAGATAACCAATACTTGTTGACCATTATGTGTGTGTCAACAAGGTTTCCAGAGGCATTCCATTGAGGAATATTAAATCTAAAACAAGAGGAAAAGCTTGGATAAAGTTTTTGTTTGCTGAATTTGGCCTTCCCAAATCTGTCCAATCTGATCATGGCTCACATTTCATGTCTGGAATTTTCCAGTAAGTTATGTACGATTTAAGCATCCAACATTTCAAATCTTCTGCCTATCACCCTGAGAGCCAAGGGGCATTAGAAAGATTTAATCCGACTTTAAAAAGTATGATTTGATCATATTGTTTTGATACGGGTAAAGTTTGGGATGAAGGCATTCATATACTATTGTTTGCTGTTAGGAAATTATTTCAAGAATCTTTAAGCTTCAGTCCCTTTGAACTGACTTTGGACACACTGTGCGTGGACCATTGAAGCTGTTGAAAGAGAAACTTCTTTCTAATGAAGATACTGAAATTAATCTTCTCGATTATGTTTCAAATTTTAAGTTTAATTTTTCAAAGGCTTGTGAGGTTGCAAGAGCAACTCTGCACTCTAATCAGTCAAAAATTAAATCAAGATATGATAAAAACTCAAAAGAAAAGAGTTTTCAGTCTGTTGATAGAGTTCTGGCTCTCTTGCCCATAAAATAAAATCCTCTTCAGGCCAAGTAGTATGGCCCCTACACAGTTGACAGGAAAGTAAATGATTTATATTACATCATAAATACTCCTGGGAGGTACAAACAAAAACAAGTTTGCCACATAAACATATTAAAGGAGTATACTGAAAGAGATAGCCAGGTTAAACATGCAATTAATTTAGTTGTATGTGCGTGTGTCTGTGTGTGTGCGTGTGTGTGTGAATAGTTTTAACAATTTTTCAGTCATATCGCTACGACGTATGCAGTGTGACAGTTTATTGTGATGTCTAGCACTGGGGCATCATGCCGCAGACATGTAGCATGATGTCCCACCCAGTCACATTATCCTGCCACCAGGCCGACCAGTCCTAGCACTAACTTCTTAATGCTGAGCGCAAGCGAGGCAGAATTTAGTTGTGCCTGTCCTAATAAGTGATGATTTAAGTGAAGGAATATCGTTGGATTCTACTGATATTGCAGTGACAGATCTTCAGAATTCTAAAATTAGGAAAGATCTGGACCAGAAACTTTAACATTTGTAACAAGAAAGAAATGAACGTAAGCAGTTATTATATGAATATGAACACTTATTTCAAGATGTTCCTACAAGAACCAACAAAAGTTTCCATGACGTTGAAATTGTAAATTCCAAACCTGTGAAACTACACCGGTACAGGATGAACCCTCTCAAACAGGAATACTTGAATTAAAAAAAGGTCAGTATTTGCTGGATAATGTTTTCATAGAGCCTAGGAAAATTGACTACAGTTCACCATATATACTTGTTCCGAAACCAGATAAAGCTTTTCGTATGTGCACTGATTATAGAAATGTGAATAGAGTGACGAAAACAGCTTCATTTCCAAAACCAAGAATTGATGACTGTATTGATAATATCGGAAATGCCAAGTATGTCACCAAATTTGACCTTCTGAAATGATTTTGGCAAATTTCACAAATGGAAAGAGCAAAGGAAATTTCGGCATTCGTGACTCCAGATGGACTTTATAAAAATAAAGTGATGTTGATTGGGATGAAAGAGTCACCACGTACTTTTCAACGTCTAATGCATATGATCACATCTGGTCAAAATAATTGTGATGCTTACATCAATGATATATCATCATCTACAATGACACCTGGAGAGAAAATTTAGCAACAATTCAGAAATTCTTCGACAGACTCCCAGATGCATGTTTGACAATTAATTTATTCAAAAGTGAGTTCCCCTGTGCTAATGTAACATTTCCAGGACATATTGTGGGACATGGACAAGTTAAACATAGAGATGCTAAGGTCAAGGCTATCTCTGAATTCCCTGTGCCTGTTAGTCAAAAGCAACTGATGCAATTTTTAAGTATGGCTGGATACTTTCAGAAATGTTCCAATTTTTTATAATCTGAACCTGTGACAAATTTATTGAGCTAGAAAAGCAAGTTTCGTTGGACTGAAAATTGTCAGGAGGCTTTTGATAAAGGAAGGTCTTGGGATGGTCCACCAGCAGATTGAGAAGATCGTTGAAACACTATCGCTTGGGTTACTTACGGGCATTCAGAATGAGATGAGCCTGACTTTGTGAAGGATCTGTAAAATCATCCTGAACAGTGGGAAGCTGTAAGCAAACATACGATCCAACTTCAGGCTAAAATCATCTACTGTCCACGCCCTCTAATTGGACACGGGGGAAACAAAAGGTGAGCTTGTTCTTCACGTTGGTGGCAAACAAGTCCACCAATGGATTTCCCAAAAGTTGGAACAAGGAGTCTGCTACAGATTGGTGGAAACACCATTCCTTGATGACCATCTTCCCTTGCCTTTACAGGTTGTATTCTGAAGTTGCCCAGTGAGGGAGAGTAGGTGCATGTGTGCCTCCGTGTTTCCTGAGATACGCTACCAATAACATGTTTTTGTCAGAGAAGACTGTCACACGGTGACCTCTTATATGGTTGACGCACCTGAAAGTCTAAGAACGCTTCCATCATTTTCAAATTGTTTGTTGTGGAGGGTATAATTTTCCCGATACCATGAACCCTAAAAATCAGTCCCTCCGACTATACATGAGAACCCCAACTGAATCTCAAACGTATGCAAATGCAAACCCATATTTTTTCAAGGGGTGCAGAGGCCAGAACCGGTCCCGATTAGTCCACCAGTTCAGATGATGGTGGAAATCCCAACCCACCGAAATCGGAGCATCCAAGGGGTCCATGTGCGGTTTTAAAACAGCTAAAAGAAGAAAATGGAGATGATGCAAGTGCAGTCTGCTTTGAGGAGCTAGGTCTGCTTTGGAGTTCAAGGTAAATTAGAGAAAAAGACATGTTGACAACACCGCCTTTATTCTCAGCATCTCCAACAGAGACAGTATCTTATTTACTATGTCTTGAGAAGAACAGACCAACCCTCTGTTTGTGAGAAAATTCATCCCCACATAGACAAAATCTTGAGATGGATTTAGCTTTGATTTCTCAGTGTCCGGTAGAAGACCCAGCCTGGTCACTATGGAACAACAGCGAGACATGTCTACTCTGAGAGGGTCTAGACTGGCATTGTGGTTCAACCAATCGTCGATATATTGGCTGACCCGGATATCTAATTATCTTAAAATGACTGCAGCTACTCACATAATCTTGGCAAAACTCAATGCAGAGACTTGACTGAATGCCAGAGATTGAAAGTGGAAGACCTCCCAATCCATACAAAACTGGAAGCATTTCCCAGCTGGAGGAAAAATAGAGGATATAAAGGTAGGCATCCTAATGTTCGGTGGAGACCGCACAATTACCAGGTCTTATGATATTTCTGACGGAGGTAATGGTCTCTATTTTGAGTTATTCCTCCAACAGAAATCAATTTATGGAGCAAAGACCGATAATTAAACGAGACTATCTCCATTTCCTGGGAACCATAAAAATCCGTGAATAAAAGAAAGAGTTTTTTTTTTGCACCTTCTTTACTACATACTTCTGAAGAAGGAAATGGGCCCTTTCTTTAATTATACCAGATTTAAATGATGTCAGAATAAAAGAAAGAGTTTGGTCTTTTAACACCTTTTTTGCTACATATTTCTGAAGAAGGAAATAAACCCTTTCTTTAATTGTACCATATTTAAATGGTGTCAGAAAATTGGGGACCTCACTAGAGTAGGGAGATCATGGAATCGAAACCGGCAGCCATCTCAAAAGATAGAAAGGAGTCAGCAATTGACTGTCAAGTCTGAACAAGCATGCGAAATGAGATTTAGCCTGGTGCCAATGGGAACCAAAGAAAGAGGTATGCTCTGCAGGTTAGGGAGCGAGTTCCTAGGGCTGTCCACCCCTGAAGTTAGAAAGGGGGAGTAAGGGCCTGTGAATTTCCTCCCTGGTCTTTGCGGTATGGCCTTCTGGGGGCTGGCCGTTGAGGTCCAGTACTGAATTGGATTTCTTTCTTTGAATGGGACTGTGCGGCTTTAAAATAACTCATCTGCTGGGTCTTGAGAACAAACATGACAACACTGCTTCTTGGCTGGTTTAAAGGAAACAGGAATGGATGCAAGAGGCCAGTGTTCATGGTCTCTCAAATCCTGAGTATCCACGGATGAGATAAACTATTCGAAGTGACTCTATGCCTCTAGAGGCAGCCATCAAGAATTTCTTTGCTCTAGTAAAACCTTGATAGTTTCCAGTGCAACATCCCTGTGGATGTGGAGAAGCTCTGCTGATAAGGCCATGGACAAGTCCAGTGCATGCCTAAATGATTTAGCAACTGTTTACAGCAAACAGCCTGAATTAGGCTGCTGAAAAGTCATCATGCAAGGTTACTAGTGACCCTTCCTTTGTTCCAATGTTTCCAGTGTTTTCACTGGAAGGCGAGATCAGGAGTAGTATAGTGGGGCCATATATCGACAATGGGAAAAAACATTACGGACCCCCCCTCCCCCCGCCGGAGCGATATAGTGACAATGGGAAAAATACATTACAGACCCCCACCTGGGACGATATAGCAACAAGGGGAATTGAACAAGGGGAATACTGGGCCTGTATAGCGACAAGGGAAAGTGGGGTTGTTGCATAGGGTAGTAGCAGGTAAGTACACTGGGCACGTTTAGCGTGAGTGGGAATTGAGCTTGTATACCGACAAGGGAAAGTTGGGTTGTTGTATAGGGATAATAGGAATGGACGTCACGGTACTGGACATTGCCAACAATGTCCACGAGGCATTCTATAAAGCGATATGTTCCGCTCCACCAATCATTCTGTTGAGTTCGATGTCCTTCCCTGCCAAGCATTGTTTTTTCGCATAGTTTCACCGCTAAACTATCTAAACTTACTAACCCCGCTGAGCGTTATAGCTCTTCACAGTAATTTAGCGACAAGAGAAATGGAATAGGTGAGGTGACGTCACGGTACTAGACATTGGCAAGAATGTGGTAAGCAGCTGACCTCAATCGGGCCAAACAGCAATAGCGGATAAGTTCAGCTAGGTCAGCGGGTAAGTTCAGCTAGGTCAGTGGGTAAGTTCAGCTAGTTCATAAACTATACCATTTTTGAATATTCTTGACCAAACCTGATGGAGTATCTTCTACCTCTGCCTGCCCATATTGACTGAATAAATAAACCATACGTAACGCAAACAGGAAGGCTGAACTGTCTAGCGATGAAAGTCCCTATGGGACCCGGAAGATTCCCCTGACACTATAAATTTACCCGCCACCCGTCCTGTCCTGCGATGAAAGTCTCTGTCTTTGTATGCATGCGTGGACGTTTATGTGGATAGTAGAGTGTGTATTTGTATGTTAAGAAAGTAGGAGAAAGAATAAGAAGTTGGTGGAGAAAAAGAAGAAATTAAAAGAACAAGAAGAAAACCAAAGGCCCTTTTCAGGGCCACTCATATGCCTCGAAAAGGATATTTATTCTCTCTCTGTCTTAAAAAATTCCGGGTCTCGTAGGGACTTGTATCGCAGGACAGGGCGGTTGGCAGTTAGGGTCTTTATATAGTTATGACTTTATGGATATAAATCAATCAACAGAGACGGGCGCAAACAAACAAGTTTTGTAAAATTCAAGAATCTTTTTATTTTCCTAGAATACAAAACGAAAACTAGAAAGAATTTACAGTATTGTGAAGTAAATCCCAAATAGTCCTAAAAGTTCTATCACGTGTCCAAATTATCAAGTTCAAACTGAATTCCAGTGGTATTCTAAATAAATTCGGATATTCAATGTCTTGAGGCACCCGTAGTCTCGAACGTGCAAATGTGCCAATGGCCTGGAGTGCGGCGATGTTCTAGCAGCATTTTGATGTATCAGAATATTATCCAAAATGTTCTTTTCTAAGTTGACAATAATTCTAAATTAATTTTCTATCCAATAATTTTATTGAGCACTTTGTAATTCCAGTGAATAATATTTTGTATAAAGAAATCTGGAAAACTGAACACAACAATAAGAATCATTCTGCACAGGATGTTCAGTAAGAATAAACAGTTCTTAGGTAAGCAAAATAACATCGTGTAACAAATTTTATTTTTGTTCCTGGATAGTGTTATTTCCTAATTGCTTATGCCTCAAAAGTATAGAAAATGGCTATTATTCCCCACAAACTTTGCTTTTGTGACCAGGACAGTGATGTTTTGAAATTTACCTATTTTCCAGAACATTCCAGGTAGATTCAGTCCAGAGTAAACTTGAAGTAACTTTTAGAACTTTCCAGTAATATAAATAGTGGTATAAATACAGGGGCCTTATTCCCACAAGTTCAGTTTAGATCCAGCTGCCTAAGTTGATACCTATCTGCATTTTTCTGAGACGTTGCGAGAATCTCTTACACATTAGTCATGGGTGAAATAAATGGTACAGAGGGGTAAAGAGAGCCATGAATCTTGCTATCCCAAGAATTTGGCAAGAACCCACTGACCATTCAAGCCACTGTTACTTCTGCATGGTGGACCCTTCCAAACGTCGGACTGACAATAATGCACCTGCTATCATGTATCCGGACCTTCCTTCATCCACCCTGCCCTGAGCTGCCCGAACCCACTACTCTGGAGAGAGAGATCAGCCGTCTTTAGAAGAGAACAGCGAGTCAGAGAGCGAGGAAGACGTAAATCCAGATGACAATTTCAGAGGTGGAGCTGAGGAGATTTGATTAGAGATCTTGGTCTCACCAAGTCTAATGCCGAGCTTTTGACGTCTGGGCTCAAGAAGTAGAACTTGATGGATGAAAGTGTGCAAGTCGCAGATCAGAGGAGGCGTCACTAAGCTTTTTTTCAGGTTCTTCACTCGTCAGGATGGGCTCTGCTTCTGCCACAATGTGACCAGTCTGTTCGAGGCAATCGGAATCGCCTGTAACCAGAATGAGTGGCACCTCTTCAGTAACAGCTCATCCAGGAGCCTCAAAGCCGTGCTGCTCCATGATGGGAACAAGTAACCATCTCTTCCCCTCGCTCGCTCGGTGCACCTTAAAGAGGATTTCAACAGCATCAAGACCTTGCTGGACCCCTTGAACTATGGCGAGTATGGTTGGGAGGTCATCGGAGACTTCAAAATGGTGGCATTCCTGATAAGTCTCTGAGGCGGTTTTTACCAAGATTCCCTGCTATCTTTGCCCTTTGAAGGGCAGGAACACGAATGTGCACTACCATTTGTGGGACTGGCCACAGCAGACCGAGTTCTCTTTAGGGAGGAACAATGTCAAGTGGGAGCCATTGGTGGACCCCCAGAGTGTGATGATGCCACCACTGCACATCAAATTGGGCCTTATGAATCAAATTCGTCAGAGCTCTAGATAACGGGTCGGCAGCCTTCAAGTACCCTCAAGACTTATTTTCTAAGCTGCCTGAGGCATAGGTCAAAGCCAGCGTCTTCGTCAGACCACAGATAAAGAAGATCATGTAGTGCAATGGATTCCCCAAGCAGCTCACTAGCAAGGAGTAAGTGGCTTGGAGCTGCTTTGTCGCAGTGGTTCAGGGCTTCCTGGGCAATCACAAGGCCAAAAACTATGTGGAACTGGTTGAGACTCTGGTGAAGAACTACCGCACAATGGGCTGCAGGATGTCCCTCAAAGTCCATACCCTTGATGCTCATCTTGGTAAATTCAAGGAGAACATGGGACGTACTCAGAGGAGCAAGGCGAGCGCTTCCATCAGGATATACTGGACTTTGAACGCCGCTACCAAGGACAGTATAACGAGAACATGATGAGAGACTACATTTGGGGGCTGATTCGTTAAATTGATTTACAGTATAATCGTTAATCTAAAAATATACTCACTTCTAAATCCTTTGTGGTCATTTTTGTATTACTTTAGTATAAACGCATGTTAATTTTGATTCATGTTTTTTTCTGACTTTAGGTAAATTTCAAAATATCACTGTCCTGATCACAAAAATAAAGTTTGTAGGGAATAATAGCTATTTTCTATACTTTTTAGGCATAAGCAATTACAAAAAAACACTTATAACCAAGGAACAAAAATTGTGTTACATAGTGTAATATACGCCTCTGCTTGACCGATCTCACAATTACCATTTTCTGGAAATACTTTGTCCACTTAATGGAATTTTCCATTCTAGAAGTTTATAAGGTCAGAATCAAGACTATTTATTTAAACTCAAAATTGAAATAAACATGTTAACTACTAACAATGATCTGAATATTTAATATACATTGCTAGAAAGATATTTAGCTGTTTAAATGTTGTTTACAGATATTTTTTTTCTATCAGGTACCTCATTAACCTGATTTTTAGACACTATCAATTACCAACTATGGATGTACATAACATATAATCATTAAGGAAGACCAACAGATAATAAAAATTATATTAAATATTCTTAACATACATACATACATACATACGCGTGCACACATACATACATACATACATACATACATGCATACATATATATATATATATATATATATATATATATATATATATATATATAGAGAGAGAGAGAGAGAGAGAGAGAGAGACACAGACACACAGACAGACAGTTAGACAGAGACAGACAGAGAGTACTTACTTTCATTTGTAAAAATGTTTTGTACAATGAAAACGTTGAAGAGTATGTAACTGATACTCCAAAGTACCTTCATGCTATCTCATCGATATCATCTGAAATAGATAAAATAACACAATATATTTCTATCACACCAGTGGAGAAGTTATCAAAATGGGAAGCACACAAACTTTATCTAGAACTAATGTAGTTAATAAGTTTTATCACACTGGTTTCATCTATACTATCAACTGTGTTAACTAACCAATTAAATATAAAGGATCATTATCATTGATTTGATAGAGATACATGTAATTTGGTAACTAGTTAGGAAATCACAGTGACTGCCTTCTTAATACAGCTAAGTACTATATTAATGTAAATTGCTGATGGTTTGGTAAGAGCACCCAAAAAGATGGTAGGACTATTCATTCATTCATTTATTCATTCATTCATTCAAAACAGTTTTAGATGAACTACCTACAAATAATGCAACAAGAAATAATTATGGTGTGTCAATCAAATAACTGGTAAAAATGCATGCATTTTCCTATTGAGAACCATTGTGTTGGTCTATTCCAGTCAACCAGTTTGAACTAGCTTAATCCACTTTAAGGCAGATAGTTACTTGTGCAACTTAAATCCTTGTATCCATATAAGAAAAAATAACCTTTAATGGTGAATACTGGGCTATCGCTTTCCTCAAATTGGAATCATTGTTAAAGTGGTAAGATATGACCACTGCATTACTTATTGCACCAATTACATAACATTCTATACCAGGCATCATAAATCTTGAAAGTCAAATGTCTTTTAGCAGTTATACGTTTGTCGCCCTTCCTGTAACATTGGTCCTAGCAGACAGATCGTTCGATATGAGTCAAGCCAGAACTTGGAGAATTCAAAGAGTGAAAGTGGGACCTTCTGTGCTGTGACAGCAGATTGATCCAAGCGGTAATTCTCTTGTTGACTAACAGGTCAAGGTAATTGACTAACAGGTCCAGGATATCTTTGAACAATGACTCATGGGACCACTAGTGGTACACTAAGGGTAAATGGCGTCGGTGACAACGACGGTGGCCCCGACAACAATTTTTCTTGCAATTTAATTTTTACCAGCTGTATTGGCGACCCAGGACCAATGGTGCCCAGAGCAAACTCCCCGTTTGCCCCACCCCCACCTTCCATGATTAGCACGCTAGTAGGGACCACAGACGAACTACCAGGATGTACCATGACTTGGAGGTCCGGGCACTGTGAAGAACGTTAAAGATTAATCTGAAAGGTAGGAAGTTATATTTATACAGTGTTGATCCCATCTATACACGATACCTTTTAGTCAGGCAGTTAAGAGACATGACTTCACTGTGAAGAAGTTTACCATAGGCTTCCCCTACATATGACAATAAGTGTTTCAGCTATCAACAATGCAGAAGAAGACCACACACCCCGGTCTGGACAGGCTGCCTTCCAGAATAATTATCTTGTCAGGAATGTGGCAGATTCTGAGTGATCGCCTCTGAAGACATCCAGTGGAAGGGGCTTCAAAACTTCCAAGCCGAGATAAGGGAATATGTGACGCCTTGATGTCTGAGGTATACAAATGAACGATGTGTTGGCTGTAGTAACCATGATGCAACAATTACTATTTGTCCATATGACCTTATGGGTTTGTATGCGGTTGTGGAACCTTAAGGATTGTAGTTAATTGCTGCAGTTTATATAAACTATTCTTATCGAAATTTTCCTTGTGACCTCTCCAATGTTACAACATATCAATCTATCTACAGTAATATTTTTAGAGCATTGTTCACCACTCAACTTACTTCCTCTTACTTAACCTCCCGGTTCTTCCACTCCACTTACTTCCTTTAAATATATATATATATATATATATATATATATATATATATATATATATATATATATATATATATATATATATATATATATATATATTTAAATATATTTTTATGTGTGTTATGTGTGTGTGTGTGTGTGTGTGTGTGTGTAGGACATACTAGTAACTACTACTCTTACATACAGGATATGATTTGCTTCTTATTACAATTTAAGGTTCGGGATCTAAAAAAGAACTCTGTAGCTAAATGCTGACCCAACATTTCAACAGAATATGACCCCTTTCCCAAGACTGTCACTGATTTTCCGACTCCCACAATCTTTATATTTCAACTGTCCATGTTGTTTGATATCTGTTCCAATTTCCTCATTCACAGTTGTTGCTAATGTGAAATCTACTAATGGTATATGTGACTGTTCATTTTGTTTATCGATCCCTCCCTATATAATATCAAACTATAATTTTACCTTTTCTAATCATAAAATCCCTTTGGTTATACACCCTAGAAGTACTAGACCAAATAGCCTACATGTCTACATTTATGATACAAAGGGAAGTTTTTTTCTCGAGACACACATGCCCAGCAGGACTATGCCCTTCAGCTACACTAAGCTCCCCTGTCTGATCTTGAGGAACCAGTATACAGGAAGGCGTGAGGTTCTGGTATGTAACTTTTAAAATTGGTAAGATATATGTTCTGATTTTTCTATCAACACTGATGGCGATGAATTTGAGATCCTACAGATATCCAGGCGTACAGGTGTACCTTTGACTTAGCTACATCCATATCTATAACAGATATGGTAATCTATTTGATTACAGACAATAATGTTTTTTTTGGTTGTGTTGGGTAACCACGGTATTTCTGACGAAATCAAAACCCACATAATTTATGACATACATCACCAGAATGAACCAAGGACTGTTTGCTTTCCAGATGATTTTTACAACTTTGAAATGTATATAAATGAAAGCAATGAAGGGAATGATTTCAAAATGGTCATAGCAAGGAAGGTATTGATGTTGAACGTTTGAAACAACTCACCGGAGCAGTCTTCAAAAGCCAGACATCTATCTGGTTACATACTGAATTTAATACACTTTGTAAGTTTCTGACATTTATACATATTTGTATATTTACCTCGATCAAATCAATAACACAAACGTCTAAGGTAATGCTAACTATTCAAATTTCTTGACGTCTTTGCCTGATTCATGTTAACTTTGTTTCATACAATGTTAATGTAAGCAATTAAAGTGGAGTACTACTAACAGGCATAAAATCAGCATTCAAGATGAATTAGTGTAACTATGCAGTTTTTGCCCTTTTTTCCTGAAATAGGTCGCGGCCCATATCCACCATAACTTCTACCCATTTTAGCAAGCTAGCCACGTACTATGTGCATTCCATGGATCAAGGGAAGTGGCCAAATGCAGACACTTTATTGAAGCTGTATACGGTATTATTCCTCTATGCGGCAGTGCTGGCTCATTCAAGCTATATTAAGCTCGCTGCCATGATAAAAAAAGTCAGTTCTTACCGGTACAGATAATAATCAAAACGGCTCATTTTAGTGTGTCATAAATTGAAAGAAAAATAAACTATTTTGATTTAATCAAGCAATGTATTAAATAATCGGCGTGCTTAAATTTAAAAGAGAATTTAATACAAGATTTTATGTCTACAAAGGTATAAACAGAATCTGCTTTTGAAAATATCGAAACAAACCTTTGCATATTTCTGGTAATCGCGCTTGCATCTATCTGGTAGACCTAATACTATTATGTTATGACTATGTGTGCTTACGAATACATGAGGCCATGTACAAACATGCATATTATCATAAAATCGTAATTCAAAATGGCATATTTTTTATTTTAGCTGATATGGAGAGGGGGAACTCGGATGTTTTCAAAAATGTTTAACTTTAAAGATGCGGTATTTTATCTACCTATCAACACAGACGTGAAAGATAAGCCTTCATCAAATACAAGATTGCTAGTTAGAATCCAAGTATAGTACGTTTTTTCTTTAATACTTGGGGAAACTACTGAGTCTAAGCTGATGAAATATGAAAGTCAATATGGTGATGTAAAATTGATGTAAATTACTTATACGTGGCACGCTAATCTTTGAGGCGTATCTGACCTCCAGTGACATCTGCAGTTTCTATTATGTCGTTTGGCATGCTAGGAGTTCATCTGGGGTTGTCTTGGAAATTGTTTTAACTTACATGGACTGCAAACATTAGCTTGATTGTAGGAAAAATGCATATGGAACGGCTTACAATTAGTTGCGTGCCAATAATTTCAAAGAACTAATTCTAAAAGTTTGAATGAAGAAATCTACATTCATATTGAAGAATTACCGTGGTATATAATTAAGAAACATTCTCAGATTGACGGTAATAATATTTTCAAAGAAAGTATGGAGGTCTCCAAAAATGATGTTAACCTATCAAATGAAAGGCTTGTAAAAATATAATAGAAAAACCTAAATTGCAATTTTCTTTGAATGATTTATACAGATTTATCAAAGAGACCATAAGATGTTATTTGAGTTTTCAGAGAGATAAGCGGAATATATTGACAAATTGATTAAATTAAGAATGATTTTAGAACAGCAACGATGCATGTTTGGTGAAGCTTATGAGCAGAAATTGATTGTATATATATATATATATATATATATATATAATATTGTCCAAGATGATACGAAGGCTTTTGCGCCTACGACATCTAATGTGAGCCAGAAGAGTTACACAAACGAATTTACTGATGATTATAGCCACTGTTCTAGCTGTAATGATGACGATATCCAAGAGCAGATCAATTATGCAAATGTTTCTTGGTATTATATAACAAGTATTATATAACAATGAAATCCGAATTCACAAGTCCTTAATATATCTATGAAATGTGGTACAACGACATAGAAGACGAATGGTGCAAGCACCTGAAACAAATTTCAAAGGCTATAATTAAAAGCTACGAAGCAAAAATATTGAGGTAATTAAATAAAGAATTTTGGCCGTTCCTTTAACTCTCACAGCAAGCACATGAATACGAACTTTCCCACCCAAATGTTACATGCATGTATTTAACATCCACCAACCGCTAACTGACCATTACTTTTACTGTGGTTGGACAATAATGTCAGAACCAGATAAAACATTTTCAAATTTACTACAGCGGAACGTAAGATGAAAGTTCCGTATATTATCTACTCGAACTTTGAATGTCTAATGGTCCAATGGAAAGCTCTGCTTCCAATGACCATGACCTGAGAAATAAAACAAATACGTTACAATCTGCTGAACAAGTCCCATGTGGGTTTCCTTATACTTCAGAGTGTTGCAAAGGACAAACTGAGCCACCAATGTTTTATCGTGGAAAGGACTCGGTTGAGGTTCTTCTTAAATCGCTAGAGGTTACACCTAAATCGATTTGACAACAGCTCTATTCAGCCACTGATATTAGTATTCGTTAATTGTACGCAGCCACTCATTGCTGATGGATCTGAAAGTAGAAGAAAAGCTTCTCAAGTTCGTGATCGCTGTCACATCACTGATACTTACAGAGGATCCGCATACAATGTATGTAATTTGCAAGTATGTGCTTACCCAAGAAACCAAAAATCCATTTAATGCTGCATAACTTTGGTAGGTTTGATGGTCACTTAATTTTCCAAGGTGTATGCACGGTCTCAAAATCACATATAAATGCTATTCCAAACATCATGGAAAAATACATATTGAGTCGATTGCAGTTTATTGTTTCATTACAGTCTCTGAATTCATTCTTGGACATGTTAGTCTGCAATCTAACAGTGGTAAATTTTTAAATTACCTGTCAAGACTGTGAGCTAGGGCTCTAGCATCCCAAACACTGATTTATTAACAAGAAAATGTGGGTTACCATACGAGTACATAAGCGATTGTGACCATTTTGGCGAAACTCAGCTGCCACTGATCGGAACTGTTTATTCCTTGCATGTGAAGGTATTCCAGCCAATGACTATGCGCATGCAAACAAAGTTCGGTCCACATTCGAATGCAAAACTATGAGCAACTATGACGATCTGTATCTGTGCATCAATGTGTTGTTGCTCGCTAGTGTGTGAGAATTTGGTGACACTGCCATGTACTTCTACAAATTACTTCATCACCGGGAATGGCTTGGGAGGCGTCGTTGTGAAAAACCAAAATCAAGTTAGGATTATTCACTGATATTGACGAACATCTATTTGTCGAGCGCCTTCTTCGTGACAGCATTTCCATGGCAGGCCACAGATACGAGCGCAAACAACCCTAACGTAGACGGGTATGATTCCGGTGCCTCTAGAACTTTCATCATGAATCTCAGTTCTAACAATCTTTATTGATGGGCAACGATGCAACCATTACCTGTTGATAGGTTTCAGTTGCTTATACCTGGACACAACATTAAAAGAGACCAAGGATACTTCTTTGAAGTTGATCTAGAATATCCAAAACAAATTCATTGCGCTCATAATATTATCTGCTGGCCCAAGAAACTTTCTCAGTGGCTGGTACATGGCTCGCCCTGTATTAGTAAGCAATCTTTAATGAATATGCTAAGCTAGTTGCAAGTTTAAGGACGTAAAACAATTATTTTTTACACGTACGAAGTCTGCAGTTGTATTTGCGATTGGTAATGCATGTAACCAAAAATCCATGGAGAGCTTAGATTTTGACAGCACGCTTGGATGGCCACATACATTCAGATGAATGCGGATTGGCACACAGTGACCACAGATGTTAATGCAACAGCAACATCACCACCGGTGGCTTTTTAATAAACGTTTTTTTGTGTTGCTTCACACCGAACATAAGTCTCAGCGATTATTGCTCATTCAATTCGGGTCCGAACTCAAGTTGGATTTGCAGTTTGAGCCTTTGTGAGAAATTGCACACAATATGAAAACATGGTTGTAATATATACTGCATTATTCAGTGCATCACAAAATCTGAAAGAACTGAAAAGGCTAAAGATTTTTCAGTCATTGACTTTAACGCGCAAGCAACACCTAAATAATCCCAGAATAGTGATATATTTCCAAACTTAGTTCTTGTGCTAATCATTGGTCCTGCTGGATCAGGAAAAACTCAGCTTTGTCAGATATGAATTTAAGATGGTTGGATTGGGAACTGTTGTACATCAGCTGATGATCAACAGTATTATGATGTTTAAAAAGAGTTTCAGAAAGCACGCAACAGCAAAGTCACGATGACTTCATCCACCGTCAATTTAAATGCCACCATAGGTGAGGCACCTGCCATTGACAATGTGAAGTGGCAAATTTTATGTCGATCTAACAAGAATACATTAGTGGAGACCAGAGAACTATTAATTAGATTTATGGAGACAAGCGCGTATCATATCGCCATACTACCGTGTACGGTAATGTCCTTTAGAGGGAGAATTTCGTTCCTAATTAAACATTTGTTTATACAGCAACCAGGCGGACAATTTAGGACAAGGAAAACTTCATTTTCATGGTAAAGTTGTCACAATTGAGAGAACGCAGAAACTCTGTTACTCAAACTACCAGGGTCAAGTTGACCCTGACTTTGGCGCCTCTGGAAAAAGGCGGCAGAGATATTTGATTCTGATTGGTTACGTTAAATGAGAGGGCGTGTTCCAACACAAAATTTCATAGGTTTTAATATCGCCCGCATCGAATTTTAATCAGTCTAAGTTTTTCCTACAAGTGGAAACCCCAAAAAAGGTTACGACTCCGGGAATTTGCAAGAAATTCTCGTTAAAGGGAACTGTTGTCCAAAAAGGGGACGATTGTCGAAAGGAACCGACGAACTAATTTACCGATTAGAGGTAGGAACGTTGAAAGCAAAGGGAGAAAATAGCTCCAGAGACGTATGGGACGAATGAGGTGATATTATTCTGAGACCTATACGGAGAAGCATAGAGAAGAGTGCAGTGAGATATATTATCCTATGAAGCAACCCTGCGACGTTTTAATTTCTGAAGAAGTATTCTGAGAGTATCCTGAGACGGATGGTAGAAAGTATCATCCTGAGATCCAAGGGTCTGAACAGCTACAGAGGAAGCAAACAGACTGAGGACGAGCAGATTATGAAATCGTACAAGACGTTGACTTCGATTGTTCACTCGATCCTATGATGAACTAAATCTATCAGTAAACAGACCGGCTATTTTATTTAAATCTATTTGCGTTTTCTTTGTATTTCGGAGAAAGTTAAATTTCTAAAAGCAGAGTACATTCCTGATGTAATGAATTTTCACAGTGTTTGTATGTAATTGATTAAATTGTTTGTTTACATGTACGGGGGCTCGTGTTGGTTTGTTCAATATACCTGCTCAGATTTCTATCTATTCCACCTATAAGTTTCACCACTTATATTTCTATTTACTCGAACCAGGCAATAACATCGAGGGCGGTCAACCCCTAGATAACGAAAACCAAATACGGAGGGACAATCACTCTCCCCGTGTAACAGACAATTTAAACGCAAACAAAAACAATTTTGTACTGTACGACGAGGTTATCCTTGAACACGAAATCGATTACATGTAAATATTTTCTTAAGTTCGGCACAAAAACATTGACTTGATTTATTTCACCCAACGTGCCTCATGTAATCCATGACAACTGTATCACGTTGATGATATTTCGTGGGATTGATTCACTTTGGTCATGCAAATATTCATCGGACTTAGTGTACCGCCGACTATATGTGGCAGGAAGCTCGTGATATGTTTACACGGATTACTAGGGACCCGTTTAGGTTTCTCACGAATGACTTGACTGAAACTTTCAGTCGCGTGGAGAAATATCAGTCGGGTTTGGATAAACAATTTAACAATTATAACAATTATTAATAAATCTCTGCCAGTGATATTAATTCGTAATGTTAGTACAGGTCCAAAATGTCTGAAAGACATGTTACAGTTGCGACAAATTGCACGAGAAGACCTCACAGCGGCAACCGTGGAACAGGAACAGAAGAAAAACCTGATCCAATTAGTAAAATAGCTAATAAAATAGCCATAAGAACAACTGCACATACAATTGAACAGTTATCAGTGCAACCCGTATGTGGTCAAGAAGAAGAGGCGGCCAAGGCAATGGAAATATCGAAGTCAAAGATACCGCCGACTGAAATATTCAATGAACTTGGCTTTTATGAAATCGAAAAGGATCTTGTAGAATTTGCAGCTAATTTTTCCAAACGATTGGACAAAGTACATAAACCTAGGTTATATGGTTCATTCCAAATGGACAGCTGCTAATTTGGTCATGTGGGTACATCTGGAGAAGTTTTAATATGAGTAGGGCGAAGAGCGAGATGAGTTTAAACAGGAAGTAAATGAATCATCAGGAAAAAAGGGAACACACAAGAGAAGAGTTTGCTACAAAAAGAAAAGAAACAAACAAAGACACAACCAACTTTTAGAACAAAAACATGAACCCAATTTTCAGTCACCGGACGAACACTCGAAACGGACAAAGAAAAAAGGTGATAACAGCAACAACAAAAACAAACCCACCATAACATTGGGGAAGGTATTAGTGGACTGTGTGATTGGAAACACTTATACGATCAATTTGTGTGGGCAACAACGCACCAGAAGTTATCAATGACTGCTTACCAATGACATCATGGACATAACAAATATTGTTGATGCATTAGTTTGTCGAAGATAAAAATGACGTATATTATGACACCGATGATGAGTTCCAGAATGATTTTCGTTGCTATCGTTGATGTGATGCACAAAGTTGTTGCAAGCATAACCCCAATTATTACCTCGATGATCACAATCTCATCAAAAAACCCGAATTCAATGTGACTTTTTCTTCATTTATTACTGCTGGGGAATAGGGCACACCTGAGATTGTGCTACAGTCGCTGAGGGTTTATTACATAGGGTCCAATATCAAATCAAAATCATTTGGTTGTCTGCCCGCAAAAAACTCATTTGGTTTTCACATGATTGTGAGTCAACTTTTGGTATGGTAGAACTTCCTGCAGGTGCGTGTGATATTGCTTCAAACAAAGATGACGTCACTGAAAATGGCGGGATCAGCGACACTGGCAAGTCGGTTGCTTTATATCAAAGATTATTTTGATGATACTAATGCTACAACAAAACAATATATGGATGAACAAATTTCAAATGTGCCTGCACCACCACGTGTAGTAACTTCATTTACAGCATACTTATGAACAGCAACGAAGAGGAAAATATGAATTTAAAACAACAAATATCAGAATTATTTTTGATACCTTAAATGGTTTTGATAAACCTAAAAACATATCTTAACGGCTTGCGAGTCTGTATCATATTTACTTATTATATCTTGTTATTATAGCAGATAGAGTCTATTAACAGCAATTATAGATAAGCAACCTGGCACACAAGTATTGAAACTAACGAACCAAACTAAAGTTTGGCAAATCTTTCACATATATGACAGCCATATCATTGATATCTCAAGATGAAATTAAGTTTGAAGCATTTCAAATTTATCAAGAGTTTAATTTAAAGATCTTTTGCATTTCTGTTTAAAATTCGATGTATCATTACATATAAGTAATGGATTCTGACTGTGGTGATGTCAGGTTGCAGAATTTACAGATGGTGTATCAGGTCAATTGACAGGGGATGCTAACATTGATGTTGATTTAGACGAATATCTACAACAGAGTGGTAGACCCTCGTATATACGTAATTAATCTTGTTAAGCACCAAATAAAAACTGACCCGAATGTACCCATCCAACTTGAGGTCAGCTTGGAATAATTGCAAATGCAAACACCTAAAAGTCCACTGCACCAATAGGTGTCAAAACACTCAACAACAGTGAGGTGAATTTCACTGCTGTATTCACCCCGGTTACATTTACCAATGAAATATTGTATAACCACCATTGACTCAAGTTAGAAAAGATCTTGAATGTTATTCAGAACAACATCATAAGAAGTCTTCTGCATGAAACCCCATGTTGATATGAATTCCCATATTGGAGGAGTAATGATAACAATATTTTCAACATGGGTGATGTGGTGGAAATACTGGATACTGGATTGCTACCATTTCCATTTAGTAAGAACTAGACACCAAGAGAAGTCTTTTAGTTCAAACCCCAGTTAGATGTAATCATCTGATCAGGAGATGTAGCAATAACAAAGTTTTTAAGATGGCCACTGTGGAAGCCATATTTGATGTCTCACATGTAACATTTTCAGTTAGGACCAAATTGTGACAAAGCTGATGATACAAAGCTTTAGCACTAACCACTAAACCCACATCTCCTCTCCAAGCTTGTTGGTTTGTATATCAGAAAGTTACATTATATTTCTCCAACAACATTAATGGCAGAAGCTGAATTGGTGAAAAAATACAAGTCAGCTCCCATATGTATAATTCATGACACAGAATTTATTCATTAACAGTGTTAATTTCTAAGTATGACCATAATCTTGATAATAAATAAAATTTTGACTTATCAATGTACCTTTTACCATTAACATTTTCATAGCATGCCCCACATACAGTGGTATATGAGAGACCCAAGCAAAACCCCCCAACAGGGAGGCCCAGGCCAATTGGGGGACCAAAACCCATGTTAAACAACATATTTTGTTAGGAAGGTGTGCCAGAATTAATTTTGGGACGGCCAAGAATTTCCTGCAGTGTCATTGTCAAGTGTCCTACTTCACTTGTTTCAGGCAGATAAGTTTCCTCATTTATTTGCTATGACCTCATCATCAAACCATCATTATTCATTCCTGCTTTCCAAATGATGCTGGTCTTCTTAAATACATTTATCTGTTGTGCAGTCTGCACACATGAAATAACAACAGATCATGCTTGTCTGCATAGCATGGCCACACTAATGTTACCAGAAATGTAAGAGCAATATGACTGGATAACAATGTCTGAACAATATGACTGGATAACAATGTATGAGCAGTATGACTGGATAACAATGTATGAGCAATATGACTGGATAACAATGTATGGAATAAACTTCCATAGCATGGCTACAATGTTACCAGTGATGTATGAGCAATGTGACTGCATAACAATGTCTGAACAATATGACTGGATAACAATGTATGAGCAATATGACTGGATAACATTGTATATGATGAATTTCATAAGCTTGTATGAAAAAGTTTTTTTCTGCTAAATTAAGTTTACTCTAAAACTACATATGCATTTGTATCTTTCTACATATGCGCAATTTTTGTACTATGTTACCAGTATATGTCATATAACTTGTCAATCACAACATCCTTTGCCTTTTCCATAAAGTTTTGAATAAACCCCTTGGATGTAATTTGCTGCCATTAGGAACTATTCAACAACCTTTTTCATTTGGCACAAAATGGTGGTGGAAGGGGACAAAGACATGACAGAAACATGGTTGGCATTTGTGTTGATCATAACGTGTGGAACACTCTGACAGTGCAAATCAGAAAACCCATCAAACTATTGTGTATTCATACAATTATTCCTGAGGTTATTTTACACACTGACCAAAATGGCCAAGCAGTATTCTAATTGATACCTTGTAAGACAATGGAATAATGTCACAAAGATCCACTGCATAAAATCAGTTTATTTTATTTCAATACCATTGTGACTGTGATTATTTTTTAATGAAGCCCGTTGAATAGTACAAATTAATTGATTTGTGGACATCATTTTTTTTTTGGGGGGGGGGTTGCCAAAAATTCTGTTTTCATCTGCATTTAATTTCAGAGACTGGTTAAGGGGTCATATTGTTTCCACAAAATAATCACGGCTTTTTATGTCTTTAAATCTGTGGTTTGCACCAACAATGAGATTTTTAAAAAAAAATTAAATATTGAATAAACAGCAATTATTTAAATCTTTTGTTCATCATGGCTTGCACAGGATATAAATCATTCAAATACCGGTTTCATATAACCCTCTTATCTGCTTTAGCATACAGCATCAAGTGCAAAGATAACTGTAGACTGACATTTTAAATTTGCAGATAAAGCAATGTGATTAACATATGTATGAAATGAGATAAAAGAAACAGCTAAGTATTGAAATATTACATAACTGCTTTGCACCTCTGCCTGTGCATCTTCTTCCCAGTGCTGACAGTTTTGATGATTATTCTAAAAGAGATTTTTATCATGGCAATAAATCATATAAGAATGATCATGAAAATTTGACCTCCAATATAAATAAAAACAAATGGACCAGTACAGAACTTATATACCATTTATTAAAGGAACCAAGATAGCAGTGCCAGTACTACTGAACCTAGGCTGACATGAAACAAATCTGTATGCAATTAATTTCCCGTTTCCTAAATGCAGTTATCTCAATAATCAGTTGTTTTCACATTCACTTACTTACAGGTTCTCTACCAGCTGTATCTCCCTTCAGTCTACAACCTCTGGCTATTTGGACAAACTCAGGTCTTTCAAAAGAGGCCAATAATTTAAAACACTTGAATAATACATAACCCTGTATTACATGATCAGAAGAAGGCTTCTATCATTAGCCCACTCAATCTGCCCCTTAGTCATTCATGAATGCACTACAGTATGTATATCTATATATCATGATAGGCAAGAAATAGACACACACACACACACACACACACACACACACACATATATATATATATATATATATATATATATATATATATATATATATATATATATATATCAAGAGAGAGGGAAAGAGAGAAAGAAAGAAGGAGCAAGTTTATCTGTAAGTAATCTCCTAAAGCACAATGTCTCATGCATATTGTACAAGTACATCTAAGTGTATATTTTCTTCATTGGACTAAGGTATACAGTGAAACATGTCTTGAAAGACCACTGCTATGACAGACCACATGTCTTCAGAGACCAGGTTCCTATGTCAAGAAACTCTGATCCTTAATTACACAAAGTTTAGTCTTGCCTGCAAATTGTACGTTTTCACTTTTAATTCATCCATTTTTATTGAATGGGGTCTTTAGCTATAAATTCATTGTTATGCTTTTTAATCACTAATGTGTATACTTTTTAAAAATAATTCTTATGATTTGTTTTAGTGAAATTTATGCATCACTGATTTGTATCTGTTTAAATCTGGTTTGCTTTACTTTATGCAAGGGTAAGAACTCAATAGAACATAAATCTGTAATCCTCAATAGGCAGTATCATGGGTCACAACCCTTTTCTCCATCAACAGGAAGGCCAGGATTTTAAATGCAAAACCAGAGACCCAAGTAGACCTGACATTGCTCACCTCTCTACATAATGTAGCAGATAACCATGTATGCTAAGGAAGAATTTGTAACATGTCCAATGCAAAACAAACACCCAAAGTATACAATCTCAATTTTACCTAATTTCTACAATCCTCAAGTATATATTTGTTATTACCTCATGATTTATGTAAGTAATAATTTGTTATCATTTCATGATGAAAATGTACCAAGTAGTGTTTTGAAACTTAAAACATAAGTATGTAAAGAGACTAACCATGTCGAACCATTGCCAGACTGGATTTCAGATTCTGATTTAAAAGAGACTGAAGTGAGAGAGATTTTAATGATCTTAGTGATGTGGTGCAGCCATCAGAGGAAGCGGACTGTGATACCTCCTTGTTATGATCAACCTGGAAAGTCATTCAAGTTATTCCAGTGAGTTTGGGCCGTCAGATGAAGATGCTGTTGAAATCTAGGAGTATATTATAATAGACCAACCACTCAGCTTGACAATATGCCAGACCACTCTATTATTTTTATTTACTGTTTGATAAGGATTTATTTACTTACTAGCATGGTCTGTATATATGTAACGTAGACAGCATATCCTACGCAGAGAAATTAATGGACATGCTTCATTTCTAAGTAAGGTAGACAACATATCCTATGCAGAAAAATTAATGGACATGCTTCATTTCTAAGTAACGTAGACAACATATCCTAAGCAGAGAAATTAATCGACATGCTTCATTTCTAAGTAAGGTAGACAACATATCCTAAGCAAAGAAATTAATGGACATGCTTCATTTCTAAGTAAGGTCGACAACATATCCTAAGCAGAGAAATTAATTGACATGCTTCATTTCTAAGTAAGGTAGACAACATATCCTAAGCAAAGAAATTAATGAACATGCTTCATTTCTAAGTAAGGTAGACAACATATCCTTTGCAGAAAAAGTAATGGACATGCTTCATTTTTAAGTAAAGTAGACAACATATCCTAAGCAGAGAAATTAATGGACATGCTTCATTTCTAAGTAAGGTAGACACAACATATCCTAAGCAGAGAAATTAATGAACATGCTTCATTTCTAAGTAAGGTAGACAACATATCCTAAGCAAAGAAATTAATGGACATGCTTCATTTCTAAGTAAGGTCGACAACATATCCTAAGCAGAGAAATTAATTGACATGCTTCATTTCTAAGTAAGGTAGACAACATATCCTAAGCAAAGAAATTAATGAACATGCTTCATTTCTAAGTAACGTAGACAACATATCCTTTGCAGAAAAAGTAATGGACATGCTTCATTTTTAAGTAAAGTAGACAACATATCCTAAGCAGAGAAATTAATGGACATGCTTCATTTCTAAGTAAGGTAGACACAACATATCCTAAGCAGAGAAATTAATGAACATGCTTCATTTCTAAGTAAGGTAGACAACATATCCTAAGCAGAGAAATTAATGGACATGCTTCATTTCTAAGTAAAGTAGACAACATATCCTAAGCAAAGAAATTAATGAACATGCTTCATTTCTAAGTAAGGTAGACAACATATCCTAAGCAGAGAAATTAATGGACATGCTTCATTTCTAAGTAAAGTAGACAACATATCCTAAGCAAAGAAATTAATGGACATGCTTCATTTCTAAGTAAGGTAGACAACATATCCTAAGCAAAGAAATTAATGAACATGCTTCATTTCTAAGTAAGGTAGACAACATATCCTAAGCAGAGAAATTAATGGACATGCTTCATTTCTAAGTAAGGTAGACAACATATCCTAAGCAAAGAAATTAATGAACATGCTTCATTTCTAAGTAAGGTAGACAACATATCCTAAGCAAAGAAATTAATGAACATGCTTCTTTTCTAAGTAAGGTAGACAACATATCCTAAGCAGAGAAATTAATGGACATGCTTCATTTCTAAGTTAGGTAGACAACATATCCTAAGCAAAGAAATTAATGGACATGCTTCATTTCTAAGTAAGGTAGACACAACATATCCTAAGCAAAGAAATTAATGAACATGCTTCATTTCTAAGTAAGGTAGACAACATATCCTAAGCAAAGAAATTAATGAACATGCTTCATTTCTAAGTAAGGTAGACAACATATCCTAAGCAGAGAAATTAATGGACATGCTTCATTTCTAAGTAAGGTAGACAACATATCCTAAGCAAAGAAATTAATGGACATGCTTCATTTCTAAGTAAGGTAGACACAACATATCCTAAGCAGAGAAATTAATGAACATGCTTCATTTCTAAGTAAGGTAGACAACATATCCTAAGCAGAGAAATTAATGGACATGCTTCATTTCTAAGTAAAGTAGACAACATATCCTAAGCAGAGAAATTAATGGACATGCTTCATTTCTAAGTAAAGTAGACAACATATCCTAAGCAGAGAAATTAATCACGATTTGTGAAAAAGGATTCCAAGCTTCTCAAGAAATAAATACTTACTAAAAATTTGGGACAAGAAAATATTTAAAGCTGTTTTTTAACTTTTAGATATTCATAACTACAAGAAATTGACTTTACAATGTTCACTGATCTGGAGGATTTATTCACTAGAGATGATACTTTATTTTAGAAAATAATTTGACCTTGAGAAGTTTTATATATTGTATTTTTAAAAGCTTGTTGTTTTTACTCTTTCTTGTGTTACTGTTTATTCGAGCCTAAACAAGTGACATAAAATATTATTTTATATCATTGCTCTTAAAAGCTGTTGAGAAACTATTACCACTGTCTACGTACAGAAGTCTGATTTTATTGGGAGAAAGTCACAGTAATTTTATAGTCAATATTAGCAATACAAAAACAATTCATACATCCATTCTTAGCTAGTTTAAGCACTGATGGTGAGACCTCACATGGAAAGCAAAAGCATGCAGTTAACTCCTTAACATTTACAGTACACAGCTGACATGATGAAGGTAACAGCAAAAGATACAGTGTATAATCAATAATGCTGGAAAGTTTACAAATCATTAAACATCTTTATTCCTGCCTCCAACTGCACTGACCAGAAAAGGTTTTCTGAGCAGAGGTCTAGCATGATTGAATCAGTGTCATCATAAACAAACACTTAACACATATTAGTAAAGAATAAAATATAGGTCACAGTGACATTTTTGTAAGGGTGCAGCAGTAATAATGATGCATCCAACATTCCAGTTTCACTGGAATGTAAACAGCAAATACATTTTAACACAAAATGTTGAGAAAGCAACTGAAGCATGAAATATAGGTCAGAGAGACCTCTTTTTCAGAAAGGGTGTAAAACTTATCAGTATGAATCAATTCATCAAGTTTCATGATTATAGGTAGGATAGCATGTATATGACACACCAGAAACCTATGAGATCACAAGCTAAGATCAAACACTTAACCAAAGCCAGTGAGGCTCTGGGTGGATGGGTGGTCTAAAGTGCTTGCCATTACCAATTACTGTCATCTCACCTCTGTCCACCTGGGTTTGAGTCTCAGTTTCTGCCACTGTGGGTATATGAGAAAGCTGCCAGTTGCTTCCCGGGGACTTGGGTGGGGGTATTCTTACCATGGTTTTCCTGGGTTCCTCCTCCAAGTCTTATGCCACCTTGTATAGCCTATCTTGTGCTGGAAAATGACATTAAACCCAAAACAACAACAACAGCAGCAACAACTAAAGCCAGTAAAAGTACAGACCAAAAAGTAGTATCGCAATGGGCGATTTACATTCTCTTAGCTGAGAAAGGACAATGCCCTTCGATACCCCATCACCTTACAAAGTTTTACCCATGCATCGCACATGAGTATATTATTTACAGGCGCAGTGCAGCTTCACTGTGAAAATGTTGCCACCTTGTATGTGAATACCTTTTGCTCGTATGAAAATGTGTGATTATACTTTATACCGACTTGCAAATACTGTGTGAGAATATTATCTATAACAATGACTGCCATATATATATATATATATATATATATATATATATATATATATATATATATATATATATATATATATATATATATATATATATATATATATATAATAATAATAATAATAATAATGCAAATAGTATTTTTTTAAAATTTGTTAATTTTTTTTATTTATCTAATGATCTAATGTGAGAATTGTCCAAACAATGGAGTACTTGTAATGTTATATAAAAGATTAAACCGCTCTCTCACATAAATGCATCATACAAATTTGTCAATGATGTCACAGTGATATATGATTTTTCAAATAAATATCCAGAGAATCCAAAGTAATTAATAAACTTAGGGATTATATTCAAAGAACAACGACATAGACTTGTTGAAGTTTTTAACTGAGCAACAGAAAATTCATTATTTGATATTGTGCACGAAAAGTTTAAGTTGCCGACGTGGACTATGCTACCCATAGCAGCTAAGGAAATGAATAGTGAATATGCCAGTTATGACATGGAAACAATTAGTGAATATATTATTGGTAGTGAAGACTGTATAACGTAGTCAGAGAGATGTCTTCGGGATTATAACATATAAAAATATGAATGGCACTTTTACGCGAGTATCAGAAATATATGTAAGATGAAGAGTATAAGCAGTAGATGGAATGTCTGGAGTTTTGCGAAAAGGGATTCACATGCAATGACAGAGAAACTGTAGAGTCAATTTAGAGTCAGTGCAAGGTATTTTACGTCATCAAATGTCATTGTCATTTAGAAGTTTGTATAATGCTTTGTACTGGTCAACTTACTTGCTGGAATGGTAGCTGTAACTGCCATTAATCCAACTTACAACTTTGGATTCACACAGCTTCAAGGACTAACTTAGCATCATTATTTGGTTTTTTGTACGATTCCTGTCACTCTTATATTTGGGTTTTACAGAGATGTTCGCAAGGCTAATTTCCAAACCAAGCCTTCAGTCACATTAATCCGAAAAAGTGACAGCAAAGATTCAATTGGCATAAAGCAGACATTTATGCTGGAAAAAGTTATGTGTCAAATTAACATTATGAACGCCAGTGTTAATCCCTTGAATGGCCAAAGAAAAACGTTTGTTGTCGTTTACGAGTTCTGGAGGCACATAACGACTGTCATTTCACATGCTTTCCACAGACTCCATACAAGCCAGCAGATCTCATGGCAAACAACTGCTCAACAATGGGTCAGTTCATCAAGACACGTTCTTGTAGCGTTTCAAGAGGGTTTGGGTGCGTGTTGGATAGTTTACTAATAAAATTAAATTTGACTGGTTAAGAGTGTATGAGGTTTCTTGTGATTAAACGGTCATGAGGAACTCTTAGAAGAAATTTTGGTTGACTTCAAAAATAATTATGTTGCACGTACATCTCATAGCTGTTGTCGTATTTTGGATGAGACCAAAACGTTGACAGAATTCTGCGAATTTTCCTGAAGACTTCATTCACTTGTACCCCAATGTCTTACTTTTCGTTGATTAATAACTCGGGGCAATGGCGCTGGACTACCGCTGTTTCATTCAACTCTGCCATTGTAAACTCGGATGGACGGGACGATATGTGAACTTCTTGTGTTGGTAAAGCGTTGCGTGCACTTGAGTGTTCACAGCTATCACGCGCGCTTTTTGAGTTTACCTTGTCACTTAAAAAGTACGCATACTAATTTATGAAATGCCTGTGATCGCTACTCAACCCGACACGGTGGTGATACTGATCTGAGGTTAACCACCAAAGCCTTTTTGACTGAGTTTACCAGCCGGGATGGTGCTGATGTCGAGTTGGGCGAGTTTGAGAAAACAAAATTCATACTTTGATGGTATCATCAACATCAACATATTTCATACGTTATGCCGAAAAATTAAAACAAAAATTGTATAAAGGAAAAAGTTGTATCTAAATTTTAAAGTAAAGTACAAGAGGACACATTCTGTCTATTGCTTTTAACTCCTCGGATTTCTCTTCGATTCAGTCAACTGGAAGCCTTTCATTTTGGATCGAACAGTTTTCAACCAAACGAAATGTATAAGTACACTGCTATTAGAATGACCATCAAAACAATCCTTGCTACCACACAGCATCTTTTGTTAGTTTACTCTGTTGCCTCTGAACAAGCTTTAGAGGAAAGACAAAACACCAGTGTGGATATAAAAATAGTAAATGTAATGTTAAAAAGACCTAGACCTTAACGTTCATTTTGTTTTTTCAACAGATGCATCATAGATGAGTGGCGAATTCTTTCTGCAGATTCAAATCAACCTAGTTGCGGCCACTGGATAGTTGAAGAATCGAGTTATTGTACATTATGTGAATATATAATTTCTTGCCATCTGTGATACCTTGCAGTCTTTTTCCTCCATAAGATACTGACCGTTACGTATCACCTATCATATGCTGAAATATGCCATTAAACACACCACAACATCCTGCCTTGCAATTTCTCTTTACTGGCTCAGAATAAACATGCTGGTACTCTTAAAATGGCAATAAATATGCAGTTTCCTAGTTAGTTATACCACTCAGTCCCAGTAAATGAACATGCTGGTACTCTTAAAATGGCAATAAATATGCAGTTTCCTAGTTAGTTATATCAGTCAGTCCCAGTAAATAAACATGCAGGTACTCTTAAAATTTGCAATAAATATGCAGTTTCCTAGTTAGTTATACCACTCAGTCCCAGTAAATGAATGATCTTGCTAAATATACTTTGCAATGGTCATTACCTTGAAAGAAATGTGTACATTACAATTATTTATCATGAGTAGATAATTTTGCGAATTTCTACAGAGTGGATGTTAAATAGAAAACTTTTGCTTCTAAGTTTTCAATCTTGATTCATTTGCTTTATAAAATCAAGAACATGGAGCATTATTGTGGGATGCGCTTCCTGTAGCTGATATGAGTTTAGGTCATACAACTTCTTTCCACTTAATAGGGGAAATGATGAATAAGGTCACGAGGGACAAAACTATTACCGCTCTTATTGTAATTCCATATTGACCATCTCGTTATGGCTGGTAGTGTTGATTCCTGCCAGTCTCCCTTGCATATCGAAGAGACTCGACTTCTTCTGACGGAACATTTACGCCTAACTGGTGTGGTTGTATTGGGACAAACCTATAAAGTACAAACTTTTTCCAAAAAAAGTTATCAATCTTGACTGCAAGCGAGAGAAAAGATGCAAAAATGCAGTATTACCTTGCATGGGATAACTGGATCATTTGGTGTTCTGTTGAGGGAGTGGGGATAGTCCTTATAATGTGTCTAAAGAAACAATTGTGACATAACTTAGTTATATTATACAAACTTGGTAAATAAAACAGCACTGCAAAGTACATGTGGATGAAAACTCTACAGTGATTAGGTCGCAACTGTGTTGCTCTTAATTTCAAGGTTCGTGAGAGATATCATAAATCTAATTCAGGTAAAAACATTGCTCTTACTCAAGGTGTAGTAGATAAGGTCAAATTTTAATTTGTCTCATCAGTAGAATGTAGAATTGAACGTTTTGTCATTGAAAACAGTGGTTATATTAGTCCTATCTGCAATCTGATTAAAATCAGATCCCCGCTGTTGTACTTAAAGATGAGACAGCGACCGCTCAGGGGTCATGTTCTGGTAACCTATGTTATTACCATAATCGCTAATTTTATCAACCAATGAGATGAATTCTTATATCTTCGTTTTTGGAGAAACAGCACTGTGGATGAAGAGCATCAATGTGTACAGAACGATTTAATTATCCAAGAAATTTGTTTGAAAACAAAATTTTAATAATAACACATGCAGTAAAACTAATGAATAAATTATTGACAATAGGCTACAATTTAAGCAAAAATTTTTATACAATTATGTTTGCATAGAATGTCTAGTTGATTTAACCGGGTTTTTTGTTGTTCTTTAAACATGCTAATTTTTACATGTGAGGCACAAAAGTGGACCCTTATCCAGCATAATTTCGATGTGATGCATGGGGGTGGGTGGGCAGTATTGGATTAAGTCTGAGGCTGAACATGATAAAGTTTCCCAACCGAGTGCATTTCGTATTAGACAACAACTAAGACCTTAAGTGTGGAGAACGGCTCTTTTATAGCAAGTGTCACGTGATCTATCTCATCTTTACAGAGCGCATCTCAAGCGTTATGGTACAAATGCTGTAATTTATATATGCTCATCCTCAGGCTTACTCCAATAATGCCACCCCACCCCCACATCTAAAGTATTCTTGGATGGGAGTCCATTTTTCAACATATCATAATATGTGACAGCCAATACATTTGGTGGAGGAAGAACCTAGAAAGACCCCTGACTAAAATTATCAACTCACGGGAAAGATTGTGAAATATAGGTGGCATGAGCATGATGATTATAGCATGAACCGAGCATGAGAAATAAACTTAAACCACAACATTTAACAGAAGCCAGTGAAGCTCATAATATAGACCACTGTGACCTAGCTTCCATGTAGTACTCATCAATATGGATCCCCTTACCAAGTTTCATGTTTTCAGGCTAAACAGTATAAATATGTATGAAGTGGTCAAGAAACCAAAGCTAAATGTAAAAGATAACCGAGAATGCACATGTATGAAAAAACCTAGCCCGCTCAGGCCCCTCCCCCTTGAGTGTATTTGCCATTAATCCTGCTCCAATCTGTTGCCGAGTGCCTAGGAAGAAAGAATGGTTGACATTCAGTAACCATTTACGTATGTATATTGCATATGCTTTCACCTGTACAATAACTTACCTCAGCTTCGTAGAGATCAGCTAATAAAATCAATGACAGGTATGCCCATTATATCCTGGTCACATTTATAGCAAACAACTTTCAAAAGGGTGCATCCTGTTCATCAATGAAGCTTTGTATTTCTCAAAAACTTACTTCAAGAAGTAACAGACTAGTGGTAATTTTAATAAGTTTTTTTCCCCGACGTACATGTAAACGTAATAAATACCATATTCAGATAGCATTTATCTCTAAAAAATTATCAATGATTTGTCATGGTCATATAACCTGGCCGCATGTATGGTTTGTTTTGAGTTTTGCATATAAAGGCGATGCCGGAATTTATGAAGTGGAATGACTTTGTTAGGAATTTGAGAAATTCAATTTTTAAAAACACAAACACGACAAAAAGAAATTACAAGACTAATACTCACCGATTTAAATTGACTTTTATACTTGAGATATCCCTAATGATTTTAAATTGAAGTGCCCGTTTTACACTGACGAAACTGCAAAATTAGCCCCAGTATTCTCTTCTCATTTTACATCTAACCATCATGACAGATCAGTGCCTTTAATTTTCAAGCAAGCCTGTCCGAAGAATCTCACAATTTATATTATTACCAATCAAGACCTAGTCGCCTTGAAATCAACAAAATGCATCAAAACAAGGTCGAGGCTATTCGCATGTCCACTGTGCATCTTATGGGGGAATGATTATTTGTACGGCCAATGTCAGCTGCTTACCATTTATGTTCTGCACTTTGTCAAAGACCGAGGATGCAAGGGTATTTTTCATCCTTGGAGAACCTTCCTCCTTCCGCCCCCCCCTCCCCCGCCACCGGGGCATCGCTTATTATAAACTTTCAAAAATGAATACTGCAATACACATATACACATGCTTGGTGACTCACTGTAATATGGTAAACCAGCTTGAAGCAGCATGCAGCTGCACTGTTGTCACTCAGTAGGGAAATGTGATCCGCCAAATTGATAATTATAGACGAATGGGCGGCGGCAGAGCTGGAGTAGGCTATAGCTGTAATGTACAAGGGAACGACAAGTTAAAATACAAGTTCAACGATACTCTTTTCGTTTATTCATTCGTTCTTCAGCAATAGTGTCAAAAACAAACTTTCTGGCACCGCTTCTTGGCGGTCCCCTCCCCAATCTTGGTGCTCTTGCCGGCTGTCTAGTTCGCCTCGTGGTTAGACAGACCTTGACTGTGTTGTGTACTTTCACATAATAAATCTGAGTTTCATCATTCATTTTTAATTCAACAGAACAAAGCACGGACTTAAAATATATATTCACATAGTAAATCTGAGAAATGCAATTCTTTCTAAATTCAAGATAACAAAGCATACACTTAAAAAATAATATTAAAAAGTCTCCGAGTGCATTCAATACTTGATCTAATTCACTGACTAACCTCTAAACGTTTTGCATACCATATCATCATATTGTATTCGCACACTCTCCCGTATGGTTGTTTCCCCCAGCCGATTATAACCGATCGGAAATAAGGATATAAAAAATTCACAAAACGTAGTCATTTCAAGATCTGACGACGACCGCTTAATGGTCATGTTCTGGTGATCTTTCAATTAGCCAACGGAAATGTAGCTTTCAAAAATCTGAAAGTGGATCAAATCGCTCGGTCACATTCATGCTCTTTAACCACAGTGCTCTGTCTCCAAACACGAATATATAAGACTTCATCTGATTGGTTGATAACATTAGCGTTTATGGTAATAACATAGGTTACCAAAACATGACCCCTAAGCGTCGCTGTCATATCTTTATGTATAACAGCGGAGACCCGATTTTAATCAGATTGGTGCTATTGGCCTCGTAACATTTGAATAATCTGAAGGTTCTATGGTATGAAAGAAAGGTTCAGATTCAAAGGTTCGTTGATTTAAATGGATCAGTCCCAAAAAGGTGTTTAATGGCTATGAGGTTTGATGGTAAGAATGTGAATTAATCCAATGGATTTTTAGTCCAAAATAAGTGTTCACTATTTCGTTGATTCGTTGGTCCAAAAGAAAGGTTCAGTGCTCCGAGGATTCGGTGGTACACTGGTGCGTTAGTCTGAAGGTTCAATGTTCTATAAAAAGGTTTTAATATTCCGAAGGTTCATCAATCCAAAGTTCCTATGGTCTGAAAGAAGCTTTTAGTATTCCGAAGGTTAAATGGTCTGAAGATACGTTGGTTCGGACCAATACAAATATATTTGAAACTGTGAATGTTCGAACCAATGAACCCACTTTCAAATACCTACGGACCAAACAATCTTTGCATTTGTGAGCCCTTTTCTCCAGCTTGTGATCCTTTGAACCTTCTCTTTGACAATTGAAAATTTCTAGTCTGCCACATGTCACCAGCAGATTCTATGGAAAGTCATTACTGACTGCTAGTGTATAGTGGCTGCACTGATGATACAATTGACTGAATTTCTGGAGAGAGAAAAACTTTACGAACGCACTGTTCAGCATTAAAGCAAATAATACAATACACGCAGTTGTAAAAGAGCCACGCGTCCCTCAAAGGTATTGACGCTCTAATTGTCATAGAATTTCATTGAATTAAAAATAAGACTGTATATTCTTTTTAACTGCTAATTGTTGAAACCATCTCTCATATTACTTAGACATAGCAAGATTTTCAAACCGGCTGTCTTAAACCTTCTATATTTCCTCTCTGGCTGTTCACAGATACTCAGGGAGGTTACATTATCAATCTGGAAACATTTCGGTGCTTCATAATTAGTTCGACCCATTACCATGTTCTCCCCAGAAACGTTTGAAAACATACTAGCCGATACATACAAAAATCGAGTTTTTATGTGATTTGAAAACAGAAGCTAACTAAACTAAAGAAATGTTTGGTAACCCCCCCCCCACACACACATATGTAATGAGTTCTTAAGATTCTACAAGTAAAATACCAACGAGAATGTCCAAAGGAACTTCAAAGTTATTCAAGAAAAGACAATTTCCTCTTTTAAACAACTAAGCATGTAAATCGCCTCATAGATTTTTGAGTGATAATATTTTTAAATTAGTCACTGTGATAGCCATGATGTATGACTTATAGGCACTGTTTTCATTTTGGACAAACTTTTCTAAGACACTGTTAGAAAACTTTTCGTGAAAACCAAATATATGCCAATGCGACCATGCAAACGGGTGCATGAATAAGAATTTTTTTCCATATGTTTAATAAGGGGAAAGCCATACTGGATTTCTGCAAGGCATCATTTTCAATTAGGACCAACTAGATATCATGGTAGTCATATACGATTCCGACCAGCAATGTTTCATTCAGGACCAGCTTAATACCATACGAAATATTCTAGTACAACCCATTCCCTATGTGACTTTCCATTTATAAGGACCAGCGACAAGAATTTTAAAATTGGTTGCCTTGGTGGCCATATTTAAAGTTTGCTTGGTACCAGTTTCATTCAAGATCAACTTGATATCATAATTAGTCTTCTGGTGAAAACTCCATGCAAATATTACATTGTTAGAAGGAGAATGATTATAAAAGTTTCAAAATGACTGCCACGGTGGCCATACTGGATGTCAAAAGCGCCATTTTCGATTAGTACCAACAAGATAAACTGCGAACTTGATAATCTGCGAACTCTTTCAGTGAAAACGCCATGTAGATATCACCATCTATTCAGATTACGTAGCAATAGCAACACTTTCAAGATGGATACTATGCTGGCCATATTGGATGTCGTGATGGAACCATTTGATTGAGGACCAAATAGATATCATAAGAAATCTTCTGATGAAAACTCAATGTCGACATGACCCGTTCAGGAAAATTAGCAGTAACAAGATTTTTAAAATGGCTGCCATGGTGGCCATACTGGACATCAAACCAGCGCCATTTTATATAGGACCAATTAGATATCATAAGAAGTCTTTTAGCAAGAATCCAGGTTCATATAACCATCCATGACAAATATATTGGATGTGACTTAGGAGAAAATAGACACCGTGCATGTAAGGTGTCTGGTGGTGAAAAGCCCATGTCGATATGACGTTCGTTTCAGACAATAAGAAATTTTCAACATGGTTACTGTGGCAGCCATTTTGGACATCACATTTGCACACCATTTTACTTAGGACCAACCAGACATCCAACGAAGTCTTTTAGTGAACATCACATGCTGACATGACCATGTACTGAACATACCTGAACAGCACCATTTTCATTAAAGGCTTTGTGATGAATGTGCGTGCAACGTTTCATATCAGTCATCCACGTAGCGTTAACAATATTGTGCTAAAGGACGGATGGACGCTTGACGTAAGGCTATCTTTTATGCTCTTCTGGTATATTGCCAGCAGAATTAAAAACGAATATTGTATAATGTAACTTATAAAAATAATATTGCCAACGTGAAGCAGATCATCTATTATTAGTATGTAAATTACCTGCATAGTCACTAAAAGTGTATTGCTGGTCTGTAATGAGTGCACATTAAGGTAAGGATATTTCTTTAACAATTACTTGCTCTACATAGAAAACAATAATGCATTTGTAAAGAAACTTCATAAAAGTTGATATATGGAGCACCAATTTAGGAAATCTCTCAAGTCCATTTCTTTTGCAAAACTGTTTATTTAAATGTATGCATGGCAGCACTAAAGAGTACAAGCCCTCTTATTTGAACCTAATAAATAACACATTTGGACAGTATTCTTTGGCATTTATATTTGCATACAACTCCAATTTATGTTTTATTTCCTGCTTCACAAGTACAATACTTTGAACTTATATCCAAGCATAGTTTTATACCATATTGATAGAGTACTCCTTATCGACCTGTAAGGGACCAGTTAAAACTGCACATGTAGGAATATAACTTCAGACTGGTCTTTAATGATATCACCTTAATGAAAGTAATTCGTTCATTTTATTCTTCTGAAAAGCGCCATAATCAAATGTATCTGGAACACTTACGAACAACCTATGTAAACACATGTTGAGCAATCTTTAAAATAAATTTTAAAAGCTAAATAGACAAAATACAAAGTTAAAAATGTGAGTCGTGGCACTGAGTATACAAAATAATTTAAATGCCAGGTACTAAATTTCACAATGAACTTATAAAATATAAGTGTCTAATATTTCAATCACATTAACATTTCATAACATGTATTAGCAACTGTCAAATTGTATTTCACAAAATTTAGCAACCTTGCTTCCAAATATTAAAAAATTTCAGGTACAGTTTAAGTAATAATTATCCGCAAATAAACGTATTAGCTTAGCACGAAAAATATTTTTACTGGAACTAATTCAATATTAGAAAGAAAGAAACAGTTAATTACAAACAAATGTATATGACTATGCAAAGAAACTCTGATTCTTAATTAAAACAATCCACATAGTTTATGCTAGCCAGCAATTGAACAGTGTATCTGTATCAACACATGACGTCAAAATGTTTCCTCAGTTTTCTCTGTCTGTTCATTATTAGTTCACAGCTGAGATGCACAGCATTTCTGACATGGTTGCGCTAAACAAGAATTTAATCATTTTGTCTAGTTTCTATTGGGTAAGGACATAACAGTTTCTTGGTAAAGGACACTACAAAGGCATCTGACCTAGTCTTATCTGGGAATTAAGCCAAGTACTCGTACATGTGAGTCCAGCACTCTAACCACTCGGCTAAAATACATCCACTCACCACTGACAATACGCCATTATATAAGTGTCTCAAGATTTCAATGAGTGACTGCTTGTATAAACTAATATTACATCCACTTATTTAAATCTGCATAATAACACTTAGAGTAATGTTACAGGACTAAACATTGCTATGAGTCATTGGTTTCATAACCGAATCGTACATTCAAGAGTATTTGTCTCCACAACACTCGAATAGTGAATCATGATATATGTTACATTTATACAATTACACCGTATCTAGATTAATGTATAAGATTTATTAAATATTTTGTAAACTGTTCTATTGAAGTGTATGCATCTCCTGTATTAAAATAAAATTTCCACCTTTTTTTTAGCAAGAAGTCCGAGTAGTTTCAGCAGTGTAGCACCACTGAAGTTGGAAAAGCAGCAGGAGATGGATGGGGATAGGTCTGGATCAGGGGGAGGGTGTTTAAGGACACCCCTGGGTAAAAAATGTATACAAACACAAACGTACAGCGACGTTTGGTTTGATCATCGTTTTATTCTTGCGTACGTTTGTTGGGTATTGTGCCCACTTTGAGTAAATAGACACATAGGTTTTTGCTTTGGTGCCCTTTCGAGGAAAGTCAGGGCCCTTTTTGAAATTTTTGAAGAAAAAAAACCACAACACTTGACCTGATCCGGCCTTGGACAAAACCTCTCTCTGGTAGTCCAAGGGTCAATGCTCATGATGGGGGTATATGGGAGCCTTGCCCAAATTGCTGACATGATGTTGCTATATAACTAAAATAGACTGTCCCTCTTGCTGTATAAACATAAAACGTCTTTCAAGATATTTTTCTTGCATTACGGAATTGTGTATAAAAATCTCATTTTTGATAATTGTTTTATCAGTATGTTTAATACCTGTAAGTCTAATTAGTTCCATCCTTTCAATACTAAAAAGAACTTCTAAATATTGAAAACTGTAATGTCAATGTAAACAACGTTAAAGAAAATGAAAGAAGAACTTTCATGATATTTTATACGTATCAATTGTATACATGAGTGTATTAAAAATTTGTAAAAGAGAAAATCAACCGAATTATATGTTATGCTACGCAACGAAAAGTTTAACCATCTGCTGCAACTTCTATATTTTTCTAATATTTGTGTGCAATATATAATGCAAAAAGAACATATACTTTGTATATTACGTGTATCAAAGGTATATCTGGGTGGATTTTTAGCAGATATGGGTGGATGTTGGTGTTTTGTGTAACCCGATTAATTTGTGTCTAAATAGCTGTGCAAACTATACACGTCCCTTAGCAACTATCGTCTATGTTCACTGCTTACCGACAGGGCGGTGGTGGAGGCAACAATGAGAATTTAAAAGAATATTACTGCAGTTTTTTTTAGAAATGTGTGTTGTAATGAAGAATTTCTAAAAATATAACACTTTCAACGTGTAAACAAGCTATTGTCAGTCGAACAAAATACCACATACCCTCACTAAAACAATTATCATCCATTATTTTCTCCAATAAATTTATCTGATATACACAATTGTTTATATCAGTAATGAGAAACTCCCAAATCGCTTGCACATCAGCCATTTTGCTTCCTTTAGCTACAGTGCCCGTGCCCATTAGGGAACGTCACGGCTGAGAAATGAACGTTCCGGTTGTAGCTTTGGGACAAAAAAAGACCAATCTAAGCTTTTTGGACGATACACAAAGCACGCGAGAGAAACGAATATACAACAAGGTGACGTGCTTTTTTGCCGGTTACCTAAACGTGGAAATTCTATAAACCGGTGGCCTAATATAACGCCATCCTTCCGAATAATATGTAGCAAGCACAGGGGCTCTTATCGCTGCTTACACTTGATCTACAAATCATACGTGTGCTATATAGTCTTACAATGGCGGACACCTCTCTCTCTCTCTCTCTCTCACTTCTTGCGCGACCTATTTAAGAATTTAAGAATGAAAGCTGAAAGTTCAAGCTACACTTCGCGTAGCGTAATAAAGTTGTTACCGATTTTTAGCTCAGGCAAACGCCTTTTTACACTTACACAAACGTTTGACTTCCTATAGTATTTCAAGGAATGCGATATCATTTTCCCACGCATTCGCACGATATGGCCGTGATTGAGCCTGCTAAATATGCAATTGCAACTAGCTGAATAGAATACTGCTTTCTGATTGGTCGGCCGAAAATGATGTACTGCGCCTACTGATAACCTGATTCTCAGCATTCGCGACTGATAAGTCTTAGATACTGGACTCAAAGTTTTTACCAGTTTCAGTCTGAGTTTAAATTATGGCACGAAATGAGTAAAGAGATTAATCGTTTAACGTAATTTTACATCATTTGATGTAAATGACACAAAAAAAACCAACTTTCTTAGTTCTGCAAAATTAAAAGTCAGATGGGGTTACAACGTTACCAAGGTCGTTAAGCATATCGTGTTTTGTCAAGTATACCCTCTAAATTTATGTCATCCAAAAGATTACAGAAAAAAAACTCGTGATTACACTTCAACAAATGAACTACAACGTACCTGCTTGTTTTCTATCCACTACATTACCACAGATCCTTTCCAAGCATATGTTTCAACACGAGTCTATATCCTTATTGACGTTTCTTGAAATAACCGGATTTTCACTAATATTACGGCATCGTCACAAGCAACAGTGCTTTGAAACAAACTTGCACTCATTCTAACAATGTGAAAGGTCATGTTTTGTTATAATATTGTCGAATAAAAGGAACTCGCGCTCGCAGTGATTGGTTAAGCAAGATCATGTGTAGTCGCTAAGAAGGGAGGGAATCTCTGCACAGACTTACAGACTTATATGTTTATGCCACACTTAAACGAATTGTCATTATATATATATATATATATATATATATATATATATATATATATATATATATATATATATATATATATATATGACTAAATAGTATTTAACCAAGTAAAAGAAAGCAAAGTCAACAAGTTCTCTACAATTTACCGAATAATTTAATTCTCTATTTTCATATGTGAACATTTAAGAGGACCTCAGAGTATTGTGAATAAAATCCCAAATAATCCTCAATGTTATACCACGTGTGCGAAATTATAATATTCCGAATGAATTCTAATCTTGAATGTGCGGATGTACCAATAGTCTTGAATGTGCATATGTTCTTATAACCTTGATATTATCGCAATTAATATAATCAAGAATGTCTTTTATGTTAGATTTTAGTTCAAAAGTTAATGAGCACTTTTGTAATTCCAATGAATAATTTTCAAATATAAGATTCCTTTCAAATTATAACTGAACACAACTTAAAGACTTATACAAAGACAGGAAAGAAGAATTGCTTACTTTGTCATTCTTTTATTCATTTCCACTCTTTACCTATGTCACAAAAATATGTTACGAAAATGCTCCATCTTAATGGAAAATTACCCAAAAACTGTAAACAAATTCATTTCTAGAATCTTCTGAGGTCATAATCAAGCTCAAACCCAAGTATATAACCTATTTATAGGTTGCTAACAAGATAAAGAGCAGATATGCACGAAAACTCTATTCTCAGTGATGAACAACGGTCAAGCACACAAAAACAAGTATAATATCCGTAATACCTCCCGCCATAAAGAAACAGAAAGATGTATAGATAGGATACGATAAAAGTTAGAATTACATAGGAAGATGTCTTATGAATGTCACAAAATAGATATAAAACAGTGTATTAGGTTTGATGAAATCTTTCTAAAGTCCCTTCATTATTAGGTATCACGGTACCAATCGTTTTTCCATATACCTCAATGCTAATGTTTTGTGAAATAAATATACTTTCTATCCTACCTCAGCATGCAGGTCACACACTGTCATAGAGAATAATGCTAGATTGTCAATTTGACGAGGACAAAACCAGGTACTCCATTGCATTTAAGAGAGATAGCTCTGCTGGAACTAGACAGGGGTAAGAGTTATCTAGTCACAACAGACACAGTTTCGGACATGTGTACCACTTTTTAAAAAAATCATAAAATATACAAAATATGATCTAGATAGGAATTAACATAATCTCACATGCTGCCAAGAGGCACAACTTTTTTGGAAGCCCAACAGAAAGTACAACTCATACATAATGCACCAATCACAGCTTGTGTTGTTCTTTATTTCTGAACGCAATCTTACCTACACCTTCCTCATAAGAACATTACCGGGACTTGTGCAATTTGTACCGTTATACCATAAAGGTGATAAGCAGAAGACTGAAAGATTGTATTACATAATTCATGCATAGCTTGTTGGAAAATTCCAGACATAAAATTTGACCCTTGATCAGATTGGACAGATTTGGGAAGGCCGAAAAGTGTATAAAAAATATTTTTGTCAAACAGTTTTAGTTTCAATATTGCCGGCGCAATCTTCTGCAAACACATAGTATGGTCAACAAGTAGTGGGTGCTGACATGGTATTAAGTAAGGGACCTTCAGAATTTAGGAAAGGTTTAAAGATGAGCCATATATATCTTCTGACAAAATGTCCTGGTATTTGACAAGTGCGACAATACCTACATGTTTTGGAATCATAGCTTTTAAATTTTTTATAATAGAAATGATTCAATATGTTGTGACAGGTCCCATCAGAGTCTTCATCATAAGAACATTACCACCTACATTACAATTGTATGCCGACCTGTTGCGTTGCTTATTTGTTTTGTAAAGTAACGGACTATACCACTCCAGGGACAGAAGTAGTGAAGTGACAGGAATCACTGTTCCTTACATGTAAACCCTACCCATGTTGCCGTCAATGTTTAATACCTCCCAAATTCAATACGTGTGCTAATTAGTGCCAGGGAGTCCCACCAGTCTTCATCATACGAACATTACCACCTACATTACAATTGTATGCCGACCTGTGATTTTGTTGCTGTTATTCTTCTTCTCTTTCTATCTTTGTTTGTGTGTGTTTTGCGTCCCTTTTTTATTCTTTCTCTCTTTTCTGTGCTTTTTAGTAGCATTTACAAACAAATTTTAAAAAATGTCCATATATAAACGTGGAGGCTCACCCGTAGTTAGATATGACATTCTCTTGTAATTACTTACTTGACCTTTTTTCTATTTCTCTGCAACATAAGAATATTTCAATGTAGGACTAAATCATGCATTAACGTAAGTTCAGTTGTAAATGCATTACGCCTATCGTACGATTAACACAAGTTGGAAAATATGTTCAAATTTCAAGAGAAAAAAATATATCAATAAAGAAATACAATACTGAGGTCGCACACTTACACCGAGTTGAAAACATAGAAGGTTGGTACACCTGTGGCACATGTTTTCATTCACGTCCGCGCGTTTCCCCATTTCGATCCCACCAATTTGTTATAAATAGTAATCTATCGCGTTGCACCATTCTCAGTAGTACAGTACAGTACAGTACAGTACAGCACAGCCCAGTACAATGCCGCCAAAGCAAGCTAGTGGGAGCAAAGGGGCCAAAAAGGCGATAACGAAGTCGACATCTCCGCGAGCTGGGGATAAGAAGCACAAGAAGAAAAGGCGAAGGGAATCCTATGGCATATACATCTACAAAGTTTTGAAGCAGGTGCATCCAGACACTGGCATCTCCAGCAAGGCTATGTCAATCATGAACAGCTTCGTGAACGATGTCTTTGAGAGAATAGCCGCAGAGGCATCTAGGCTAGCGCACTACAACAAACGCTCTACCATTACCAGCAGAGAAATACAGACTTCTGTCCGTCTCATTCTGCCAGGGGAACTTGCCAAACACGCTGTTAGCGAGGGAACGAAGGCTGTAACGAAGTACACTAGCAGCAATAGCTAAAACGTGTGCACGGTGCAGCACCACAACGGCCCTTTTCAGGGCCAACAAAATATCTGTAAAAGAATTATTTCCCAGGTTGCTGTAATTGCTTCTAGTAGTTTAGGAAACCTATCAGAACACACTCACCAAAATGAGCATAGTACTAGTATTGTTAATAGTGAGATCGTAACAGAATGTGAAAGAGGGTGCTTTAAATATAATTCCCACCATGAAGACGCATACGTCACCTACATATATATGGACATAAAGTACAAATATAATCTTAAAATGATTCATTTTAAATGCATGCATTAAAACATTGCCGAACAAAGGAGAACAAGGTCAGGTCAGGAATGAACAATGATCCTTTGATTCGCCGAGTGTTTCTAGTATCTGTTTTGTGATTGGTTGGCTCAAGTCCCAATGTAGTATAACTATCTGCATGCCTCACATTTCCAATCCTGTCAAAAGAAATTCTAATCTGCACAGCCTCTTTTTTTTTTTTTTTTTTTGGGGGGGGGGGGGCAAAGTGAAGAAGGGAGGTGATGCTCATGGGATTATTGTTGTAGCAGAAAAGTGATTTTTTTATAAAGGTACGACACTTGAATCCAATTCGTTTGCTAGCCTTTTGTTTGTGCTATTTTCTAACTATCTTTCACAACTGTCTCCTTTCTTTAATGTTTCTGATGAAATGTGAACTTCAAATGAGCACACACGCACACTTTGCGTTGCTTATTTGTTTTGTAAAGTAACGGACTATACCACTCCAGGGACAGAAGTAGTGAAGTGACAGGAATCACTGTTCCTTACATGTAAACCCTACCCATGTTGCCGTCAATGTTTAATACCTCCCAAATTCAATACGTGTGCTAATTAGTGCCAGGGAGTCCCACCAGTCTTCATCATACGAACATTACCACCTACATTACAATTGTATGCCGACCTGTGATTTTGTTGCTGTTATTCTTCTTCTCTTTCTATCTTTGTTTGTGTGTGTTTTGCGTCCCTTTTTTATTCTTTCTCTCTTTTCTGTGCTTTTTAGTAGCATTTACAAACAAATTTTAAAAAATGTCCATATATAAACGTGGAGGCTCACCCGTAGTTAGATATGACATTCTCTTGTAATTACTTACTTGACCTTTTTTCTATTTCTCTGCAACATAAGAATATTTCAATGTAGGACTAAATCATGCATTAACGTAAGTTCAGTTGTAAATGCATTACGCCTATCGTACGATTAACACAAGTTGGAAAATATGTTCAAATTTCAAGAGAAAAAAATATATCAATAAAGAAATACAATACTGAGGTCGCACACTTACACCGAGTTGAAAACATAGAAGGTTGGTACACCTGTGGCACATGTTTTCATTCACGTCCGCGCGTTTCTCCATTTCGATCCCACCAATTTGTTATAAATAGTAATCTATCGCGTTGCACCATTCTCAGTAGTACAGTACAGTACAGTACAGCACAGCCCAGTACAATGCCGCCAAAGCAAGCTAGTGGGAGCAAAGGGGCCAAAAAGGCGATAACGAAGTCGACATCTCCGCGAGCTGGGGATAAGAAGCACAAGAAGAAAAGGCGAAGGGAATCCTATGGCATATACATCTACAAAGTTTTGAAGCAGGTGCATCCAGACACTGGCATCTCCAGCAAGGCTATGTCAATCATGAACAGCTTCGTGAACGATGTCTTTGAGAGAATAGCCGCAGAGGCATCTAGGCTAGCGCACTACAACAAACGCTCTACCATTACCAGCAGAGAAATACAGACTTCTGTCCGTCTCATTCTGCCAGGGGAACTTGCCAAACACGCTGTTAGCGAGGGAACGAAGGCTGTAACGAAGTACACTAGCAGCAATAGCTAAAACGTGTGCACGGTGCAGCACCACAACGGCCCTTTTCAGGGCCAACAAAATATCTGTAAAAGAATTATTTCCCAGGTTGCTGTAATTGCTTCTAGTAGTTTAGGAAACCTATCAGAACACACTCACCAAAATGAGCATAGTACTAGTATTGTTAATAGTGAGATCGTAACAGAATGTGAAAGAGGGTGCTTTAAATATAATTCCCACCATGAAGACGCATACGTCACCTACATATATATGGACATAAAGTACAAATATAATCTTAAAATGATTCATTTTAAATGCATGCATTAAAACATTGCCGAACAAAGGAGAACAAGGTCAGGTCAGGAATGAACAATGATCCTTTGATTCGCCGAGTGTTTCTAGTATCTGTTTTGTGATTGGTTGGCTCAAGTCCCAATGTAGTATAACTATCTGCATGCCTCACATTTCCAATCCTGTCAAAAGAAATTCTAATCTGCACAGCCTCTTTTTTTTTTTTTGGGGGGGGGGGGCAAAGTGAAGAAGGGAGGTGATGCTCATGGGATTATTGTTGTAGCAGAAAAGTGATTTTTTTATAAAGGTACGACACTTGAATCCAATTCGTTTGCTAGCCTTTTGTTTGTGCTATTTTCTAACTATCTTTCACAACTGTCTCCTTTCTTTAATGTTTCTGATGAAATGTGAACTTCAAATGAGCACACACGCACACTTTGCGTTGCTTATTTGTTTTGTAAAGTAACGGACTATACCACTCCAGGGACAGAAGTAGTGAAGTGACAGGAATCACTGTTCCTTACATGTAAACCCTACCCATGTTGCCGTCAATGTTTAATACCTATCAAATTCAATACGTGTGCTAATTAGTGCCAGGGAGTCCCACCAGTCTTCATCATACGAACATTACCACCTACATTACAATTGTATGCCGACCTGTGATTTTGTTGCTGTTATTCTTCTTCTCTTTCTATCTTTGTTTGTGTGTGTTTTGCGTCCCTTTTTTATTCTTTCTCTCTTTTCTGTGCTTTTTAGTAGCATTTACAAACAAATTTTAAAAAATGTCCATATATAAACGTGGAGGCTCACCCGTAGTTAGATATGACATTCTCTTGTAATTACTTACTTGACCTTTTTTCTATTTCTCTGCAACATAAGAATATTTCAATGTAGGACTAAATCATGCATTAACGTAAGTTCAGTTGTAAATGCATTACGCCTATCGTACGATTAACACAAGTTGGAAAATATGTTCAAATTTCAAGAGAAAAAAATATATCAATAAAGAAATACAATACTGAGGTCGCACACTTACACCGAGTTGAAAACATAGAAGGTTGGTACACCTGTGGCACATGTTTTCATTCACGTCCGCGCGTTTCTCCATTTCGATCCCACCAATTTGTTATAAATAGTAATCTATCGCGTTGCACCATTCTCAGTAGTACAGTACAGTACAGTACAGCACAGCCCAGTACAATGCCGCCAAAGCAAGCTAGTGGGAGCAAAGGGGCCAAAAAGGCGATAACGAAGTCGACATCTCCGCGAGCTGGGGATAAGAAGCACAAGAAGAAAAGGCGAAGGGAATCCTATGGCATATACATCTACAAAGTTTTGAAGCAGGTGCATCCAGACACTGGCATCTCCAGCAAGGCTATGTCAATCATGAACAGCTTCGTGAACGATGTCTTTGAGAGAATAGCCGCAGAGGCATCTAGGCTAGCGCACTACAACAAACGCTCTACCATTACCAGCAGAGAAATACAGACTTCTGTCCGTCTCATTCTGCCAGGGGAACTTGCCAAACACGCTGTTAGCGAGGGAACGAAGGCTGTAACGAAGTACACTAGCAGCAATAGCTAAAACGTGTGCACGGTGCAGCACCACAACGGCCCTTTTCAGGGCCAACAAAATATCTGTAAAAGAATTATTTCCCAGGTTGCTGTAATTGCTTCTAGTAGTTTAGGAAACCTATCAGAACACACTCACCAAAATGAGCATAGTACTAGTATTGTTAATAGTGAGATCGTAACAGAATGTGAAAGAGGGTGCTTTAAATATAATTCCCACCATGAAGACGCATACGTCACCTACATATATATGGACATAAAGTACAAATATAATCTTAAAATGATTCATTTTAAATGCATGCATTAAAACATTGCCGAACAAAGGAGAACAAGGTCAGGTCAGGAATGAACAATGATCCTTTGATTCGCCGAGTGTTTCTAGTATCTGTTTTGTGATTGGTTGGCTCAAGTCCCAATGTAGTATAACTATCTGCATGCCTCACATTTCCAATCCTGTCAAAAGAAATTCTAATCTGCACAGCCTCTTTTTTTTTTTTTTGGGGGGGGGGGCAAAGTGAAGAAGGGAGGTGATGCTCATGGGATTATTGTTGTAGCAGAAAAGTGATTTTTTTATAAAGGTACGACACTTGAATCCAATTCGTTTGCTAGCCTTTTGTTTGTGCTATTTTCTAACTATCTTTCACAACTGTCTCCTTTCTTTAATGTTTCTGATGAAATGTGAACTTCAAATGAGCACACACGCACACTTTGCGTTGCTTATTTGTTTTGTAAAGTAACGGACTATACCACTCCAGGGACAGAAGTAGTGAAGTGACAGGAATCACTGTTCCTTACATGTAAACCCTACCCATGTTGCCGTCAATGTTTAATACCTCCCAAATTCAATACGTGTGCTAATTAGTGCCAGGGAGTCCCACCAGTCTTCATCATACGAACATTACCACCTACATTACAATTGTATGCCGACCTGTGATTTTGTTGCTGTTATTCTTCTTCTCTTTCTATCTTTGTTTGTGTGTGTTTTGCGTCCCTTTTTTATTCTTTCTCTCTTTTCTGTGCTTTTTAGTAGCATTTACAAACAAATTTTAAAAAATGTCCATATATAAACGTGGAGGCTCACCCGTAGTTAGATATGACATTCTCTTGTAATTACTTACTTGACCTTTTTTCTATTTCTCTGCAACATAAGAATATTTCAATGTAGGACTAAATCATGCATTAACGTAAGTTCAGTTGTAAATGCATTACGCCTATCGTACGATTAACACAAGTTGGAAAATATGTTCAAATTTCAAGAGAAAAAAATATATCAATAAAGAAATACAATACTGAGGTCGCACACTTACACCGAGTTGAAAACATAGAAGGTTGGTACACCTGTGGCACATGTTTTCATTCACGTCCGCGCGTTTCTCCATTTCGATCCCACCAATTTGTTATAAATAGTAATCTATCGCGTTGCACCATTCTCAGTAGTACAGTACAGTACAGTACAGCACAGCCCAGTACAATGCCGCCAAAGCAAGCTAGTGGGAGCAAAGGGGCCAAAAAGGCGATAACGAAGTCGACATCTCCGCGAGCTGGGGATAAGAAGCACAAGAAGAAAAGGCGAAGGGAATCCTATGGCATATACATCTACAAAGTTTTGAAGCAGGTGCATCCAGACACTGGCATCTCCAGCAAGGCTATGTCAATCATGAACAGCTTCGTGAACGATGTCTTTGAGAGAATAGCCGCAGAGGCATCTAGGCTAGCGCACTACAACAAACGCTCTACCATTACCAGCAGAGAAATACAGACTTCTGTCCGTCTCATTCTGCCAGGGGAACTTGCCAAACACGCTGTTAGCGAGGGAACGAAGGCTGTAACGAAGTACACTAGCAGCAATAGCTAAAACGTGTGCACGGTGCAGCACCACAACGGCCCTTTTCAGGGCCAACAAAATATCTGTAAAAGAATTATTTCCCAGGTTGCTGTAATTGCTTCTAGTAGTTTAGGAAACCTATCAGAACACACTCACCAAAATGAGCATAGTACTAGTATTGTTAATAGTGAGATCGTAACAGAATGTGAAAGAGGGTGCTTTAAATATAATTCCCACCATGAAGACGCATACGTCACCTACATATATATGGACATAAAGTACAAATATAATCTTAAAATGATTCATTTTAAATGCATGCATTAAAACATTGCCGAACAAAGGAGAACAAGGTCAGGTCAGGAATGAACAATGATCCTTTGATTCGCCGAGTGTTTCTAGTATCTGTTTTGTGATTGGTTGGCTCAAGTCCCAATGTAGTATAACTATCTGCATGCCTCACATTTCCAATCCTGTCAAAAGAAATTCTAATCTGCACAGCCTCTTTTTTTTTTTTTGGGGGGGGGGGGGCAAAGTGAAGAAGGGAGGTGATGCTCATGGGATTATTGTTGTAGCAGAAAAGTGATTTTTTTATAAAGGTACGACACTTGAATCCAATTCGTTTGCTAGCCTTTTGTTTGTGCTATTTTCTAACTATCTTTCACAACTGTCTCCTTTCTTTAATGTTTCTGATGAAATGTGAACTTCAAATGAGCACACACGCACACTTTGCGTTGCTTATTTGTTTTGTAAAGTAACGGACTATACCACTCCAGGGACAGAAGTAGTGAAGTGACAGGAATCACTGTTCCTTACATGTAAACCCTACCCATGTTGCCGTCAATGTTTAATACCTCCCAAATTCAATACGTGTGCTAATTAGTGCCAGGGAGTCCCACCAGTCTTCATCATACGAACATTACCACCTACATTACAATTGTATGCCGACCTGTGATTTTGTTGCTGTTATTCTTCTTCTCTTTCTATCTTTGTTTGTGTGTGTTTTGCGTCCCTTTTTTATTCTTTCTCTCTTTTCTGTGCTTTTTAGTAGCATTTACAAACAAATTTTAAAAAATGTCCATATATAAACGTGGAGGCTCACCCGTAGTTAGATATGACATTCTCTTGTAATTACTTACTTGACCTTTTTTCTATTTCTCTGCAACATAAGAATATTTCAATGTAGGACTAAATCATGCATTAACGTAAGTTCAGTTGTAAATGCATTACGCCTATCGTACGATTAACACAAGTTGGAAAATATGTTCAAATTTCAAGAGAAAAAAATATATCAATAAAGAAATACAATACTGAGGTCGCACACTTACACCGAGTTGAAAACATAGAAGGTTGGTACACCTGTGGCACATGTTTTCATTCACGTCCGCGCGTTTCTCCATTTCGATCCCACCAATTTGTTATAAATAGTAATCTATCGCGTTGCACCATTCTCAGTAGTACAGTACAGTACAGTACAGCACAGCCCAGTACAATGCCGCCAAAGCAAGCTAGTGGGAGCAAAGGGGCCAAAAAGGCGATAACGAAGTCGACATCTCCGCGAGCTGGGGATAAGAAGCACAAGAAGAAAAGGCGAAGGGAATCCTATGGCATATACATCTACAAAGTTTTGAAGCAGGTGCATCCAGACACTGGCATCTCCAGCAAGGCTATGTCAATCATGAACAGCTTCGTGAACGATGTCTTTGAGAGAATAGCCGCAGAGGCATCTAGGCTAGCGCACTACAACAAACGCTCTACCATTACCAGCAGAGAAATACAGACTTCTGTCCGTCTCATTCTGCCAGGGGAACTTGCCAAACACGCTGTTAGCGAGGGAACGAAGGCTGTAACGAAGTACACTAGCAGCAATAGCTAAAACGTGTGCACGGTGCAGCACCACAACGGCCCTTTTCAGGGCCAACAAAATATCTGTAAAAGAATTATTTCCCAGGTTGCTGTAATTGCTTCTAGTAGTTTAGGAAACCTATCAGAACACACTCACCAAAATGAGCATAGTACTAGTATTGTTAATAGTGAGATCGTAACAGAATGTGAAAGAGGGTGCTTTAAATATAATTCCCACCATGAAGACGCATACGTCACCTACATATATATGGACATAAAGTACAAATATAATCTTAAAATGATTCATTTTAAATGCATGCATTAAAACATTGCCGAACAAAGGAGAACAAGGTCAGGTCAGGAATGAACAATGATCCTTTGATTCGCCGAGTGTTTCTAGTATCTGTTTTGTGATTGGTTGGCTCAAGTCCCAATGTAGTATAACTATCTGCATGCCTCACATTTCCAATCCTGTCAAAAGAAATTCTAATCTGCACAGCCTCTTTTTTTTTTTTTTGGGGGGGGGGGGCAAAGTGAAGAAGGGAGGTGATGCTCATGGGATTATTGTTGTAGCAGAAAAGTGATTTTTTTATAAAGGTACGACACTTGAATCCAATTCGTTTGCTAGCCTTTTGTTTGTGCTATTTTCTAACTATCTTTCACAACTGTCTCCTTTCTTTAATGTTTCTGATGAAATGTGAACTTCAAATGAGCACACACGCACACTTTGCGTTGCTTATTTGTTTTGTAAAGTAACGGACTATACCACTCCAGGGACAGAAGTAGTGAAGTGACAGGAATCACTGTTCCTTACATGTAAACCCTACCCATGTTGCCGTCAATGTTTAATACCTCCCAAATTCAATACGTGTGCTAATTAGTGCCAGGGAGTCCCACCAGTCTTCATCATACGAACATTACCACCTACATTACAATTGTATGCCGACCTGTGATTTTGTTGCTGTTATTCTTCTTCTCTTTCTATCTTTGTTTGTGTGTGTTTTGCGTCCCTTTTTTATTCTTTCTCTCTTTTCTGTGCTTTTTAGTAGCATTTACAAACAAATTTTAAAAAATGTCCATATATAAACGTGGAGGCTCACCCGTAGTTAGATATGACATTCTCTTGTAATTACTTACTTGACCTTTTTTCTATTTCTCTGCAACATAAGAATATTTCAATGTAGGACTAAATCATGCATTAACGTAAGTTCAGTTGTAAATGCATTACGCCTATCGTACGATTAACACAAGTTGGAAAATATGTTCAAATTTCAAGAGAAAAAAATATATCAATAAAGAAATACAATACTGAGGTCGCACACTTACACCGAGTTGAAAACATAGAAGGTTGGTACACCTGTGGCACATGTTTTCATTCACGTCCGCGCGTTTCTCCATTTCGATCCCACCAATTTGTTATAAATAGTAATCTATCGCGTTGCACCATTCTCAGTAGTACAGTACAGTACAGTACAGCACAGCCCAGTACAATGCCGCCAAAGCAAGCTAGTGGGAGCAAAGGGGCCAAAAAGGCGATAACGAAGTCGACATCTCCGCGAGCTGGGGATAAGAAGCACAAGAAGAAAAGGCGAAGGGAATCCTATGGCATATACATCTACAAAGTTTTGAAGCAGGTGCATCCAGACACTGGCATCTCCAGCAAGGCTATGTCAATCATGAACAGCTTCGTGAACGATGTCTTTGAGAGAATAGCCGCAGAGGCATCTAGGCTAGCGCACTACAACAAACGCTCTACCATTACCAGCAGAGAAATACAGACTTCTGTCCGTCTCATTCTGCCAGGGGAACTTGCCAAACACGCTGTTAGCGAGGGAACGAAGGCTGTAACGAAGTACACTAGCAGCAATAGCTAAAACGTGTGCACGGTGCAGCACCACAACGGCCCTTTTCAGGGCCAACAAAATATCTGTAAAAGAATTATTTCCCAGGTTGCTGTAATTGCTTCTAGTAGTTTAGGAAACCTATCAGAACACACTCACCAAAATGAGCATAGTACTAGTATTGTTAATAGTGAGATCGTAACAGAATGTGAAAGAGGGTGCTTTAAATATAATTCCCACCATGAAGACGCATACGTCACCTACATATATATGGACATAAAGTACAAATATAATCTTAAAATGATTCATTTTAAATGCATGCATTAAAACATTGCCGAACAAAGGAGAACAAGGTCAGGTCAGGAATGAACAATGATCCTTTGATTCGCCGAGTGTTTCTAGTATCTGTTTTGTGATTGGTTGGCTCAAGTCCCAATGTAGTATAACTATCTGCATGCCTCACATTTCCAATCCTGTCAAAAGAAATTCTAATCTGCACAGCCTCTTTTTTTTTTTTTTGGGGGGGGGGGGGCAAAGTGAAGAAGGGAGGTGATGCTCATGGGATTATTGTTGTAGCAGAAAAGTGATTTTTTTATAAAGGTACGACACTTGAATCCAATTCGTTTGCTAGCCTTTTGTTTGTGCTATTTTCTAACTATCTTTCACAACTGTCTCCTTTCTTTAATGTTTCTGATGAAATGTGAACTTCAAATGAGCACACACGCACACTTTGCGTTGCTTATTTGTTTTGTAAAGTAACGGACTATACCACTCCAGGGACAGAAGTAGTGAAGTGACAGGAATCACTGTTCCTTACATGTAAACCCTACCCATGTTGCCGTCAATGTTTAATACCTCCCAAATTCAATACGTGTGCTAATTAGTGCCAGGGAGTCCCACCAGTCTTCATCATACGAACATTACCACCTACATTACAATTGTATGCCGACCTGTGATTTTGTTGCTGTTATTCTTCTTCTCTTTCTATCTTTGTTTGTGTGTGTTTTGCGTCCCTTTTTTATTCTTTCTCTCTTTTCTGTGCTTTTTAGTAGCATTTACAAACAAATTTTAAAAAATGTCCATATATAAACGTGGAGGCTCACCCGTAGTTAGATATGACATTCTCTTGTAATTACTTACTTGACCTTTTTTCTATTTCTCTGCAACATAAGAATATTTCAATGTAGGACTAAATCATGCATTAACGTAAGTTCAGTTGTAAATGCATTACGCCTATCGTACGATTAACACAAGTTGGAAAATATGTTCAAATTTCAAGAGAAAAAAATATATCAATAAAGAAATACAATACTGAGGTCGCACACTTACACCGAGTTGAAAACATAGAAGGTTGGTACACCTGTGGCACATGTTTTCATTCACGTCCGCGCGTTTCTCCATTTCGATCCCACCAATTTGTTATAAATAGTAATCTATCGCGTTGCACCATTCTCAGTAGTACAGTACAGTACAGTACAGCACAGCCCAGTACAATGCCGCCAAAGCAAGCTAGTGGGAGCAAAGGGGCCAAAAAGGCGATAACGAAGTCGACATCTCCGCGAGCTGGGGATAAGAAGCACAAGAAGAAAAGGCGAAGGGAATCCTATGGCATATACATCTACAAAGTTTTGAAGCAGGTGCATCCAGACACTGGCATCTCCAGCAAGGCTATGTCAATCATGAACAGCTTCGTGAACGATGTCTTTGAGAGAATAGCCGCAGAGGCATCTAGGCTAGCGCACTACAACAAACGCTCTACCATTACCAGCAGAGAAATACAGACTTCTGTCCGTCTCATTCTGCCAGGGGAACTTGCCAAACACGCTGTTAGCGAGGGAACGAAGGCTGTAACGAAGTACACTAGCAGCAATAGCTAAAACGTGTGCACGGTGCAGCACCACAACGGCCCTTTTCAGGGCCAACAAAATATCTGTAAAAGAATTATTTCCCAGGTTGCTGTAATTGCTTCTAGTAGTTTAGGAAACCTATCAGAACACACTCACCAAAATGAGCATAGTACTAGTATTGTTAATAGTGAGATCGTAACAGAATGTGAAAGAGGGTGCTTTAAATATAATTCCCACCATGAAGACGCATACGTCACCTACATATATATGGACATAAAGTACAAATATAATCTTAAAATGATTCATTTTAAATGCATGCATTAAAACATTGCCGAACAAAGGAGAACAAGGTCAGGTCAGGAATGAACAATGATCCTTTGATTCGCCGAGTGTTTCTAGTATCTGTTTTGTGATTGGTTGGCTCAAGTCCCAATGTAGTATAACTATCTGCATGCCTCACATTTCCAATCCTGTCAAAAGAAATTCTAATCTGCACAGCCTCTTTTTTTTTTTTTTGGGGGGGGGGGGGCAAAGTGAAGAAGGGAGGTGATGCTCATGGGATTATTGTTGTAGCAGAAAAGTGATTTTTTTATAAAGGTACGACACTTGAATCCAATTCGTTTGCTAGCCTTTTGTTTGTGCTATTTTCTAACTATCTTTCACAACTGTCTCCTTTCTTTAATGTTTCTGATGAAATGTGAACTTCAAATGAGCACACACGCACACTTTGCGTTGCTTATTTGTTTTGTAAAGTAACGGACTATACCACTCCAGGGACAGAAGTAGTGAAGTGACAGGAATCACTGTTCCTTACATGTAAACCCTACCCATGTTGCCGTCAATGTTTAATACCTCCCAAATTCAATACGTGTGCTAATTAGTGCCAGGGAGTCCCACCAGTCTTCATCATACGAACATTACCACCTACATTACAATTGTATGCCGACCTGTGATTTTGTTGCTGTTATTCTTCTTCTCTTTCTATCTTTGTTTGTGTGTTTTGCGTCCCTTTTTTATTCTTTCTCTCTTTTCTGTGCTTTTTAGTAGCATTTACAAACAAATTTTAAAAAATGTCCATATATAAACGTGGAGGCTCACCCGTAGTTAGATATGACATTCTCTTGTAATTACTTACTTGACCTTTTTTCTATTTCTCTGCAACATAAGAATATTTCAATGTAGGACTAAATCATGCATTAACGTAAGTTCAGTTGTAAATGCATTACGCCTATCGTACGATTAACACAAGTTGGAAAATATGTTCAAATTTCAAGAGAAAAAAATATATCAATAAAGAAATACAATACTGAGGTCGCACACTTACACCGAGTTGAAAACATAGAAGGTTGGTACACCTGTGGCACATGTTTTCATTCACGTCCGCGCGTTTCTCCATTTCGATCCCACCAATTTGTTATAAATAGTAATCTATCGCGTTGCACCATTCTCAGTAGTACAGTACAGTACAGTACAGCACAGCCCAGTACAATGCCGCCAAAGCAAGCTAGTGGGAGCAAAGGGGCCAAAAAGGCGATAACGAAGTCGACATCTCCGCGAGCTGGGGATAAGAAGCACAAGAAGAAAAGGCGAAGGGAATCCTATGGCATATACATCTACAAAGTTTTGAAGCAGGTGCATCCAGACACTGGCATCTCCAGCAAGGCTATGTCAATCATGAACAGCTTCGTGAACGATGTCTTTGAGAGAATAGCCGCAGAGGCATCTAGGCTAGCGCACTACAACAAACGCTCTACCATTACCAGCAGAGAAATACAGACTTCTGTCCGTCTCATTCTGCCAGGGGAACTTGCCAAACACGCTGTTAGCGAGGGAACGAAGGCTGTAACGAAGTACACTAGCAGCAATAGCTAAAACGTGTGCACGGTGCAGCACCACAACGGCCCTTTTCAGGGCCAACAAAATATCTGTAAAAGAATTATTTCCCAGGTTGCTGTAATTGCTTCTAGTAGTTTAGGAAACCTATCAGAACACACTCACCAAAATGAGCATAGTACTAGTATTGTTAATAGTGAGATCGTAACAGAATGTGAAAGAGGGTGCTTTAAATATAATTCCCACCATGAAGACGCATACGTCACCTACATATATATGGACATAAAGTACAAATATAATCTTAAAATGATTCATTTTAAATGCATGCATTAAAACATTGCCGAACAAAGGAGAACAAGGTCAGGTCAGGAATGAACAATGATCCTTTGATTCGCCGAGTGTTTCTAGTATCTGTTTTGTGATTGGTTGGCTCAAGTCCCAATGTAGTATAACTATCTGCATGCCTCACATTTCCAATCCTGTCAAAAGAAATTCTAATCTGCACAGCCTCTTTTTTTTTTTTTTGGGGGGGGGGGGGCAAAGTGAAGAAGGGAGGTGATGCTCATGGGATTATTGTTGTAGCAGAAAAGTGATTTTTTTATAAAGGTACGACACTTGAATCCAATTCGTTTGCTAGCCTTTTGTTTGTGCTATTTTCTAACTATCTTTCACAACTGTCTCCTTTCTTTAATGTTTCTGATGAAATGTGAACTTCAAATGAGCACACACGCACACTTTGCGTTGCTTATTTGTTTTGTAAAGTAACGGACTATACCACTCCAGGGACAGAAGTAGTGAAGTGACAGGAATCACTGTTCCTTACATGTAAACCCTACCCATGTTGCCGTCAATGTTTAATACCTCCCAAATTCAATACGTGTGCTAATTAGTGCCAGGGAGTCCCACCAGTCTTCATCATACGAACATTACCACCTACATTACAATTGTATGCCGACCTGTGATTTTGTTGCTGTTATTCTTCTTCTCTTTCTATCTTTGTTTGTGTGTGTTTTGCGTCCCTTTTTTATTCTTTCTCTCTTTTCTGTGCTTTTTAGTAGCATTTACAAACAAATTTTAAAAAATGTCCATATATAAACGTGGAGGCTCACCCGTAGTTAGATATGACATTCTCTTGTAATTACTTACTTGACCTTTTTTCTATTTCTCTGCAACATAAGAATATTTCAATGTAGGACTAAATCATGCATTAACGTAAGTTCAGTTGTAAATGCATTACGCCTATCGTACGATTAACACAAGTTGGAAAATATGTTCAAATTTCAAGAGAAAAAAATATATCAATAAAGAAATACAATACTGAGGTCGCACACTTACACCGAGTTGAAAACATAGAAGGTTGGTACACCTGTGGCACATGTTTTCATTCACGTCCGCGCGTTTCTCCATTTCGATCCCACCAATTTGTTATAAATAGTAATCTATCGCGTTGCACCATTCTCAGTAGTACAGTACAGTACAGTACAGCACAGCCCAGTACAATGCCGCCAAAGCAAGCTAGTGGGAGCAAAGGGGCCAAAAAGGCGATAACGAAGTCGACATCTCCGCGAGCTGGGGATAAGAAGCACAAGAAGAAAAGGCGAAGGGAATCCTATGGCATATACATCTACAAAGTTTTGAAGCAGGTGCATCCAGACACTGGCATCTCCAGCAAGGCTATGTCAATCATGAACAGCTTCGTGAACGATGTCTTTGAGAGAATAGCCGCAGAGGCATCTAGGCTAGCGCACTACAACAAACGCTCTACCATTACCAGCAGAGAAATACAGACTTCTGTCCGTCTCATTCTGCCAGGGGAACTTGCCAAACACGCTGTTAGCGAGGGAACGAAGGCTGTAACGAAGTACACTAGCAGCAATAGCTAAAACGTGTGCACGGTGCAGCACCACAACGGCCCTTTTCAGGGCCAACAAAATATCTGTAAAAGAATTATTTCCCAGGTTGCTGTAATTGCTTCTAGTAGTTTAGGAAACCTATCAGAACACACTCACCAAAATGAGCATAGTACTAGTATTGTTAATAGTGAGATCGTAACAGAATGTGAAAGAGGGTGCTTTAAATATAATTCCCACCATGAAGACGCATACGTCACCTACATATATATGGACATAAAGTACAAATATAATCTTAAAATGATTCATTTTAAATGCATGCATTAAAACATTGCCGAACAAAGGAGAACAAGGTCAGGTCAGGAATGAACAATGATCCTTTGATTCGCCGAGTGTTTCTAGTATCTGTTTTGTGATTGGTTGGCTCAAGTCCCAATGTAGTATAACTATCTGCATGCCTCACATTTCCAATCCTGTCAAAAGAAATTCTAATCTGCACAGCCTCTTTTTTTTTTTTTTGGGGGGGGGGGGGCAAAGTGAAGAAGGGAGGTGATGCTCATGGGATTATTGTTGTAGCAGAAAAGTGATTTTTTTATAAAGGTACGACACTTGAATCCAATTCGTTTGCTAGCCTTTTGTTTGTGCTATTTTCTAACTATCTTTCACAACTGTCTCCTTTCTTTAATGTTTCTGATGAAATGTGAACTTCAAATGAGCACACACGCACACTTTGCGTTGCTTATTTGTTTTGTAAAGTAACGGACTATACCACTCCAGGGACAGAAGTAGTGAAGTGACAGGAATCACTGTTCCTTACATGTAAACCCTACCCATGTTGCCGTCAATGTTTAATACCTCCCAAATTCAATACGTGTGCTAATTAGTGCCAGGGAGTCCCACCAGTCTTCATCATACGAACATTACCACCTACATTACAATTGTATGCCGACCTGTGATTTTGTTGCTGTTATTCTTCTTCTCTTTCTATCTTTGTTTGTGTGTGTTTTGCGTCCCTTTTTTATTCTTTCTCTCTTTTCTGTGCTTTTTAGTAGCATTTACAAACAAATTTTAAAAAATGTCCATATATAAACGTGGAGGCTCACCCGTAGTTAGATATGACATTCTCTTGTAATTACTTACTTGACCTTTTTTCTATTTCTCTGCAACATAAGAATATTTCAATGTAGGACTAAATCATGCATTAACGTAAGTTCAGTTGTAAATGCATTACGCCTATCGTACGATTAACACAAGTTGGAAAATATGTTCAAATTTCAAGAGAAAAAAATATATCAATAAAGAAATACAATACTGAGGTCGCACACTTACACCGAGTTGAAAACATAGAAGGTTGGTACACCTGTGGCACATGTTTTCATTCACGTCCGCGCGTTTCTCCATTTCGATCCCACCAATTTGTTATAAATAGTAATCTATCGCGTTGCACCATTCTCAGTAGTACAGTACAGTACAGTACAGCACAGCCCAGTACAATGCCGCCAAAGCAAGCTAGTGGGAGCAAAGGGGCCAAAAAGGCGATAACGAAGTCGACATCTCCGCGAGCTGGGGATAAGAAGCACAAGAAGAAAAGGCGAAGGGAATCCTATGGCATATACATCTACAAAGTTTTGAAGCAGGTGCATCCAGACACTGGCATCTCCAGCAAGGCTATGTCAATCATGAACAGCTTCGTGAACGATGTCTTTGAGAGAATAGCCGCAGAGGCATCTAGGCTAGCGCACTACAACAAACGCTCTACCATTACCAGCAGAGAAATACAGACTTCTGTCCGTCTCATTCTGCCAGGGGAACTTGCCAAACACGCTGTTAGCGAGGGAACGAAGGCTGTAACGAAGTACACTAGCAGCAATAGCTAAAACGTGTGCACGGTGCAGCACCACAACGGCCCTTTTCAGGGCCAACAAAATATCTGTAAAAGAATTATTTCCCAGGTTGCTGTAATTGCTTCTAGTAGTTTAGGAAACCTATCAGAACACACTCACCAAAATGAGCATAGTACTAGTATTGTTAATAGTGAGATCGTAACAGAATGTGAAAGAGGGTGCTTTAAATATAATTCCCACCATGAAGACGCATACGTCACCTACATATATATGGACATAAAGTACAAATATAATCTTAAAATGATTCATTTTAAATGCATGCATTAAAACATTGCCGAACAAAGGAGAACAAGGTCAGGTCAGGAATGAACAATGATCCTTTGATTCGCCGAGTGTTTCTAGTATCTGTTTTGTGATTGGTTGGCTCAAGTCCCAATGTAGTATAACTATCTGCATGCCTCACATTTCCAATCCTGTCAAAAGAAATTCTAATCTGCACAGCCTCTTTTTTTTTTTTTTGGGGGGGGGGGGGCAAAGTGAAGAAGGGAGGTGATGCTCATGGGATTATTGTTGTAGCAGAAAAGTGATTTTTTTATAAAGGTACGACACTTGAATCCAATTCGTTTGCTAGCCTTTTGTTTGTGCTATTTTCTAACTATCTTTCACAACTGTCTCCTTTCTTTAATGTTTCTGATGAAATGTGAACTTCAAATGAGCACACACGCACACTTTGCGTTGCTTATTTGTTTTGTAAAGTAACGGACTATACCACTCCAGGGACAGAAGTAGTGAAGTGACAGGAATCACTGTTCCTTACATGTAAACCCTACCCATGTTGCCGTCAATGTTTAATACCTCCCAAATTCAATACGTGTGCTAATTAGTGCCAGGGAGTCCCACCAGTCTTCATCATACGAACATTACCACCTACATTACAATTGTATGCCGACCTGTGATTTTGTTGCTGTTATTCTTCTTCTCTTTCTATCTTTGTTTGTGTGTGTTTTGCGTCCCTTTTTTATTCTTTCTCTCTTTTCTGTGCTTTTTAGTAGCATTTACAAACAAATTTTAAAAAATGTCCATATATAAACGTGGAGGCTCACCCGTAGTTAGATATGACATTCTCTTGTAATTACTTACTTGACCTTTTTTCTATTTCTCTGCAACATAAGAATATTTCAATGTAGGACTAAATCATGCATTAACGTAAGTTCAGTTGTAAATGCATTACGCCTATCGTACGATTAACACAAGTTGGAAAATATGTTCAAATTTCAAGAGAAAAAAATATATCAATAAAGAAATACAATACTGAGGTCGCACACTTACACCGAGTTGAAAACATAGAAGGTTGGTACACCTGTGGCACATGTTTTCATTCACGTCCGCGCGTTTCTCCATTTCGATCCCACCAATTTGTTATAAATAGTAATCTATCGCGTTGCACCATTCTCAGTAGTACAGTACAGTACAGTACAGCACAGCCCAGTACAATGCCGCCAAAGCAAGCTAGTGGGAGCAAAGGGGCCAAAAAGGCGATAACGAAGTCGACATCTCCGCGAGCTGGGGATAAGAAGCACAAGAAGAAAAGGCGAAGGGAATCCTATGGCATATACATCTACAAAGTTTTGAAGCAGGTGCATCCAGACACTGGCATCTCCAGCAAGGCTATGTCAATCATGAACAGCTTCGTGAACGATGTCTTTGAGAGAATAGCCGCAGAGGCATCTAGGCTAGCGCACTACAACAAACGCTCTACCATTACCAGCAGAGAAATACAGACTTCTGTCCGTCTCATTCTGCCAGGGGAACTTGCCAAACACGCTGTTAGCGAGGGAACGAAGGCTGTAACGAAGTACACTAGCAGCAATAGCTAAAACGTGTGCACGGTGCAGCACCACAACGGCCCTTTTCAGGGCCAACAAAATATCTGTAAAAGAATTATTTCCCAGGTTGCTGTAATTGCTTCTAGTAGTTTAGGAAACCTATCAGAACACACTCACCAAAATGAGCATAGTACTAGTATTGTTAATAGTGAGATCGTAACAGAATGTGAAAGAGGGTGCTTTAAATATAATTCCCACCATGAAGACGCATACGTCACCTACATATATATGGACATAAAGTACAAATATAATCTTAAAATGATTCATTTTAAATGCATGCATTAAAACATTGCCGAACAAAGGAGAACAAGGTCAGGTCAGGAATGAACAATGATCCTTTGATTCGCCGAGTGTTTCTAGTATCTGTTTTGTGATTGGTTGGCTCAAGTCCCAATGTAGTATAACTATCTGCATGCCTCACATTTCCAATCCTGTCAAAAGAAATTCTAATCTGCACAGCCTCTTTTTTTTTTTTTTGGGGGGGGGGGGGCAAAGTGAAGAAGGGAGGTGATGCTCATGGGATTATTGTTGTAGCAGAAAAGTGATTTTTTTATAAAGGTACGACACTTGAATCCAATTCGTTTGCTAGCCTTTTGTTTGTGCTATTTTCTAACTATCTTTCACAACTGTCTCCTTTCTTTAATGTTTCTGATGAAATGTGAACTTCAAATGAGCACACACGCACACTTTGCGTTGCTTATTTGTTTTGTAAAGTAACGGACTATACCACTCCAGGGACAGAAGTAGTGAAGTGACAGGAATCACTGTTCCTTACATGTAAACCCTACCCATGTTGCCGTCAATGTTTAATACCTCCCAAATTCAATACGTGTGCTAATTAGTGCCAGGGAGTCCCACCAGTCTTCATCATACGAACATTACCACCTACATTACAATTGTATGCCGACCTGTGATTTTGTTGCTGTTATTCTTCTTCTCTTTCTATCTTTGTTTGTGTGTGTTTTGCGTCCCTTTTTTATTCTTTCTCTCTTTTCTGTGCTTTTTAGTAGCATTTACAAACAAATTTTAAAAAATGTCCATATATAAACGTGGAGGCTCACCCGTAGTTAGATATGACATTCTCTTGTAATTACTTACTTGACCTTTTTTCTATTTCTCTGCAACATAAGAATATTTCAATGTAGGACTAAATCATGCATTAACGTAAGTTCAGTTGTAAATGCATTACGCCTATCGTACGATTAACACAAGTTGGAAAATATGTTCAAATTTCAAGAGAAAAAAATATATCAATAAAGAAATACAATACTGAGGTCGCACACTTACACCGAGTTGAAAACATAGAAGGTTGGTACACCTGTGGCACATGTTTTCATTCACGTCCGCGCGTTTCTCCATTTCGATCCCACCAATTTGTTATAAATAGTAATCTATCGCGTTGCACCATTCTCAGTAGTACAGTACAGTACAGTACAGCACAGCCCAGTACAATGCCGCCAAAGCAAGCTAGTGGGAGCAAAGGGGCCAAAAAGGCGATAACGAAGTCGACATCTCCGCGAGCTGGGGATAAGAAGCACAAGAAGAAAAGGCGAAGGGAATCCTATGGCATATACATCTACAAAGTTTTGAAGCAGGTGCATCCAGACACTGGCATCTCCAGCAAGGCTATGTCAATCATGAACAGCTTCGTGAACGATGTCTTTGAGAGAATAGCCGCAGAGGCATCTAGGCTAGCGCACTACAACAAACGCTCTACCATTACCAGCAGAGAAATACAGACTTCTGTCCGTCTCATTCTGCCAGGGGAACTTGCCAAACACGCTGTTAGCGAGGGAACGAAGGCTGTAACGAAGTACACTAGCAGCAATAGCTAAAACGTGTGCACGGTGCAGCACCACAACGGCCCTTTTCAGGGCCAACAAAATATCTGTAAAAGAATTATTTCCCAGGTTGCTGTAATTGCTTCTAGTAGTTTAGGAAACCTATCAGAACACACTCACCAAAATGAGCATAGTACTAGTATTGTTAATAGTGAGATCGTAACAGAATGTGAAAGAGGGTGCTTTAAATATAATTCCCACCATGAAGACGCATACGTCACCTACATATATATGGACATAAAGTACAAATATAATCTTAAAATGATTCATTTTAAATGCATGCATTAAAACATTGCCGAACAAAGGAGAACAAGGTCAGGTCAGGAATGAACAATGATCCTTTGATTCGCCGAGTGTTTCTAGTATCTGTTTTGTGATTGGTTGGCTCAAGTCCCAATGTAGTATAACTATCTGCATGCCTCACATTTCCAATCCTGTCAAAAGAAATTCTAATCTGCACAGCCTCTTTTTTTTTTTTTTTGGGGGGGGGGGCAAAGTGAAGAAGGGAGGTGATGCTCATGGGATTATTGTTGTAGCAGAAAAGTGATTTTTTTATAAAGGTACGACACTTGAATCCAATTCGTTTGCTAGCCTTTTGTTTGTGCTATTTTCTAACTATCTTTCACAACTGTCTCCTTTCTTTAATGTTTCTGATGAAATGTGAACTTCAAATGAGCACACACGCACACTTTGCGTTGCTTATTTGTTTTGTAAAGTAACGGACTATACCACTCCAGGGACAGAAGTAGTGAAGTGACAGGAATCACTGTTCCTTACATGTAAACCCTACCCATGTTGCCGTCAATGTTTAATACCTCCCAAATTCAATACGTGTGCTAATTAGTGCCAGGGAGTCCCACCAGTCTTCATCATACGAACATTACCACCTACATTACAATTGTATGCCGACCTGTGATTTTGTTGCTGTTATTCTTCTTCTCTTTCTATCTTTGTTTGTGTGTGTTTTGCGTCCCTTTTTTATTCTTTCTCTCTTTTCTGTGCTTTTTAGTAGCATTTACAAACAAATTTTAAAAAATGTCCATATATAAACGTGGAGGCTCACCCGTAGTTAGATATGACATTCTCTTGTAATTACTTACTTGACCTTTTTTCTATTTCTCTGCAACATAAGAATATTTCAATGTAGGACTAAATCATGCATTAACGTAAGTTCAGTTGTAAATGCATTACGCCTATCGTACGATTAACACAAGTTGGAAAATATGTTCAAATTTCAAGAGAAAAAAATATATCAATAAAGAAATACAATACTGAGGTCGCACACTTACACCGAGTTGAAAACATAGAAGGTTGGTACACCTGTGGCACATGTTTTCATTCACGTCCGCGCGTTTCTCCATTTCGATCCCACCAATTTGTTATAAATAGTAATCTATCGCGTTGCACCATTCTCAGTAGTACAGTACAGTACAGTACAGCACAGCCCAGTACAATGCCGCCAAAGCAAGCTAGTGGGAGCAAAGGGGCCAAAAAGGCGATAACGAAGTCGACATCTCCGCGAGCTGGGGATAAGAAGCACAAGAAGAAAAGGCGAAGGGAATCCTATGGCATATACATCTACAAAGTTTTGAAGCAGGTGCATCCAGACACTGGCATCTCCAGCAAGGCTATGTCAATCATGAACAGCTTCGTGAACGATGTCTTTGAGAGAATAGCCGCAGAGGCATCTAGGCTAGCGCACTACAACAAACGCTCTACCATTACCAGCAGAGAAATACAGACTTCTGTCCGTCTCATTCTGCCAGGGGAACTTGCCAAACACGCTGTTAGCGAGGGAACGAAGGCTGTAACGAAGTACACTAGCAGCAATAGCTAAAACGTGTGCACGGTGCAGCACCACAACGGCCCTTTTCAGGGCCAACAAAATATCTGTAAAAGAATTATTTCCCAGGTTGCTGTAATTGCTTCTAGTAGTTTAGGAAACCTATCAGAACACACTCACCAAAATGAGCATAGTACTAGTATTGTTAATAGTGAGATCGTAACAGAATGTGAAAGAGGGTGCTTTAAATATAATTCCCACCATGAAGACGCATACGTCACCTACATATATATGGACATAAAGTACAAATATAATCTTAAAATGATTCATTTTAAATGCATGCATTAAAACATTGCCGAACAAAGGAGAACAAGGTCAGGTCAGGAATGAACAATGATCCTTTGATTCGCCGAGTGTTTCTAGTATCTGTTTTGTGATTGGTTGGCTCAAGTCCCAATGTAGTATAACTATCTGCATGCCTCACATTTCCAATCCTGTCAAAAGAAATTCTAATCTGCACAGCCTCTTTTTTTTTTTTTTGGGGGGGGGGGGGCAAAGTGAAGAAGGGAGGTGATGCTCATGGGATTATTGTTGTAGCAGAAAAGTGATTTTTTTATAAAGGTACGACACTTGAATCCAATTCGTTTGCTAGCCTTTTGTTTGTGCTATTTTCTAACTATCTTTCACAACTGTCTCCTTTCTTTAATGTTTCTGATGAAATGTGAACTTCAAATGAGCACACACGCACACTTTGCGTTGCTTATTTGTTTTGTAAAGTAACGGACTATACCACTCCAGGGACAGAAGTAGTGAAGTGACAGGAATCACTGTTCCTTACATGTAAACCCTACCCATGTTGCCGTCAATGTTTAATACCTCCCAAATTCAATACGTGTGCTAATTAGTGCCAGGGAGTCCCACCAGTCTTCATCATACGAACATTACCACCTACATTACAATTGTATGCCGACCTGTGATTTTGTTGCTGTTATTCTTCTTCTCTTTCTATCTTTGTTTGTGTGTGTTTTGCGTCCCTTTTTTATTCTTTCTCTCTTTTCTGTGCTTTTTAGTAGCATTTACAAACAAATTTTAAAAAATGTCCATATATAAACGTGGAGGCTCACCCGTAGTTAGATATGACATTCTCTTGTAATTACTTACTTGACCTTTTTTCTATTTCTCTGCAACATAAGAATATTTCAATGTAGGACTAAATCATGCATTAACGTAAGTTCAGTTGTAAATGCATTACGCCTATCGTACGATTAACACAAGTTGGAAAATATGTTCAAATTTCAAGAGAAAAAAATATATCAATAAAGAAATACAATACTGAGGTCGCACACTTACACCGAGTTGAAAACATAGAAGGTTGGTACACCTGTGGCACATGTTTTCATTCACGTCCGCGCGTTTCTCCATTTCGATCCCACCAATTTGTTATAAATAGTAATCTATCGCGTTGCACCATTCTCAGTAGTACAGTACAGTACAGTACAGCACAGCCCAGTACAATGCCGCCAAAGCAAGCTAGTGGGAGCAAAGGGGCCAAAAAGGCGATAACGAAGTCGACATCTCCGCGAGCTGGGGATAAGAAGCACAAGAAGAAAAGGCGAAGGGAATCCTATGGCATATACATCTACAAAGTTTTGAAGCAGGTGCATCCAGACACTGGCATCTCCAGCAAGGCTATGTCAATCATGAACAGCTTCGTGAACGATGTCTTTGAGAGAATAGCCGCAGAGGCATCTAGGCTAGCGCACTACAACAAACGCTCTACCATTACCAGCAGAGAAATACAGACTTCTGTCCGTCTCATTCTGCCAGGGGAACTTGCCAAACACGCTGTTAGCGAGGGAACGAAGGCTGTAACGAAGTACACTAGCAGCAATAGCTAAAACGTGTGCACGGTGCAGCACCACAACGGCCCTTTTCAGGGCCAACAAAATATCTGTAAAAGAATTATTTCCCAGGTTGCTGTAATTGCTTCTAGTAGTTTAGGAAACCTATCAGAACACACTCACCAAAATGAGCATAGTACTAGTATTGTTAATAGTGAGATCGTAACAGAATGTGAAAGAGGGTGCTTTAAATATAATTCCCACCATGAAGACGCATACGTCACCTACATATATATGGACATAAAGTACAAATATAATCTTAAAATGATTCATTTTAAATGCATGCATTAAAACATTGCCGAACAAAGGAGAACAAGGTCAGGTCAGGAATGAACAATGATCCTTTGATTCGCCGAGTGTTTCTAGTATCTGTTTTGTGATTGGTTGGCTCAAGTCCCAATGTAGTATAACTATCTGCATGCCTCACATTTCCAATCCTGTCAAAAGAAATTCTAATCTGCACAGCCTCTTTTTTTTTTTTTTGGGGGGGGGGGGGCAAAGTGAAGAAGGGAGGTGATGCTCATGGGATTATTGTTGTAGCAGAAAAGTGATTTTTTTATAAAGGTACGACACTTGAATCCAATTCGTTTGCTAGCCTTTTGTTTGTGCTATTTTCTAACTATCTTTCACAACTGTCTCCTTTCTTTAATGTTTCTGATGAAATGTGAACTTCAAATGAGCACACACGCACACTTTGCGTTGCTTATTTGTTTTGTAAAGTAACGGACTATACCACTCCAGGGACAGAAGTAGTGAAGTGACAGGAATCACTGTTCCTTACATGTAAACCCTACCCATGTTGCCGTCAATGTTTAATACCTCCCAAATTCAATACGTGTGCTAATTAGTGCCAGGGAGTCCCACCAGTCTTCATCATACGAACATTACCACCTACATTACAATTGTATGCCGACCTGTGATTTTGTTGCTGTTATTCTTCTTCTCTTTCTATCTTTGTTTGTGTGTGTTTTGCGTCCCTTTTTTATTCTTTCTCTCTTTTCTGTGCTTTTTAGTAGCATTTACAAACAAATTTTAAAAAATGTCCATATATAAACGTGGAGGCTCACCCGTAGTTAGATATGACATTCTCTTGTAATTACTTACTTGACCTTTTTTCTATTTCTCTGCAACATAAGAATATTTCAATGTAGGACTAAATCATGCATTAACGTAAGTTCAGTTGTAAATGCATTACGCCTATCGTACGATTAACACAAGTTGGAAAATATGTTCAAATTTCAAGAGAAAAAAATATATCAATAAAGAAATACAATACTGAGGTCGCACACTTACACCGAGTTGAAAACATAGAAGGTTGGTACACCTGTGGCACATGTTTTCATTCACGTCCGCGCGTTTCTCCATTTCGATCCCACCAATTTGTTATAAATAGTAATCTATCGCGTTGCACCATTCTCAGTAGTACAGTACAGTACAGTACAGCACAGCCCAGTACAATGCCGCCAAAGCAAGCTAGTGGGAGCAAAGGGGCCAAAAAGGCGATAACGAAGTCGACATCTCCGCGAGCTGGGGATAAGAAGCACAAGAAGAAAAGGCGAAGGGAATCCTATGGCATATACATCTACAAAGTTTTGAAGCAGGTGCATCCAGACACTGGCATCTCCAGCAAGGCTATGTCAATCATGAACAGCTTCGTGAACGATGTCTTTGAGAGAATAGCCGCAGAGGCATCTAGGCTAGCGCACTACAACAAACGCTCTACCATTACCAGCAGAGAAATACAGACTTCTGTCCGTCTCATTCTGCCAGGGGAACTTGCCAAACACGCTGTTAGCGAGGGAACGAAGGCTGTAACGAAGTACACTAGCAGCAATAGCTAAAACGTGTGCACGGTGCAGCACCACAACGGCCCTTTTCAGGGCCAACAAAATATCTGTAAAAGAATTATTTCCCAGGTTGCTGTAATTGCTTCTAGTAGTTTAGGAAACCTATCAGAACACACTCACCAAAATGAGCATAGTACTAGTATTGTTAATAGTGAGATCGTAACAGAATGTGAAAGAGGGTGCTTTAAATATAATTCCCACCATGAAGACGCATACGTCACCTACATTATATGGACATAAAGTACAAATATAATCTTAAAATGATTCATTTTAAATGCATGCATTAAAACATTGCCGAACAAAGGAGAACAAGGTCAGGTCAGGAATGAACAATGATCCTTTGATTCGCCGAGTGTTTCTAGTATCTGTTTTGTGATTGGTTGGCTCAAGTCCCAATGTAGTATAACTATCTGCATGCCTCACATTTCCAATC